>JAPMLY010000022.1:152500-212500 GCA_026401115.1 Tetraselmis chui
GAGCTACTAATAGTATTACTTACGGGTGGCGATATATGTGTGTAGACATTTACAAAGAAGTGGGGGATTCTGTTTGCCAAAAGTTTAGATCTCTTACATTAATTGGACTGCCAAGGCCAAAGGGCCATGTACACGCATAAAAGAAGGGAATTAGGGAGGGTGGGTTTGCGTGAACTGTGCTCGCGCAAAAGGCAGAAGGTGGTATAATGTTGTGTGCGGCGGGTCATATATGGGAGTGCATTTTACTAAGACAACGCATGTAAAGCTAGCCTGGAAGGTTAAACTTGACAAGCGTCATAGCAACGCTTGCTAATCTAGTGTGGCGGTCAACCTTCGAAAAGCTAACTGCATACACAAATATATTATGTTTCGTTCTGTCGTTGCTCAATTGCTAGGTGGAAGTGCAGATGGAGAAAGGTGAGAAGATGTCTCACTGTTGATACTTTAGCAATATATTGTAATTTAACAAAGGGAATTGTTAAATGGTTCTGTCACCTCTCTCTACTGCACTAGGCTTTCATAGCTTTCCGTCTAGATAGCTTCTTGCGCATGCTTACGTGTCAGGCGTCAGGGCTATCCAACCGTCGTCAACAGTTTTAGCGACGCGGCTCGTCTAGCCTAGGGAATCACATTATGCATTGGAAACCTCGCTTGGCGCGTCATCTGGCTAGTTAAATTATATGTACGTACTAGGAGGTACTGGTAGTACAATACGCATCACAACCCTCGCTAAATTACAGTAGCAACTTACCCACGTTGTACGTCCTTCTGATGTAAAAGCACGAATTGAATTTAGTAATGAGTAAATGTACAATGTCTTGCAATGTACTGTTGCATGACTATACTTGTCACACTAGCCCCATGTGTAATTTAGACCTCTATAATTTAATAGTATGACCATTTACAAAGCAAAGGGGGGCTCCGTTTGCCATCATGTCGCCGTGTGGCGAGTAATCTGTGGTTGGCCGCCCCAAGGCATAAGCCAACCAAAGAAGTACCAATCCGTTGTCGTAGGTACGACGATGGGATCGATGTAGTCGAGTGCGACGCTTGACTCCGTCGCCCATCCGCCGGGAAAAATAATTTTCTGCATGTTAATTACTCCGATCGCGTACGCCGCCGTTGTCGTACCCTAGTGGAGTGAGTGCGATGTCACCGCGAATCCGTCCGGGGGGCTAACCTTGACGTCCTTGATGACGAGCTATATCTAGCTCGTTAGGGTGTCCGCCGACCATGTTGTTGGTTCGTCGCGGTTGTCGATCGCCTAGCGATACAACGGGATATTGCCGTTCGAAGCTAACCGTAGGTTCTCGAAAAACTCCATGAGACTAGCGACGCAACTATGAGTGTTACTTGGGATGGCGAGAGCTTAGCATTCCCCCCCTTGCTCTTTCGTCACAACAATTACGATCTATACATCGTATCCACCACCAATTGTATCATGCCCTACGGCACCACGCCACACATTGACATCAACCGTGGCACCCTATAGGGCGACTCGCTCTCCCCTTTTCTCTTCACTAACTGCCATGGACTCTTCTCCGTTGGCTTACTATTGGCATACGTGGTTACGTTCTAGGTCTTACTCCCGCCAACTCCTCGGAACACACACCCACGGCAGCATACCCGGGCCACGGCTTAGCGGACTACCTCAACCTTGCGATAGGCTTTACACACAATCTCAAAATCCAACTGCAAAAACTCTCCCTCTTCAGCGAAAACATTCGGCTTGACGTCAATGCAAGGAAGCGGTGTCTCACGGGAGCACTTTGTCTCGGTGGCAACACTATCTCCAAACACAACAAAGCACTCCTCTCCCACCTCACCGCCGATGTTCATAAGGTATATTGTTCATACTGTGAGGTGCTACTTTGGTTAGGCGAAGTTGGCAACCTTAGACTACTAGTAGAATCTAATCTCTGGATCTAATTGTACTTCGCAGAGAAAATTAACAAGCAAGATTGTCTTAGGAATATGGTTTCTTACGGTCAGGGTGTGGCGTAAATCTGGTATGTACCGGTCCGGGTCTCTCCCATGGCCAGTAAATCCTCGACTTTAAATACCCACGCCTCAAGTGTTCTAGAAACAGCCCCATAACATGTAGCTTCTGATGTCAACTAACTAAACCAAACTATTACTAGCAATACAAATTATCTGAGATTATCTCTACCGTCTTATGAAATCTTATCGCGCAAGCTCATAAAACTATCAAGAAAGAACTGTCGAGAAGAGAACCATATAGAAGAGATGTTGCTAGTAACTCTGTACTAGCCGGGAAAACACGGCGATACAGTGGTACTGCCGTGATGACAATAAAAGAGTCACTGAATATCGTTAAGATGCAGGTAGCAATTGGATGAAATAGATAATGTCAGACGATGGCACTAAGATAAATGGGCCGGGATATGACACTCTCCCCTCCTTAAGCACTAGCGTCCTTGCTATGCAACACTAAAGATCTTGGTGTCTTCGGGGTTCTTGCAGGCCAACGATTGCGAAATCTGACGAAGTCATGGGTCGCAAAAGAGTATCGATAGACATTCCTTCGAAGAAATTCGGAAAAGATGTTCAAGTGGTCGACTCCTCGCATTGGCTCCCAAGTGTCCTCGCTAGGCACGTTGAAAGGAGCCGCCCATCGAACTTTAAACAAAAGTCCAATGCCGTTATTGGATTTGAAGGCCACGTCGAGTAGTACGTCGACCTCAAATCGCTTCGCATCGTGCACAATCGGAATTCGCTGCGCATTATTGGCTTGTTATGTATCTGACTTCCATTTTTCCAGGTGAATGGCATGTACAACCTCATGAATCCGTACTCCATGGGGGTAGCTTAAGCCAAAACGCAACCGGGGAAACTTCCTCCGTAATGAGAAATGGGCCAATGTAGTTGTCGCGTAGTTTAGAACATGGCTGCTGTATAAATCGTAGACTTGCCGCCTTAAGCATAACTTTGTCGCCAATTGTAAAAGGTACTTGTAGCTGGTGCCGATTTGCATATTCTTGCATATGCGTTTGGGCTGCCTTTACGCATTCGTGAGCAAATCTGTGCATTTCTACCAGAAGCTCCATTTGCTCCGGTAAAGTACGGATGGGCTCGTTATGTTCAAATGTAGCCGTCGTTGGAGATGTCGGCTCGAAACACATTACCGCCTTAAATGGAGACATAGTCGTCGACGTAGTAGAAACCACTGCGTTGATCGCAAACTCCACGTTGGTAAGGTGTTGAACCTAGTCGTCGTGCAAGGGGTGCACGTAGCAACGTATGACTTGCTCCCACGTCTGATTCACCCGTTCGGTTTGGCCATTTGTTTGGGGATGGTAGCTCGTCGAAATATCAAGCTTGGTGCCAACAGCCCTAAATATGGTTTGCCATAATAAGTCGCTCATAAACCGGGGATCTCGATCGGATATCAATTTCCGTGGTAGGCCAAAATGCCGGAATACAACGCGGTGCATAACCTTCGCTAATTGCTCCGTTGTAATCGTTTTTGTAATCGGCTCGACGATCGTCCGTTTCGTAAGCATACTGACGAATACCACCATAGCATAGAGTCCATAGGGTTTGTGTCGCGCTGCCTTGTTACGTTGGCAGGTAACACAGCTGCGTACGTAGTGTTGTACTGTCCGCTTCATGTTAGGCCACCAAAACGTTCGGGTCACTACAGCCATTAGTCGAGTGATACCGAGATTTCCCGCGGTCGGTGCGTCGTGTAGTTCGTACAATACTCTCGATCGCAATGTAGAAACGTCCGGGACATACAGTCTTGTCCTTAAGGCGTACAGGAGTCAATTCGATTGACGTATCAGCCAAGAAGGCGGAGATTTCCGGGTAAGCATATATTTATCCGAATCATAAGCGCTTTTAATTTCCGCATGAAGTCTAGGGTCAGGATGTAACTCGCATTTTGCTTCGTCCTTGGTCCTATCGCGTAACAATTACATGCTCTATAATGAGTCCTTCGGGTTAGGTCGGCCAGACAGAACATCCGCATGGTTGATTGCTCCCTTCTTGTATACGATGTCCATCTGTCGCTCATAAGGCGCTAAAACTTGTAGCCATCGCACATGTCGAGTAGACAAATCGCAGCGCCGACAGAAGTGTCGCGACATGTCGTGGTCCGCACTTACCGTAAATCCCGCCGCGCCATCTAAGTAGCAACGGAATTTCAGTAGAGCGTCGCGCACTACCAGTAGCTCTTGTTCGTGAACATGATAGTGTACCTCATGTTTGTTCATCTTTCGAGCATGATACGCAACATGTTGTTGTCCGATACCTTGGTCTTGTAGCAACACAGCTCCCACTGCTAGTCCGTAAGCATCCGTGTACAAGCTATACCTTGCATTAGGAGAAGTGTCAGGAATTACAAGGACTGGTGCACGTACCGTTGCATCTTTAATTTGCTCGAATGCTAACTGGGCTTGAGAAGTCTAGTGAAAATCCGGTGTCGTCTTGGTCAGGTCCGTTAATAGGGTTGCTAGGGTTGCGAATTGGTTGATAAACCTCCGGTAATATCCAGCAAGTCCCAGAAATCTTCGTACTTCTATCACAGATTTCGGCCGGGGCCAATTTTGTACTGCCTCCACTTTGTCGGGGTCAATTCGGATCTGTCGAGCTTCCACCACATGTCCAAGGAAGTTGACGCTCGATCGTCCGAAGTAACACTTCGAGAGTTTGATATGCAAATGGTGTCGTTGCAGCTCTCGTAACACGACTCGAATATGCTCAAGGTGTTCATCGGCCGTTTGACTGTGGACCAACACGTCGTCCAGATATACCACGCAGAACTTGCCAAGATACGGGGCTAAAACTCGATTCATCATCGCTTGGAATCCAGTTGGGGCGTTGCAGAGTCCGGAGGGGAGAACGCATTACTCGAACAATCCGTAATGAGTTAGGAATGTTGTCTTATGGATGTCGCGCTCTTTAACTCGAACTTGGTGATGGCCCTTATATAGGTCCAGCGTACTGAAATAATGAGCCCCATATAGCGAGTACATCAATTAGTCGATCCGGGGTAACGGTGTACGGTCTTTCCTCGTAAGGTCGTTGAGTTTCCGGTAGTCTACGCACATACGCATGGTACCATCCTACTTGCGTACAAATAAAATCGGGGCACCGTACGGAGATTTAGACGGACGAATCCAACCTTGTGCGAGAAAATCTTGTAATTGTACATGAACCTCTCGGAGTTCTACCGATGACGTACGGTATGTTCGCTCCTTAGGTGGTTCATCGCCCTCCATGTTAATCTCGAAGTCACACTCGCGTGTTGGCGGTAGACCGTCAGCCTCCTTAATGATGTCCGTAAACTCATTCATGGAATCCCGCAACGAAGTCGTCCATTTGGCTTGTTGGTCGGTGTCGATGTCGTCGGCCGCGTCATGCACTTCTCGTAGTCCAATCACGAAGAGGTCTGTTGATTATTCTCTAAACAGTTTTGCCATCGCATCCGCCTCCAAGTGATGTAATGCCACTGATACGGTGTATTCGTCGTCGGACACCATAGCTTCACCATTTTCACGGTTGCGGATCGTTCTAGAAGACCAATGTGTATCCGGGTTGACGACTAGTAACCAAGGTTGACCGAGGATGATGTCGAATTTATCCAATTCCGTGATAATTGCGTTCAAACGTATGTCTATGGTCCCTATTGTAAGCATTTCATTCCGTAGTCGTTGGCGAGTCGTAGTTGTGCTGCCATATGCCAATTTAATCCAATATTTCTCTCCAGAAACCGTCGAATTGTGATGCTAGAATCCACCGTACCCACTCAGCCTTGCAAAAGTGATCCGAAGCGCTATAATCCACCAAAATACGGCATCGATGCCCGCGTAAGGTGCCTTCCGACACTTAAAGACTTGTTCGAGACTGGGTCGTAGATACGTGTAGCGTCGCATGAACATTGTCCTTTAGTCGGATGTTTTCGTTCACCCACCCGTCGATCGGTTTTCCAAAACTCTCGTAACGAATTGGGAACTCTTGATCTCCACGAATCAGATAACCCGTACGCCGCGCCGAAATTGATTTCTTCCAAGTAGCCCATACTGCCCGAGAAGTTGACGTATTGTTCGGTATCTATGCGGGTCGAACGCGAGCGATATACACGTAGCGCTTACTCTGTCGGGAAGATTCCGTTCCTAGATGGCGTAAATTCGTTTCGCTCACCTTAAATCCATTTGTCTCCGTAAGATTCGCATTGATGTGCGTTCTGGGGTCGCGTCATCAATCTCTTGTTTGCCACCAGGAAACCATACCATGCCAGTATCCTCTTTCGTCAATAGCACTCGTCGGCCATCGGTAACAAGAGTCGTCGAGTGAGTCCATTAGGTCTTCGGGGAGTTATATAGGATTTGGGGCAGGAATCGAACTCGATCGGTGTCATCGACCTAAACTTGCGTCGTCCATCCTGTCGGTCCAACATCTTGCCTTCTTCCGTCTATTCCATCGTTCGTAGGACATGTAAACACATGTTCCGTCGCTGCCAGCTCGTCGACAAGTCGGAAATTTCGCAGCTGCTTGAACCATGGTTGTGTCCTCCATTTCGGTGCCACTATAACCGCTCTCATGTGGGGTTGAAGCAGTTTAATCCGCAAATAGTGGCCCCAAAAATCTTCTAATTTATCAAATGGCGCATTAAGCCAAATTCTGCGGTACTTTTAAAGATCTCTCTCCTGAAATGAGAGCAAAAATAGCAAAAATCCTCCGCCACTTGAGAATTATGAAGGCCGTCATTATCGCTAGCTCCATCTAAGTCGAAAGGTCCGTAGGTCTGAGAGTACTTCAGGAAATACTTTCTATTCATCATTAAGTCGCTATAGTCCTTGCTTCTAAAGACCGGCCTCAATGTCGTTTGAGGTAACGAGTTTCGTACTTCTTCTGTCTTGGTTTCATCATGAGTCGCTGCTGTAGGAGACAAAACCTCGTATCGCAGCTTGCCGCGCGCTGCCGACTCAATTCTCACTTTCCCGGCCGGGATTTCTTCATTTTGTCGTTCTTCTTCTTCTTCCGGTCCAGGCAGCCAAAAGCGAGGTGTCCTCTCTTGTGGGAAATGAAGCACTTAACCTCCTTCTTGAATCTGCCGACCTCCTCTTGAGTAAGGCGTCGAATCTCGTAGAACTCCCGCGGTTTTTCATCGGTCGTTCCGTGCAAATCTTCCTCCGACTCATTGTCGACCTCCTCCGCTGCCTCCGAAAAGTTGATATCCTCCTCGATGACGTCCACCCGGCCTATCGAGCGTTGGGTCGTCTCAATCTTGCTCTCTATTGCCTCCGCTCGCAGTGCTGCTTGAATCACCTCGTGTAGGGCCTTAGGGTTCTTCAGGGCAACCTCCTTATGAATCGAGGGTCTTAGATTGCGCTGGAAATCATAGACGCTATCTTCTTCGTGACGGTGAGGAAGCTCCAATAATTGTTCTCGAAAATAATTAGCGTACTCGACCGTTCTCGACCGTGGTTTTCTGTCGCGCCTTGTCCAAATTCAATCTTGCTTGTTCCGCCGGTGTTCTACCGCAGAATTCTTGAATTAAAGCTCTCTCCATCTAAGAAACTCCGGGAAATCCTCCACCGACTTCATCTCTAGTCTGCGCAACTTGGGAGTATCACCATTTCGATAGTGGGCCTTCCAGAAAGCCAGATAACCAATACACTCCTCTCTGTTCTTCATGATTGATGTTGGGATACCGTAGATGCCCTCGCGCGTGTCGAAACATGTCTCTCAACTCGTCAATACTAGTCGTAGCGATGCTCTTTATATTGGTTGACTTGACGTCGTTAGGCATTAGGTTCGGCATCTCTCGCGTCCTCTCCGATCTCAGTTGTTCTCCTCGCAGAAAATTCTCCGTCTCTCGGCTTCTCTTCAGTCGTCCTTCAAAATGTCTAAAACCGTTGTCGACGTGGCCACGCAGTTGAGATAGCTCAATCGAAATAGTGTCAACTCGCTTACTAAAACGTTGTAGCGTCTCGGTGACGTTTACCGACATAGAGTCCATCGTGGGACTCGATCTTTCTCGCACTGCTTGTCTTCCACCATATGTCTACGTCGGTTGTGTCGGCCCAAAAGGCGCCCCCTCTCGTCGACCATCGACTTCCTCTGGTAGTCTCTCACATGCTCGGTTAGATATCTTCGTCTCGTCTAGCTGTTCTAGGGCTCCGAAACCACTTGTGAGGTGTTACTTTGGTTAGGCTAAGTTGGCAGCCGTAGACTAATAGTATATCATAATATCTTTGTCTAATTATACAGCGTCGAGAGAATTAATAAGATTGTCTTAGGAACACAACGCCCCTAATTGCGGGCCGCCATCACCTCGTCTGGCACACTCCCCGGGGGGGAGTAAAACCCCCGAAAGCCCTTTGGAGAGGCTGGATTACGGTGGTTAGCGATCTAGCCCTGACTTGTAATTTTCATGTATGGCATAGTTGGGAGGGCCCATAGACAGCAACCGGCGCATACGGTACATGTTGTAAACAAGTTCAATTTCAATTTGTCTTAGGAACATGGTTTCTTACGGTCTCGCTGTGGCGTAAATCTGGTATGTGCTGGTCTAGGTCTCTCCCATGGCCAGTAAGTCCTCGTCCTTAAATATCCATGCCTCGGGTGTTCTAGAAACAACCTTAGAACATGTAGCTTGTGTTGTCAACTAACTAAACCAAACTATTACTAACGATACATATTATTTGATGAAATTATCTCTACCGTCTTATCTGATCTTATCGTACAAGCTCATAGAACTATCAAGAATAGAGCTATGTAGAAGAGAACTATCTAGCTAGAAGAGATGCCCCTAGTAACTCTGTACTGTCTGGGAAATACGGTGATACAGTGGTACTGCCGTGATGACGACAAAGGAGGCACTGAATATCGCTAATATGAAGGTACCAATTGGAGGAAATAAATGATGTCATATGCTAGCAATAGGATAAATGGGGCGGGATATGACGCCTACCCCGCTCCCGACCATCTCGCCCACTGAAAATTACAATGTGCCAGGAGAAAACATTGCTAACACTCACCTGTCATTTACCACACATTGTCATCAATTGCGGAGACAATCCATTGCCCTCACCACAACACTCCGACGGCCCCCATTTACCCAATCACGTCGTATGTGCGCAATTAGGGCGGGCCTTTTCATCGGCAAACACTTCAACCTTTCCCTCGGCCTACTCACTGAGTAATTGAACCCCAGCTTCACACTTTGGATGTTGCCATATGTCGTGGCATGTGGTCGGCCGTACACTCCGTCCCTAACCTACCCCGCACATCTCTCACCGCCCTACCTCTGACCTCGATAACGGACTACCCTTTCTCGAGGCCACAGCAACGCAACTCGCCATGTGTCACATCCATGAAACGCTTCATCTCCCTAGATACATAGGCACAATGGCCAGCAACCACATCCCCACATCATTCATCAATACAACCAATGACTAATAGAAGCAATATTGAACAGAGAAGACATACCCCCACTCTCCGCAATATGGTCCGCATTCATCACAACACAAACACACACCTTCACGGATACCCCGCCCTAGCACTCACTAACCCAATTACTACCACACTCCGCAAACACTCTCAAACACAAGACGACTTTCTCCGCTCCATCCAATGGCAGCAAACCACCCACATCAATTCATGACTGTCTCACTACACTACCAACAAACCCAACACAATATCAAACGACGCTCCACACACCTCTCACTCCTCAATTGCCCCTCACCACGTTGGAAACACGATATCACCGAATATCCACAACTGGTCTTCCTCAAAAAACCCATACTCAAACCCGTGGACCATATTAGACAACATCTCCACCCCCACACACTTTCTCCATGAAGTTCTCATGGAGCCAACTAACACCACTCGCAACCGCCCCCCCCCCCCCCGCAAACCTTCACGACCCCCTTATGCGCAGCTCTCAACTCTAGCCTACCCCTCCTGGGTTACATTGCTTGTGCCACACATATCCCCCCCTCATCCACCCTCAAACCACACAAGAAACGCCGAACACACACCCAACACTCCCCATCTCATAACCAACCTACAACAGCGCGATATACCTCACCACTAACGACACAGAATATCTTCCACGCGATGTTACTAATATACTCTTAAAATGTAAAGACTCAGCGACCCACCAAACTCTATATATAGTGGAATAGGCTCCATAGCGCCTCAGTGACGGGGAAATGTAACAACAAAAAGAGCAAAGTTTCGTACCAGTAACAGCCATTCCCCTCGGCCAACATACAATTCCACCGACCCCACCGTATGTGTAACATATCACGAGCCTATACGGGACGACATCTTCCCATGTCACACGGGCTCTAACTTTGCTATCCACTCCCACTACGCTACTCGCAAACGCCCGGCCATGTGGACATGTAATTGGTGCCGACATGGAATACACTTAAGCCTTACCTCCCTCAACATTGTCCAATGTCCCTCTAGTTGCAGCTCCGGGACACAATCTTCTTCATACCCTTCGGTATGGCGGGCCGCGCCACATTAAAAAAAGGCTTTACCCCAGCCTCACATCCCATCCTCCCACAACATGGCCAATCGCCTGACGCACCTCAGCGGTCACCATTGACCACACACCTATCAACCCCGATACAAACATAAAACCCACATTCACTTTTCCATCCACGAGTATCCCTTTATACCACATGTAGCCGTCCAATGCCTCCCCATAGGGTGGGCGATTACCACACTCTCTCTAGACCGCATCACCCACCTCTACCGCATGTTGCGACCCAAACTCACCCCCCTCATATTCGAGGAAGAACTATACCGCCTCATCACGCGCGTCGGCACATCTTCCGAAATAGTTCCCTTAACCACAACCGAGACACAGAAAAAACATGTAGGCAACTAGGGAGGACCTCCTAGAGGCTTTGCACCATGCCGTTAATGCCACCACTGAATTATGCGCAGGCCCCCATAATGAATCGTTAGGCTCGCTCACCTATCACTCCCTATATCCGGAAGATATGGTCTTCTTCTCTAGCGGTAGTATGCCACCTTCGCATGGCAAGGTGCCAAAATTTCAAACCCCGAAGACGACCACACATGTATGCAACCGGCTATGGAACACGCCATAGCCAACGCTCACAGAATTTGAAATTGTATTGCAACAATTTTGGCAAAATGGACCGTTTGCCGTCTAACGGCCATCAAATACTCTGACACTTAGAAGAACGATTAGGCCGGGTAATCTTTGAACAAGTACACGTATCGACACACATCTCTCCGATGTGAGTGTGCCGACGTTTCTTGGAGGCTGCAAACTGCCGGCAGCCGCAATAATTGCCAAAGCCCCCCACCTAAGCAGTAAGAACATAAACAATTTTGCAATCAAGACAAACAGATTAAGAAAAAAGTCCACTTGCTAAGAAATGCAAAATAAAACTGCTACTCGGCCATCAAGATGCACGACCAACTTCCACCGAACCGAGGTGCCGACCGGCTTAGGCCGATCGGCGTCCGACAGGGGCGACGGGCCAGCAGTCTAATCTAGCTCCCGCGTGACTTCGGTCTTGCCGGAGATAGGAGGGGAGTGGCTAGCGATAAGCCCCTCCTCATGTGGTCGTTCGTCAACCACGTCGCCGCATCCCGTAAGCCCCGTCCCAAGGTCGTTGCCGGTCCTCTCCTCGCGACTTTCCTCCTCGTCGAGGTCCCCCCCTTCCCTCCCACCCCCCCCCCCCCCCCCCCCCCCCCCCCCCTTAATAAGGCTAGGGATCAAGTGCATTTTGTCGATGTTGTCGGCACTGACATCTTGAAACGCCGATGTTGATGGTATTGATATCTCGGATTGTCGATGTTGATGGTGTTGACATTTGCAATGTTGACATCGATGCAGTTTAAAATCAATATCATTGCCGATGTATTTATATTTTGGTTGATACTTCGACACAGAATATTTTTGTAGTAGTTGATGGTATTGTCCGTAATCCTTGATATAGTTGATGAGACTGATGGTAGTACTAATGCCTTCATGTTGATGTCGATGTCACAACCCAGCACATCGATGGCACTACCGTGAATCGACGGGTGATGGTTATACTGTCGACGGCCTATAGCTAGCCTTACCCTCCCCATGCCCCTGCCACCACGAGTGCGTGACGGTGCATGTTATGCAATGGAAACGTCGCAACAACTTTTTTCTGCATGACAAATCGTGCGTATGATAGGCTCGAAACGTACATAGATAATGCCATGGTCGGCTTAAGTACTAAAATAAGAGAACAAGCTTTCTTGATGGAAGGGCGGGGGTTGGGGGGGGTGGGGGCTGAAGATTAATCAGGATAGCTTTAATAGGTTGATAAACGAATGAAAATGAAAGTAAACCGCCAGACTATCAAACGGAAATAGATTATCATAAAATACAATACCATATCTACAATTGCTTGACCATATGCAGTATTACATTGATATACACCTAGACTATCATTTCTTTCAGAAGATGAAACCCTAGAGTGTCGTGATAGAAGGCAATCGGCGGTCGAGACATGCGTTGGGGGTTCCCGACGAGCAATCTCCGTCAGGCTGGACCGAACGATGGAAACAAGCAGCACGCCGATATTCTCTCGCGATGGAATGTTGACGACAATGCTTAGTTGTTTCAAGCAGTCACATGCCGTGCGTACCGGCACGACACATCGAGAGGTAATGTACTTTTCTGCAGCGCTTTAATACACACGCCATCGTAATGAGCAATAGCAAAAGCGCAACGACTGGCAGCACATGCGGTGCTTGGAGTATGTCGAAGCAACACTCCGCACATGCTGGTGGACGCGCGGTAAGGATGCGAAAGTGCATTGTCCATGAATAAATGACATCATAATGATAGTATTACTTTGTTATTACAGGCGGGGAATTCAAAAAGAAAGCGGATACAAATGTAAGCGGTAGAAGGAAGACGGATTAAATTAGTAAGGACTGTTTGGTCAGCGCGGAGAGGTACTTGTGGGAAGATTGAAAACGCATAGGAGTTTCCGAACTCTTCCACGTTGTTCGGAAAGTATCAGTAGAGTCTTCCGTCGCTTGTGAAGCGCTTTGAATCGAGTTCGTTTGTCCAAGTCGCGCCCGGGCCGGTGATGATGATGTGCGTGGCCTCATAACTGCAGCAGTTTCACATTTTCTCTCAACGTAGACCTTCCATACGCATACGCCGCATAGTTCATCGGCTTCACCATTCCACGGTCCTCGGGGCACGACGGGCCTGCAACCAGTCCCGCGCTTGCTTCAGCAAACTGTTCAAGCCATAAGCAACGTACCCAGACCGGACCTGTGAATCTTGCTGATGCTGAAGAATAACACATTTCAGCAGACTGCGTGGTGGGGTCAGGGATGCCATTCATAGTAACGACCATACATACAGACGTACCGTAGCGACTGTTGATTTGAAAAAAGAAAGTATCAAGAAATTCTCCCCGAGTGACTGATAAAATAAGTAAGGATTTCAGAGAGTCATATGTGAAACTTACTAATGAAATCGTAAAGGCGAAAATGTGAGTAGGGGTGAAAACAATAACTATAGTAAACATTATAAACATTAAACATTATATGTGTTAATCTGTAATTGTGCTATCTTTTGTTTGGTCACGAAAATATCGCTATGGCGGGTAATAATATTGGTATGAACATGGCAGACTTGCCGAAGACAGTTATTGGCCTCCGCTCACTTCAAGCATTGCTACATAGGGGTACGTTGCGCGCTTGTTCTCACCTCTGCTACAATGCGCTCCTGCGATGGGGTAAGGTATTGTGAGCGGACAGATGCTCGCCTCGGCGCGGGGACTCGACATCTAGTCGGATAGCGTTCGCCTCCGCGTTTGTCTCGAGCACGGCAAGCAGGGGCGCTCTGCTTCTTTGATACGGTCGTTGGACCAGTGGAGCGCTGGGAGTTGTGAGCCTTGTGTAGCATGTACGAGAAGCTACTCCCCTCTTCAGCAAATGTCGAGTCATCGGCATACTTGTCAATGGCGGTCCGCAAGTCTGTCTGATGGCACGTTCACAAACGACGCGCAGTCGTATCGACGTAAGCCGGAAACGCGTAACAGCTTACCTGCTGTCCCCTTTCATGGAATATATGGAAAATGCGCAAGATGACAATACTCATGACTCACCTTCAGCGACACATATTTTTCTGCTAGATCGAGAGACAGACTCTGGCTTGCTGTCTCGCTCCGCTCTACCTGCTTCAGTGCACGCTCTAGACACTCCCGACCTTTCTTAAGGTTGCCCTTGTCCGCCTCCTTCTTAGCTGCCTTGAAGGCACTCGCGGTATCGAGCCGCGCGACGTGAAACGGCACTTCATTTGACTTTTGCTGATCATTTTCAAGAACGACTGCCGGCCGCCGTATGCACAGCTGCGCGCTCCCCTCCTCAAGCTTGCCGCTATCCAAGTCGACGTACCTACCATCGCGGCGACCACGGGTTACATTAATCAGAACTGTCTATATATTCACAAGGCATAAGGATCAGAGCCCATTACTTAGTGATGCTTCAGCGGTTTTCTTGTATGTAGTTTCAGAGCACAAATAATTGCCGCGCTGCAGATATGTTCTCCGCCCATCGCCATCGATTTACAATCGTATTATTCAGGAAAGTCATTGCGCCGTAGTAGTCATAACAAATAAAATGAATATAACTGACAAACTCAGGGATTTGGCTCAAGATTTCAATTATAATGCGCGATCGAAATATTTTAATGACTTATATATAAATAATTCTTGTTTAAAATGTCTCAGTGGCGACACAAAGAAAAAATACATATCTATACAATGAATAAATTGGTTATAGAGTTCGCAGTATTATCGCAACGGGTACGGGCACAAGAATGAACAGTATATATTGTTTACAAGAAGAACAAGATGAGCACGGACAGGGAAAGTGGGAGGGGAAACAAGAAACAAGAATGAATAGCAGCAGCAAAAAAATAAATAAACTATACATACTGATGCAGGATTAGTGTACCAGTACATGTACAAAAAACTATAATAAGAAAACCGCCTGATTTCTATAATATAATTTAAAAATATAAAAAATCAATGCGCGGTGAACACTGGATCGCAATGTGATCGCCGCTGTGCGTAGTATTGATCATTCATGACGGCCAGCAACTCCTTTGATGCCGCGCCCCTACCTCACGTGAACCGTCAAGAGCTCCTGTTTGGGGCTCCCGTTGCGCACGTTGCCGGGCCTTAACGGCGCAGCCTTGATCCCAACAACCAAGTCCTTCTGCTCGTCCTCGAAAAGGTCGCCAATGAAAATCCTGTACGCCTTCCCCGGCAGACGGTCCGTCTTGTAAGGTGAGAGCACGGAAGTGACTTCCACACCCGCTCCGGGCGTCGGCGTCAACGTGACCTCCACATTCTGACAGTTGATTGACAACAGCCCCCCAAGTGCTTCGGCAAACACGTCCATCGCATCATCTGGATTGTCAATGTAATGGTAATTGCCTCCACCGACCTCAGCCAGCCTTCCCAGCAGGTTAGAATCGGCTTTGCATCCGAATCCAAAGGTGCTGACGCGAAGCTGCACGTTGTCCATCTTTCGCGCCCTTTCCAGCTGTGTGGATAGTTGCGAGCACAACTCCCTGGCGTCCGTGACGCCGCGGTTGGGACGCCCGTCAGAGAGGAGAAAGACAGCTTGGGTACTCAGAGCAGCGTTTTTGCTGGAATCGGGAACGGACCACGACGACGAGGGGCGGTCGCTGTAACGACTGTTGAGTCTCATCGTCACTCTTGATGCGGCCGCCGAAGACGAGCGCAACGACCCGCCCCGTAGTCTAACTTTCCCGAGCTGCTGCTGAATTCCCTGAAAAAGCCCTCCGCTAAGGCTAGTCGCTTTACCACAGCTCTCGACTCTCTTGAGCGTGAACAGTGCTGTTGACTTGTTTTGGTCGGTCATGTTTGATAGGGGCAGTACCTCCTCAACCTGCGAACAGCAAAGCAGCGCTTCATTAATTGATTTCGTTCTGCACCAATTTCGATTGAAATAGGCAGCTTTATATACATGTGCCCATAGATGGTCGATAAATTTCAAATCCCACAGCAGCTTTAAATTGATAACAGCGCTAAGTTAACCGCAAAATCAGCGGCAGCACGCTCTAGCTGCATTTCGTTCTACATCATTCGATCATACTTTTTTTTTTACCTGTACCGAAAAGGACCGGTCGCTAGGACAAAAATCAAATAAAAACGGGGTTAACCCCCTAATAATTGGCGACCCCCCCTGATTTTGGCCCCCCTCTAAAAAAACTATACTTGATGCTCAGTCCCTTACTCAAGCAGTGCAAATGACACACGTTCAGCAGGTCCTGAGCCCTGCAGCAAGGCGACACTACGACCAGGTTTCAAGTTTTAGAGCTTGATGGGGAAATGGGGATCACGGCTTTATAAGGCCAAACTACCGGGAGATAGTTTGTGCTGAGGCAACCAGCAGTACTTTGAAATGCCTACTTCCAAAACAAGGAAAAATCTCCTGCTGAAAGGAAGTACCTGTATAGGGAACCTTGAGGAGGGCCGCCACCCTTCTACTTAGGTTGTTTTCGCTAAAACAACAACGTATCGCTACTCTTTTCCTGCTCATCTCAGTTCCCTCGACAACTCCTTTTCCGGCCCTCGCGTGTCAATGTGTCTGTTTTCGTAATTCCTATTACCTATAAAACAATAACCCTATCCCCTGAACCACGGGAACTACTACCTTCACTTGATTGAGCTTGCGTACGTGACATAGCTTATGTGAACATGGGCGGCTTATATGTACCTTACCGATAAAGCTGAGAATTTAGTGTGCATAGATATATAGATAATTCAGTACAGGTAATACCAATACATAATTTAATGAGCACTCGATATTGAATCATAGAGAAAAGGCTGAGGTTTTTATTCTTCTTTTCCTTTTTTGCTTGGTGATGGCCTCCAGCGTTTTTCTTGAAAGAAATTGATATCAGTAATTATAGAGAAAAGCAGAGGCTGATGGGGATACGGAAGATTCACTTACTGATGCCGGGAGGGATATTGGCATTACTGTGCCTGACACCGCACAGTAGTGCTTACTGCTTACCTTATCGTCATACAGCACAAGCCCCAGTCGGTCTTGCCTGTTGAGTCGGCTGGCCACAAAACTGGCTGCATCCTTCACGAGCTCCAACTTTTTCCCCTTCATGGAGCCGCTCCTGTCGAGGACGGCAGATAGGCAGATTGGCGGTCGGATTGAGGACCGCCCACCGTCGCCCGTCCCAGATGACGGGGCTTTGATACTTATCACGGCGGTCAGTGTAGCTATCGAGCCAGCTGCATAGTGCGAATGTTCCGTTTCGGTGGACAAGCCGATAATCGATGCCGAAGCATTCCTGCTCGTCCTCGATCCTGGAAAAGATGAGGACATCTTGTCACGACTGTCCACTGCGCCGCCGCCATACCCACCGATAACTTTGTCCATACTACGTAGTGTTGCGAACTTCTCGGCCGCCTCGCCTAAATTCCTTAGGATGGATTGCGCGCTTCGCTTTATTGGCTTCTGATGTGACGAACGAAACACCCGACTGCTTAAGTACGACTCCGTGTCGTAAGGCGACGACATAACCATCGCTGCACTGACTTTTTTATGATAGTAACGTGGGTATCTCTGGTGGCTGCAGGAGTGTTGGACCGCTCTCACTGGAGAAAGTAGCGCGTGCGTAGATATTTGCAACTCCTAGTTACTGTTGGCTATTCTTAAATATCGCCCCACTCGCTGTTTTACTGACAGAGGAACTACAGAGGGTAAACCGGCTTGTCGGCTAGCGAATAGCCGGCGCGAAACAATGAAAGCCACTGCTGTATAGTCGCAATGGTTGCTACACCCTATTGCTGGGTGGTTGTTTTGGGTAAGTGGGTTGCGACGGTGACGGAACAGCTTCTATTGGCGCGCCCCGTCCGATATCCTGTATAAATACCTTCGTCGCGGGGTTCTCTTGTGAACTGTTTGAAGAGGGAGCGACAAGAGTGAAGTAAGACAACAAAGTACAATCCTTATACAGGCAAGCTCGACTCAAACATATACGACACTGTACGTATGTGTATTCATGTCCCTCCCCCCCACCCCCTATTTTTCAACTTGTTCCTGCCCGTCGATTCCTGTCCCAGTCCTAGATCGATGGAGTGTAGCCTGTCCTGCTGTGCGTGCTTCCTCAGTTCCTTGGCTCTTTCGCCCATCATTGAATATACGGGCATATGAATGAATTCACAAGCAAGGGCACGCACATCACAGCACGCAACGCAGGGAGCATTTTCATCAGCAGCCATTCTATATAATGGATGCAAATCATACGGGTACATGTACGTGCGCATATAACGTTGAACAATGAGTAATTAAAATAAAATAAATCAGCGGAACCCACAATCCAAGAGTGAGAAAACAAAAGCAACGAAGCCTAAGCCCGCGCAGCAGGGAGGTAGGTCACAGCACCTGCACAACTCTCATGCAGTGCAACTCGAAGATAGGACCCCAACGTACCATGAATAACCACCGAAAGGCGTTGCATGAACTCACGGTGTACAAGGAGTGGATCAAGCTAATAAAAGTAGGCTTCGAACCCACGAACCTCAGTAGATCCGAGACCATGCGCGTAATATTCGTACATATTTCGTGATAGTTTCGGGGTTTGAAATTAGGGCATGTTTGTTCGGAAGGACTCGGATCCACTCCCTGACGGTGTACGTCCCCAAGAAAGCGACTGCGGGGCGGGAGGGGGGTTGATAAAGACCGCCGAACAAATTCATGCATGCGGGCATAACTTTAGATCAGAAAGAGCGAGAGTCCTCCGCACTCCAGCTTATTGAACGTCGAACTTCCACCAAAATGGCCAATCGGTCGACCAAGTCAACCACCATATATAAAAGCCACCCGACCCCCATCTACTCTCAACGTGAAAGGCATTGTTAGTACTTAAGGACAAATTAAATGGATAGCGTGCCAAGCAACGACAACGAGCGGATGTCGGCATCTAGCTCGCCTTTTGAGTTCCCAATGCAAGACCGCCATGAAGCGGTAGCGGAACCCCCACAGTTGGAACGCTATAGTGTATGCACGCACTAGCTAGCGATTGTAACGTCCACAATCAAGTTTTGTTTATATGCGGATCCTCAAAGTTCAACCACACAACATCTCTATGCATGGCGATCTCAAAAGGATCCATGTCGAATGTGGCGAGCCTCCAAATGCAAATCCCGCGCATTAACTTCCCCCGCCCTAGCCATGATGTCCTCCAAATTGAAATTGAAATTGTTTACAACGTGCGCCGATATTCCACCGGTTGTTGTCTTTGCGCCCTTCAAGTTATGCCATAGAAACTTATAAGTTGTGGCTAGACCGTGTATCGCCTATGTCCAGCCTCCCCGAAGTGTGTTGGGGAATTTTACTTCAAGTTGAGCTTGAATGATGTTGTATGTTGGCGGCGTCCTAGTGTGATTAGATGCGTGTGTTCGGTCGTGACGTGTGGTGGGCTGTTTAGCGTGCTTTGGTGCGGTAGATGAGGAGGAGATGATGCAGCCATCGAGCAGTGTGGAGGTGGAGCTAGGAGAGGATGCAAGTGGTTTCATGGCGTGTGTTTATAATAATTTTGTCCGGGGTCGGTGCGGAGTGTGAGAAGCGATGTGTGAAGGGTGCCGGAGCGACTCATGACGATGAGGAGGACGTCTACCTCAGTGCCGGGCCAATGTCGGCGAACGGAGTTGGCGAAGGTGTATTTATCTCCAATGATTTGCTTTCGGTGAGGGCGTTGAACGAGGGTGTGGGAAAAATTGCGGTCGGTGTAGTAGTTCCATTCCCCTAACGGAAACTTTCTTATCGAGGAATAACGGCGGCGAGCATTCGACAGTCCAACGAATTTGGGTTCTAGGACTCGGAAAAGCCTAGTTTATGAACGGGGGGGCGGAGTGACGAGGTTAGAAGGTTCTCTTGGATGATAGCGGAACACAGGATGTGAAGCTGTCAAGGGAATTGCCTTCATCAACGTCGTCCATACGGGTGGGCATATCATTCGGGGGGGGGGGGGGGGGGGGGGGGGGACATTCGAGGGGGGGCGCGGTGAGAAGAGGCAGGGAGTCGAGGGATTTGGTTGGTTTATTACCGGAGTCGGCGGTGATGGTTTCCCATCGGCCGCCATAGTTGCGTTCAAGTAAGGAGAGGAAGAGTTGGAGGGCACCATTGTGGCGGTCATGTCGAAGGCCCGACATCGAGGGACAGTTACATGCCATATGATCGTGGCTGGCGAATTGACCACACATGGGGCCGCGCATGGAGGGGTTGCAGGTGAGGAGGCGGGTGTCGTATACGCCCCACATGAATTCTTGTTTATGTGTGAATTGGATATTGGTGAGGAAGGGGTGCTCTTTTGTGTGGAGTGAAAAGTCCGCTCCGTCGTATGTAGGCGGCGTGGGCGAGGAGGGCGCCGTGTTTGGTGGTTCGAGCTAGATGGTTGTGATTGTGCTTGGTGCTATATGTGTGGGCATCAGATTTGAGGTTGATGTAGCAAGATGGTTTGAGGTCGCCTAGTGGCTGGGGTGTGATTATGTATGGCTAGGTCCTAGTGCCGATAGATACTTCTGAACTTGTAGTGTCGGTTGTGCCGGGTGAATGACCATCTTCGCATTGGATGGCTAGCGCGTCTGCCATGTCGATATCTAGGGAATGGTTACGGGCTTTGATTTTGCCGAGGTGTGTGCGAATGTTTGAATCGCAGGGGGGCATGGCAGTGTACCATGGTCCGAGTTTACCATGATTTTGACGCGGGTGTCGGTGGCCGGGTGTGTAGCTGATGGTCCAAGTGGTCATGAGCCTCCTTTCTTGGAGCCGCCTGTGCTTACGAAGTCCTGCCATTCCAAGCTAGAACAGCTTTCGTGGGGCTGTATATCCGTATCGTGAGTTTAGGGAGGGGATATTTGAGAGGATGAGTGGGGTTGGGGGGGAGGTGGTATATGCCTACTGAGTGGGGTGTGGATGAGGGAAGTGGTGCAGTTGTGGCGTGGTGAGGGTTGAGAAGGGAAGGTGTATGTCGTATATCGATTCGAGTGTGTTGTGGAGGGCTGGGAGGGATGAGTGTGAGGGTAAGATGGTCATGGCGAGGGGGCTAGCAACCAAGCGTATGTTGACTTTCCATCGCGCGCCGAAGGTTGTGGGGGTGGGGGTGCCATTATGTTGGTCTGGGGGAATCAATGCCATTAAATGACACACCCCCCCGACTAAGAAGTAACAACAAAATTAATTTTGTAATCAAGAAAACAGATCTAAAAATAAATCCACTTGTCAAGAAATGCAAAATGAAAGCTGATGCTCGACCTTCACGATGCACGGCCCGCTCCCGTCGACCTGGGGATCCGACCGGCCTAGGCCGATCGGCGTTCGAGAGGGTCGACGGGCCAGACTAATCTAGCTCCCGCGTGGCTTCGGTCTTGCCGGATAAAGGAGGGGAAAGGATGTAAACAAATCTTCCTTACGCGATTGCTCGTCGACCCCGCCGTCGCATCCCGTTAGCCCCGTCCCAATGTCGTAGCCGCTCCTCCCGTCGCGACTTTTCCTCCTATTCGAGGTCCCCCGTCACCTCGACGGCGGGTTGGGAGGACCGAGACAGCCAAACAAGAAAAGCTAGCGCTCCTGCGGTCCTGCCGCCGCGCTGAAAAGTTTTCCCGGCCATTTCCCCGGCCATTTTTGTGCTCGTACCCGGGTACCTGTTTGGAAAATCACCCAGCGATCGTATCCTCCACCCACCGTTTGCGTGTCCATCGAGCACCCTTGTTTCGAGTGCGAGCCTCCGCGCTTATCCGGGCTCGCACTCTCTAATGTTAGGTGTGCGTAGCGATAGTGGGTAGCGGTAGGGTAGTACACGGTCGCAATGACCGGATCCAAAAAGGCCGCGGGTGTGCGGAAATTTTACGCTTTTACGGAGCGGCGAGTCTATGCATTTGTTCGACCAACCCCGCCCTTAGTCAGTCCCCAATCATTGGTAGGCTGTTTATATATCCCTCCCTAGGACTACTAATGGACACATATGTACGCTAGACTCCGGGGGAGTCCTGGCCCTCCACCTATAGGTGTTCGCTATAGTTGTTCGCAGCTCATTCGTGATGCGATGGGTTCATATACACAATATGTTCCTATCGGGTACCGACTTTTGGCGGTACTTGGATAAGGCGTACAGCTCCGTTCCGGGAAGCGGCGGTTCTAACCCCCTTCATGCCAATCCGTGTGTACATAGATTAACATAGGCAGCCTCAAGTAGTGTGCCTAGGGTTATCGCAACGACACACTTCTCGTATAGGCGGGCCCTTAAAAGCGCAAACCACCGGGGGAAGGTAGGGGCGGATACATAGCGATCGGACAGTTGTTGGAAAACATTCGGAGAAGGACCGGGGACATGAGAAAAATATCTGGCACGGAGGCAAGAGCGCCAACAAGACACCATCTAAGGGTTAGTTCTTCTATTCTTCCCAGCCCCCAAACGAGGAGGGAAGACTAGGCTAGGTGGCGAGTCGGGACGTGAGGAGCAACGATTATCTTGGACGAGGGTGTACGTGGATCGAAAAGGGGCCGTCGACGACCTGAGCGAGGGGCTTTTTTGCTTGCCTTCTCCCTCTTACCTCATGTACGAGTCGCACTTGAGTTACGGCAAGTAGGCCCGCCTCGATAAGCACAAGCTGGATAGCTTGCCTGATGAGCGCCACCGTCGCGGATGGAGGAAGCCGAGTATCGTGGAGAGTCACGACATTTTATACCTTTTACTCGTATGCAAAAAAACACATATAGACGAAAAATCAAAAGGAGTAGTTACGTGTATGTTTTAGACGGTATCGCTACCGCCATTGGAGAGGTTGGAATTACGGTCTGGAGCCCTTGCTTATAAGTCTTAGATAGATTAGCTGGGAGAGCCAAAGAGGGTAGCCGCTTTCATCCGGTATTGTTGTATACAATTTCATTTCATTTTAGTTCATTTCATTTGGAGCCCGCCGGCGGCGCAGCGGCGGCGGCCCCGGAGGGGGGTGCACTCGCATGCCAATCGGCACCTACCTCTACTTCCACGCCGTGGGCGCTGGTAACCATGTAGCCGTGCCATGCTTGGTAATGTATGGGGCTAAACTAGGTACCGGCTGCTGCTATCCGCGGGATCAACAACTGTCGGGAAGCCTCGTACGGAGGATTTTGGAAAAACATAATATTCGTAAACCAAAAGTAAGATCTCCCGCTCGGCCCGTGGAATATGTTATTTCTGTGACTGAATACTCACGGATACTCTCCCGACAAGGGGGCGGGGGCGATGTCTCCGAAATATTTTTTGGCGAAAGGGGGCACGGACGAATCAGCGGTGAGACGCGGGTGTTGCAGCGCACGGCGGGCAGCTGGGAAGCAGCGCCATAGCAAGGCGCTCGCTAGTAGTCGTCCAGCCCTATGATATTCGAGTCTCCATGGGAGTGAGCTTAGGAGCTACGCAGGATGGAGGAGGGTCGCAGCCGGAGGAGCGACACGGTTTGGTGGCGGAGGTCCACATGATCGACCGCCGCTGGAAAAACCCGGTACGGAGGGTTTTCGGGTAAATAATTTCCGTACCCAACATCTTTTGAGGAGTGGCGACTCGATCAGCGAGTTCGACCAACCTCTCTCCCGCTCGGTACCCAGTTATCGACATGCTGCCTAAGGCAGGGTGCCTAAAGTTATTGCAACGGCACTCTGCTTATAAAGGCGGCCCCGTGACAACGTAAACCAATGGGGAGAGTACGGGCGGATTTCGCACGATCAAATAGGTGTTGGAAGCAGACGGAGACGGACATGGGACGTGAGAAAATCTGGCGCGGAGGCACGAGCGCTAGCAAGGCACCTTTTATAGCTATGGACTTCCTCTCTCCCGGGCCCCCGGAGGGGTAGGAAAGTCTAGGCTAGGAGGCGGGATGCGACGGGAGGAGCAGCGACATCTCGGACATTGGAGCGCGTGGATCGGGACGGGACCGTCGACGACCTGTGCGAGGGGGCTTTTCGCATGCCCCCCCCCCCTCCCCCCCCAAGCTCCGGCACGACCGGAGTCGCACATGAGCAAAGGTCAGGTAGGCCCATCGCGACGAGCACAAGTTGACCAGCTAGGCTGTTCCCCACCCTCGCATTAGTTAGAGCACGCTGCGCATCGTGGAGACTAGCGATAAATTGTTTTTCATAACTAGTGTACAATCATTGTTTACTAGCATGAATTTGACGGTATTGTTACTGCAATTCGAGAGGTTGGGATTAGTGGATTCATGGCGTACATCCTACGATAAAAAAGGTACTTTGCAAGGCTTGATCACATGGGCGCCCGAAGACAACACCCGTTAACTCGGTGATTGTTGTAAACAACTTTCAAATTTTCAAGTTTGTTCATTTCATTTCATTTAGTTTAATTTGATTTCATTTGATTTCATTTGATTTCGTTTCGTTTCGTTTCGTTTCGTGTCATTTCATTTCACGTTCCACCCAGACCGTGGCACATAGTTGGGCTTGACTACTTAACACACTTGCCGGTAAGCAATTACTTTGACAATGTACCGATTTTTGTCGAGCATGTGACTCGAATGCCCCATTTTCTGCCGTGTACATAGAGCGCAACAACATAAGAAACGACGAGTTTGCTTTTACACGGAGGCTGCAAATGACATGAACTACCTCGGGTACTCGCTAGTAATGGCGACCCTAAAATTCGCCAATGGCTTTTGGCAGACACGTTCGAGACGCCTCGGAATGTGGCCAATCGACACCCAGAGACGGAGGGCCTAGTGTAAAGCGTTAAAAACACGTGTTAGGAATTACTGCGCAATTTTGCTTCTGCGACGGATCATACTAGACAACATTGCTACGTAAAGTGGGATTCGCTTACAACTCTAATCGTGCGCTTAGAAATGAGCATGCCCCTTTCGAGGCTAATTTTTTTTTCTCCTGAGGACACCCGCTTTTAACATGCGACCTTCAATTTCAGTTTCGTTAGACGCTACATTTGATACAATAAGTACACGCTACGGTACGCTCGGTGTTATAACTGGACAAAGATGAGATGCACGCTCTTGAATAATCGTCGACAGCCAAGCACTTCGTTCGAGGAGACAAGGCCACAACCGTTACAAAGAACCTCTTCTTGCGAGGACACCCTAACCGGAAGCTACGTGATCGATAGCTTGGACATTTTACTAACGATGAGCAGATTGGGAAACACATTTACACATGAAAATTGCCAACGACAATTTACTTACACGTAGTGTTAAACGTAAATAATTTAAGACCGTGCTCTGCCTTATGCTTCACTTTGCCTTGATGTCCCAGTTACGACGCGTGAAGACGGCGACGAGGACCTCGACGTCTCACACATTTATGATGTGTGCATCAAGCCGCTGAATGGTTGACGTGGGAAATATATGTTGTTCATGACGAACTTAACCGATGACGACATTCCATCTTTATGGCACCGGTTGAACGAAGTACATCTTACGAAGGCGTTGCAATTTTTTTTGGAGACGCCCCAATGGCACATGTTTGCCTAGGCTCATGCATATATCGACTCATGCACCCCCATCTAACGCGCATTCCCGAGTCTCAGTGATTGCTTCGGGAAAGAAGCTAAGACTACCGCGGAGGTTGACCTCTCGGTTGGCCTCATTGACTTGTCAAGAGAGGGAGGGTAAGAGTGTGACGAGTACAATAATGTAACAATACATTGCATGACATTGTACATGTACTCGTTACTAATATTTACCCGAGGGCATGTTTGCCAAAGATGTCATCTTGCTTACAGAATGGCCAAAAGACCCTCACAAGCATGGCCTAGGGGAAGATTAGCGCGCGATTATATAGGGATAGGTGGGTGGGTTCGCGCGAGGCCTAGATGGGCCGAGCGCGAAAGCAGAGAGTGTTGGTACTCGGGGAACGCACCAGCTTCAGGATTGCTGGTAGCTAGTGCCTAGCTAGAGCTGTCCGTTGGTGAAGGTTGTTTAGTTGGTTGGTCGCGCCACCCTGCCCGTACAATATCGTTGTGTTGAAGGGGTGACGCGTCGCTAAAAACGGTGATACTAACCGCATGGGCTACTATCCCGTACACATGGAGGGTAGGGTAGCAAACCTCTAGATTTACCCAATCTGACCATTTACCCGAGGGCACGTTTGCCAAGTTGGTAAAGCCAAAGGCTTGCGCGGCTGCAGTGAGTGTCGCGGTGTGGCGGGCGTCAGCACGGCCAGCGGGGAGCGGGAGGGGAGGCGTGGCGCTGCGGCGAGAAAGCGCTGCGTTGCCCGGACGGAGGCCGTGCGATTGATTGTAGTGTGTTTTGTTTTGGTAGTCAAGAGTTGAGCGGGGCGGGCAACGTGTTTGGAGAAGACGCTGCGCGGGTCGAGGCGACCCGCCATGGCGACAGTGGGTGGTGCGGCACGTGCGACGGGGTAGCGGAACGCATGTACGTACCCGTAGTTGGCCAGCACCAATGGTAGGCGGACTAGTGGTAGGCCAGTGGTAGGCGAACGCTGTCGGGCCTTGGAGGTGGCCGCTGTGGGCTGGCAGTAGCGGCGCATGTGTGTAAAAAATCGGCACCAACCGGCTGTTGATTGGAATTGGAGCATTGCCTGCATCCGGTACCGGCGTAGGCGGTCGCGGAACTGCGGCCTCTCCACAGTGGAAATATGCCCCGCCGTCAGTGAGCAACGGTTGGGCGCCGCCTGTCGGGGGCAGGCAAGTGCTGTCGCTGGAGGAAATAGCGGCGCTGGCGGGAATAGGCCAGTGCTCGGCGACGGTAGTAGTAGTTAAGGCGTGTACGTAAAATGCCGGGGAGGATGGCGCACGCAAAAGCATACCAGCAGACATGTGATGCCGGGGAGGCCGACGTGTCGGGACATGCGTTAGCGGCGAAAGCGTCGGGTGTGGGCCGGGCATAGAGTGGCCATTTTTACCGCCAAGGTCTGGTTCTGAAGTTGGCCGCGCGTTGTGTGAGTAGAGGTTGGCGTTAGCAGTTAGGCCGGGAGTCGGCGAAAACAGCGTGGCGGCGTTGTGTGCCCGCTGCCAGGGTGCGAGATGGCTATGTCCCAAGCGCAGCGGTCGCGTGGGCTTGCGCGTATAGGGCACGAGGTCAGTGAGGAGGCTTGTGCCCGCCTGGTCTTCGTAGAGGACGTCAGGGGCGCGGAGGTGCTGTGCGTTTCCGGTTGCGTAGGCGTTGCGTGTGAGGCTGCATGTCCTGTACTTTTCGCGCCGAACAAAATTGTGCGCAAGGTCGGACGCGTTGTCGGCTGCGATGGCCTCCCGAGTAGGCGGGGGGTAAAGTAGAAGCGGTGTAGAGCGCGCAGAGAAAGTTTGCTGTCGTGGTGAGGTGTAGCGCCGCCTGTAGAGATGTAGCGCGGCTGCCCTGTAGCCAGGAGCTTGTCGTGCCGCCGTGGTCGTGCCCGTAACAAGCGCGAAAATCGGGCGAGTTGCTGCGAACGGTCGCACACGAGCACGGTTGAGCAGAGGAGTAGTTGGTGCGGGCTGGCTTAGGACGTGGAGTCTGTCGTGTCGGCGTAGTACGTAGCGGTGGCCGGCGCATCGCGTCCAGAGAGGGTTGGGAAGGGTAGCGTCGTGGTTGTCGGGACGGGTTCGGCGGATTTCGGTGGAAATTGTCGTAGCCGTTGTGTAGACAAGCTCGGCTGAACTCGGCGCGAGTGTGGCAGCTCTGTAGTAGAAAGGGTTGGCATGTAATGCCAGCGAGGTTTCGCCGTTAGGCGCTGAAAAGCCGCTAATACGTGTGGTACTCATTTGCCCCGAAAACGGTGATGTTGTCAGGCTTTTCATAGAGTGAGTCTGTTCGGGGTCGGGTGGCGTCAACGGCGTAGGCGCTTGACGTTGCACTGCCGTCCGGGTTGAGGGCAAGCGGAGTGTGTGTCCGGGCTGAGGCGACGTCGGGCCGGGAAGTGGCTTCGTCGGGCAAACGCGCTGCACGTTATGCGGTGGAAATGCCGACGAAGTGAGGATGGACAAGGGATTGTCCGGGTCCGGGTCCGGTGGTGGTCGCGGAAGGGCAATGTGGTGCCTGCCGGTGTAGAAGCGTGGGCGTGCGACCTTAAAGGGGGCCTGAAATGCCGGTAGCGAAGCTATCAACGGCGTCGGGCTTGCCGGGCGTGTGTAAAGGTCAGGGTCGGACGGCGGGCGCAAGGGGATGCTAGGGCGCCCGCGGGTGCGCCACTGGCGGTAGGCGGCTGGCGGTAGCCTTGGAGTGGAGTAAGGTTGAAGTCGATGCCAAAAAACGGTATGACTGGCGCGAGGCGGGGTGGTAGTAGACTGACGCACACCTGGAACCGCGACGGCGACATGGGTGGTTGAGTTATCGCTGAAAAAGTCACCGTGGACGGGTGGCTTTAGGAGGGAGTCGCTCCGGGTAGCGACTGCGTCAGGCTAAGTCTTGGAACTAGGGTCGAAGACTGGTACTTCACGGACGGGGGTGAAGTCGACGACGTTGGACGCGAGTAGGTCGTGGTCGTCGGGCAGCGAGTCGAAAGGTGGCGCAAGGGCCTCCATTCCACCCTCTGCCGCACGTGTTGCGACAGCGGGAATGGACTGCTTGTCCAAACGTGCAGATTGGTTTCTGAGCTGCTCAATCTGGGCAAGTAAGGCGAACGAATTCGCCTTGACCTGCGCAGAAATTCGGAGTTCAAAAGCCTCACATGTCGTTTGGATTAGTTCTGTTACGTGTAGTTGAGCAAGAGTGTCCTCGGCGAGGTGTCGAGGTGCGGTAACCACGGGCTGCATATCGGAATGCGGTGTAACAGGAACCATATGGAAGTGTCTTGTGACGCAAAGTGCGTATCAAAACGAAAAGAACAACTACTGACACCCTACTCGACTACGAGAGTCGAGACTGCGTTCGCGCGAGGCCTAGATGGGCCGAGCGCGAAAGCAGAGAGTGCTGGTACTCGGGGAACGCACCAGCTTAAGGGTTGCTGCTAGCTAGTGCCTAGCTAGAGCTGTCCGTTGGTGAAGGTTGGTTAGTTGGTTGGTCGCGCCACCCTGCCCGTACAATATCGTTGTGCTGGAGGGGTGACGCGTCGCTAAAAACGGTGATACTAACCGCATGGGCTACTATCCCGTACACATGGAGGGAAGGGTAGCAAATCTCTAGATTTACCCAATCTGACCATAATTCGTGCTTTTCCATCGGAAGGACGTACTACATGGTTACGTCGATCCTACAATTTATTAGCGAGAGTATTATTGATGCGTACTGTAATGCCCCAAAGCACCTCCCATGTATTACATGCAATTGTACATGTACTCGATACTAATTTGATTCGTAAGTTTCCATCGGAAGGGGCTACTGCGGCTACGTCGCCACTGATATTTAGCTCGAGGGTAATGTGCAGTAATGTCCTACCAATACCTCCCGGTACGTACAGTACGCACAATTAGTATATCTTGCTACACGATGCGTTGGTCTTACTTACTCTTACAAAGAAGCCGCGTCGATAATTTGTTCAGTCTGTTACGACAACCTTAGCTAGCACATGGCACAAGGACCATGCGAGAGCGGGCGAGAGCAAGTCATGCTAGACTTATATGAGCCTAGTGAAATGGAGGGAGGTGACAAAGACAATGAACCATTTCTCTATTTAATTACGTTATACTCTTAATTCACTGAACACTAATATATATCCCAGCTTTCTCCATCTTCACTTACACATGCAATGACAACAACAACGAGCAAGAACATATGTGTGCTAACCCTTGGCTTTGATGAGAGGCCAATGGTCACACCCTCCCTCACATTGATTTCTTTCCAGTTGATATATATATATACTAGGAATTGTCCTATAATTGTCCTATAATTGTCCTATAATTGTCATATGTCCAAAAGTGTCATTTTGTAATCACGCGTGACTCTTAGCAGCTGCCGCCATGTGGTAAGAGTCACGCGTGTTGATTACGAGACTTTTCTGTCATTTTCGCGAAATATATGAAATTTTTTACAATTTCAAAAGTGACAAACCCCAGCTGATAACCCAGCTGAACCCTGTCACTAAACCCTTCATAAAATTTAGGTCAAATAAATATGCAAACCCTATATATGAACCTAATTTGTACCGCGCATAGCACGTCACATTCATTGTACAGTACTTCGAATGACGTGTATTTCAGCTGCAAAATTTAGGGTTTTTCCTTAGGGTTTTTCATATATTTAGGGTTTTCAACGAGAAAATCGCGCAGTGTACTCGCGTACTTTTTTTGATTTATTGATTTATTTCGCGCGCGATGTTTCGGCTGTTTCGGCTGTTTCAGGCTCTAAAAGTTTTTTTCTGCATGCACGCTGTAAAATCGCAGCACACATAATCGACGTGTATGATCGCAGCACACTTTATTATCAATAATAAAATTGCAGTATTCTCGCGCGGTATTTCACGATGATCGCTTGTTCCCGCTTGTTCCCAATTTTGAATCGCAACTTGGGAACACCTTTTCACGACATTCCTACGTCATTTTGAATCGCACTTTCAGTTTTCAACATAGTTGTTCCCATGTTCCCAAGATTTTCCATAAATTCGACGATAACGAAATCGAAGTCGGGGTAATGACCGTGCGGTCTTTTCAAAAGTGTTTTGAAAACTTGTAGAGCCGGGAACACCGGGAACACCGGGAACACCGGGAACGCTTTTCTCGCGCGACGGTGGGCGTGACTCCCCGCAGTACTTTAGCAGAACATACCGTGACTCTCAAACGCACGCAGTCACGTGATCACGCAGCACGAGAACGATAGTAGTTTAGTGTAGAACATACCGTGACTCTCAAACGCACCCGCGACAGTACTTTAGCAGAACATACCGTGACTCTCAAACGCACTACGACACAACGTAATCATACCTCGTCGATGAACTCCCCCCACCGTCAAACAATCGCGTTGTGTTGACTGTCACCCCATTCCTCTTAATCAAAATGCCGGGGATTTGATCATCGGGCCCCCATCGAATTGTGAACGTTGGATTTGTGGCACCCGTGTAATCTATCACGCTCCATAGTCGTGTGCCCGATAGGGCTCCCGGAAAATCAATCTTTTGTGTGGGCAGAACTTCCCCACCGAGGTACCGCGCGGCATCGCGGCCTATGAACATGTCGCCGAGCTTCCAGTTGCTTGCCGCCTCGATGTTCCCACTTGTCACGGGGAATGTACAAGTAAGGCGAGAAGCCCCCGGGCCCAACGTCGTATTCGTCGTTTCCTCATCCACAAAGAACTCCCAAATGGTGGGCTCGGGGATCGTGTAGGTTACAATGCTGAGAAAGGACGTGTTTTCGGAGCCGCCGTTTTCGGTTTCAGTGTACACGGGGATCCCGTTACGACGAATCTCTATACCCGGCGTGTTCTCAGGAAGCGCCCACGTGGTGATGAAGGTGGGCGCGCGTGTCTTCTCCACATCAGTTATGGTCCATAAATGTGTCCCGACACGACTCAACCCCGGTATTACGACGGCGACGAGGTTCCCGCTGTCAAGTACATACGACTCAGGGCTGCTTTCGTCATCGTTCTCGACCCTCCACATGCCGTTCATATCAAGGTTTGTCTCCGTCGCGTCGAATGAAGCGTAGAGACGGAATATGCCCGCTCCGGCCGCGCCGTTGTTCGCGGGTGGCACCGCGACATAGAATTCCCATATTGCGATTGTTGGGATTTCGTACGTAATCGTGTACCGTGTTGGGTATGAGCTGGGCCCTTGATTATTAGTATCTTTGTACATCGTTACCCCGTTCCTTCGTATCTCGACTCCTGCCGTGTGTTTACTTCGGTGCCAATCCACATAGAATACCGGCGATACACTATCGGTCACATCCGCGATGGTCCACAGTAAACTTCCCACGGAATTTGCAACGCTTGCATCACTTTCATCAGTGTAACTCCGGTCCCCATATGGGCGCCATGTGTCGGCAAAAACTACTTCTCCCCCGAATGAACTCGAAACCGTATAAATAAAAAGTTCATGGTGATCCGATGGAACCGCAACGTAGAACTCCCACACCGTGGGCGGCTTCGGCTCCGTGAGTATTGACCCGATGGCCGTTATCGGCGACGGGTTCCCCGCCACGTCGAGGGCTTGCACCCAAAACCAGTACCGCGTCTCCGGGAGCAAGGTGTCCCTCACAACATTTGCCGAGCCCGACGGTGCCCCCTCAATGAAGTACGACGTGATGTCCTCGTACTCTCCGTCGGGGATCTCGTACTCCGTGTTGTGGTACATTCTGACTTCGCCGATACCGCTAGCCATTTTATATTCTTGGAGAGCAATAATACGGATGCGTCATGATAGCCAACTTGTTGATCAAGATGATCCAAGCGATTGGCATAGGGACTTGGTTGATGAGACACTTGAAAAGCCAACAAAGTCAAAACCAGCTGCAAGAAGAGCTAAACGAGGCAAGGGAGGAGGCCAACATGTGGAAGAGGAAGTGGATAGCCCAAGTGACGGAGGAGGGCGAAAGGAGAGGGAGGAGGACCCTCATGAGGAGCCCCTCCGGGCATTTATGGAGTCGGACTTCTTCAAACAAGGACGATGGAAGCTCGCCGCCACCGACGCCGTAGCGTATGAGCCCGCGCCGCCGAGTCCAAAGCCCAGGGCAAAGCCCCGGGCCAAAGCGAAGCCACGGGCGAAACCCGCGAGAGTGCCGCCCCCTATCGTAGAAGAGGAGGAGGATGGGCCATATGAGGAGCCACCCGGCTTGTCAAGCAGCTTCTACGACACCATGATCATCGTGTGATGCACCTCCGGTGGGCGTAATAACCTGTTAACCTCTATAACCTCTCAAAGGTTTTTGAAATTCCCAGACAATGTAATTTAAAACTTTCAAAAATTTCTCTAAGACTTTTCTGCAATTTTAAAATTCATGCAATCAGGTTAATCAGGTTAATACTTTAGAATTTTAAAAGTAGTATATAGTCCTTAGTACGTGATTGCTACGTGAATTTCGAAAAGCACGTGAATTTTCAACGATTAACATGATTTGAAACAGGTTAATGGGAGGTCACCGAGGTTAATCGAAGCGCAATCGAGGGACAATCGTGTGAGGTAGTAACTAAAGAGCCGTGATGCACATAGACCGAAAGTCCAAGATTGCCATGACGCCGCCGCGATTCAAGTGCGACGCGTGCATTAGCGCCCAAATCGAGTATCCGCTCCCCAGCCGCTCCTACTTCATGACGCTCATCGGGAGCGCGGGCAGCGGCAAGACCTCCCTCATGGTCAACATGCTCCGCAGCCCGCAGTGCTACAAGAAGGCGTACCACCACGTCCACCTCGTGATCCCCCCGCACTCCCTCGCGTCATTGGACATGAAAATGTTCAAGAAGCACGACAAGTGCTACGACGAGCTCGACTTTGCCACGCTCGACAAGATCCATGAAAAGGCCATGGCGGCCTCCGACGAGAATGAGTTTAGCCTCCTCGTAATAGATGACCAAACCGCGGCGCTCAAAGACCGGGACGTGCAGAGGCTCATGAAGCTCCTCATTTACAACCGACGCCACTTGCGCCTCAGCATCATCATGCTTGTGCAGTCGTACAACGCCATCCCGCTCCCGGTCCGAAAGACCATCAGCCACTTTGCCATGCTGAGGCCGCGCAACAAGAAGGAGTACGAGGCCATTTTCAAGGAGCTCATCTTCCTTGACCCGCAGACCGCCGACGACATGATGCGCTTCATTTTCAGGGACCGCTACGACTTCATGTTCTGCGATGTCGAGAAATCACTATTCTTCAGGAATTTTGACCGTATTAAACTAAATGCCGAGGAAGACCACTTCGAAAGCCAAGACCAAGAAGCCAACCAAGAAGGCGGCGGCGGCCCGTAAGCCCAAGTCCACCAATAAGAGCAAGTCGTCGTCGCAGAGGGTCTCTCAGAACGTCAATGTGCGTGTTACCGGCGGCCGAGGGGGCGTCGGGGGTGGGGGCGGAGCAGGAGGCGGAGGGGGCGCCGGCGGAGCGGCAGGCGGCTCGTCGATGATGCCTCACAGCTTTGCCACCTACTCCATGGGCCACCCGGTACGCATTACACAACTTCCCGATGGCTCTATGATCCCGAGCGATTTCGGCGGGAGGACCACTATGGCCCCCGTCACGCGCCCCGCGTCCACGCAAACGCCCGTCCGCGACCACACTGCGCAAATGAAGTTGGAAAGCCGCGGGACTAGCATGATTCCCGAACCAGGGTCGGGCGCGTTGGTCCCCGTTGAAAATATGCGACCTCCCATTCAAAATCAACAGCCACCGATCGTAGAGAGCGTTGCCACGTCGATGCCCAACATGTTCCTTGAAGCTCCATCGGAGATAGCGCCGAGGGGGGGCGCAACCCCCCAACGCCTTGATGATCATCACCCCCTACGCTTAGAAGCCGGCCATCAAACGGGCGTGGCAATTCAGCCTCGCACAAGGAGTTCCGGGAGCAGCATTAGCGACCGGAGCAGCGCGGCGGAGTTTGGGAGACGCGTGCCTCGGGTGACCATGTTCCGCGAGATGAAGAGCCCCCTTGGACCGGCGCACTCGGGCGATCAAACGCATTTTGACCCGAAGGGGGTGTTTCCGTCGACTAGCCAAGGGCCGCCGAGTACTCAAAGGGCGACTGGCCGAGGGCTAATCTCGGATTTGGAGCGGCTGGAATTTCAGGGCTACACAAGCGGCATGAGAAACATGCCGGGCACTACGAGGAACCCCGCGGGACTCGTAGCAAGCGCCCCCACGGCATTGCTCCGCAAAAACTTGGCGATGGCCAAGGCGGAGGACCGCGAGCGTGTGAGGAAAGGGAAGGCGCCGGCGGCCCAACTCATGGAGAGATCGTCTTCGACCACTAGCTCTTCTATGCCGTCCAACGCCCGCTTCCGCCCCCGTCGGGGCACCGTGTTTGCCGAAGGCGCCTCTTCCGCCGGCCCGTCAAAACCGCGAGCCCGTCGTGGCGCAAAATAAAATTGATGGGGGGATGCGCATGCGCCCCTGGCCGGGCGCCCCGGGCCTTATTTTCAATGGGTTGGGGGTTTGCGCCCCCCCTCGACGCAAGAAAGGCCAGGGCGCCCGGCCAGGGGGGCAAAGATAGCGTCGAGGGGGGACGCAATGGGGGGTTGCGCCCCCCCTCGACGCAAGGAGACCCCCCAAGGGGCGCAGCGCAAAAAATTGATGGGGGGTAATTTTGTCTTCAGACCGTAAACGACGACAAATGACATTCTTTGGCAAGCTCGGGCACGCTGCAAGGTACATCGGGAGTAAAATTGCGGGACCGGTCTCATATTTGGGGCACAAGGTGGGCACCGCCCTTCTCACCGCTGCGCCGGCTGCGGCATTCATCAACCCTGCGCTTGGCGCGGGATTCGCGGGGGCTGGGGCGATTGCACAAGGGATTGGGGCCATCGGAGATGTTGGAAAAAGCTTGCTGAGCGGCAATGCGGGGAAAACTGAGCTGGACAGGGGCAAAGCGGGCGTTGGGCAGATCAAAGGAGGGGTAGCGGGTCTCCGGTCGGCTTATAAAAGCTACAAGTCCAAGTCGGGGCTTGAAAAAGGTTAATGCGCTGGGGGGTTGCGTCCCCCCTCGACGCTTATTTTCAATGAGCCACTCGAAGCGTACATCGAAGATAGGCCCGGGGCGCCCGGCCAGGGGCGCAGGCGCAAGTGAATAATTTTCTGATTCCTATTTAAAACATGTCCGTCAGCGATTCCCTCGTATTTAAGCCTAAACCCGCCTCTATTTCCGGCACCACTCACCGTCAGAGCGTGCCCTCCTACAATGGCACGACCTTCTCGGGCCACCAGACCATCCTGCTCAACATCCCGTGCGGCCGTCGGGGCCACTACCTCAACACGCGCATGTCATACCTTCGCTTCAAAGTGGTAAACACGTCAGTTGGCGGCGACCTCCATCCCGACTACACCGCCGCGTCCTTCATCCAGTCCATGTCGCTCTATCACGGCTCCAATCTGCTTGAGCAAATCCACGAATACAACGCGTTGTACCACATGATGTACGACCTTCAAGCCGATACGGAAACCCATACAAGGGCCGGAAACATCTTACATGGCTCGTCGAGCGATACTCCCCGCACCGGTACAAAGATCGAGAAAGGCGGGAGTTTCTCCGCATACTATTGCATCCCCATTCTGTCGGGGATCATCGGGCCTCTGCAGTCCAAGTACCTGCCCACCGGCATCATGACGGGCGGGGACCTCCGACTTGAGCTCACGCTCGCGGACCTACGAAGCGCGGGCGTTGTGAACCCAAGCCCTAATGCCGCAAGTTGGGAGATAACCGATGTCGAGCTAGAATTGGAGTACGTCGAGGTGTCCTCCGAGGTCGACCGCATGATCCAGCAGGCAAACCCCAGCTACGTGATTTCCTTTGAGTCCTTCGCAAACTACACCAACACTATTGCGGTGGGCGAGTCGCGCTTGAACAAGCTCATCCCCGCGCGGTTCTCCTCGCTGAAAACGTTGTACACCATGTTTCGACCGGCTGCGGACATCACCGACGCGCACAAGAAGTCCGTCTCTAATCGTGTGAACCCGCAGCTCAGGAATTGGTACTACCAAGTGAGCGGCGAAAACATCCCGGCCACCCCGGTTCGCGAAAACGTCGAATCGTTTGCGGAGCTTCAAAAGGCACAGCATCTGCTCGGGAGCGTCAATATTTCCGGGCTCATCGAACGCGCCACGTACTACAACACGGATAGCAGCGGGCAGTGCAGTTTTGCCATCGGACAGAATCTAGAGACGCTGAGCCACAAGAGCACGCTCACGGAGAGCGGCAAGAACACGCTAAACACGAACTGCTATCTCCTCGGCGACTGCACGCCCGCCGCCGCGCTCCAGATGTCCACCTTTGCGCACTTCGACGCCGTCATGGTCATCGAGAACGGTGTTGCCACTTCCGCGTTCTAATGTGCCCCAAGCCGGGCACACTGGCCTATCTACGATGGTCGCTTATTGTACCTTTAAAATGTGACTTCGCAATAAATGACTGTCCATCGCATATTTGTGAGCTCCGAAGAGAGAATCAGCGGCCATCGTGGTGATTTCATAGTCGACACCGCAAAGGAGTTTGCGCGGTTCGAGGGGCGGCGTGTGATGTGCGCCGTGGAATTTTGCGATGTCGTCCGATACACCTCCGAGGGCGATGGATACGTCAAGAATAACAACAACCCGTCGGGGCTACTCCTCGAGTGCCCGGACATGGTGGCCTCAAACTCCTATCAAACGTGGGACGGCGCCACATCGTGCGCCCTCACAATGCTCCAAAATTATGCAACCGCGGGCATCTATGGCCTTGCGCACGACATGCCATATTGTCGCAGGTCACACATGGGAATCGTCGTGGACTACGACTACGTCAAGCGTCTCGGGAGCATGCGCTTTCGGCTTCGAAGGTGCGCAACGGCATACGACGAAGAAGATTTCCAAGTGGTCGGCCCGTCGGACAGCTTGGAGGCATGGGCCTTTCAGCTTGTATTCTGGGAGCCATGCGGATGCACGCTCAAGTCCCCCTTCTCCTACGACTTCTTTCGAGTGTGGTTGTCCAGCAAGAACGGCACCGGCTCCATCGTGGACTGTCGCATACCGGTCCTTCTCAATTCAAGCCGCAGCGTGGACGTGTCGGACGGCAAGTGGATGGTGGCGCTAGAATTCCATACTCCAATACGATGCGAGAAGTTGGAGGAAGACCAGCCAAACTCCATAGTTGTCGCGTGCCCCACGCTTGTTGACAGTGAAGACCGCCATGTGCTGGGGCACCTCGGGAAAACGTATCGAACGGGCGAGGAGTCGATGTTTGGCCAAAAGTATAGCATCAAACCGGGCTCCCGTGACGTTTTGGGCCACGAGCTGAGAGTGCCCATCGACTCGATCACCGACATCCATTTGCAGCTCCGGACCGCTGTGGACTTGGCGTTGGTATCCGACCCGCAGAACTACGAGCCGCACTACGTCGTGTCGCTTGTGTTTTTTCGAACCGTTTAATCAATACAGACGATGAAGCGTGCTTTTCTGAGCTCCTTGGGCTCGTCGGACACAAGCGACGTGTACGCCGCTTTCAACGGTGGCCTCCTGTCCACGCATGTGTCGGGGGAAACGGAGGTTTTCTTCGAGAACATCTCGTCGCTCTTCAGGACCGCGGGAGAGCGGATGGGGAGAAGGTTGCTCGAGGATGAGCTACCATTCGACACCAATGCGCCAATTGTTAACGGGTTCAATCTTTCGGCGGGACCGCAAGCCGACACGCAGGTGGTCATCTCGTTCACCATTAACGACACAATATAGTGTGAATGATTCATAATACGGAAAAGCATGTCAGCGGCTCGCGTGGATACCACCATTCTTGTCCCCGAATTCTCCGAGTTCCCCATCTCCCACTTGAATGAAAACTTGTATCACGGATTTGTGCTCGGCGGCTACGACGCATTAGGGGACCGGCTGCTGTCGGACCACATCGGCTACCCCGTGAAAAGCTTGGCGCCGTTCAGTCAGCTCAACGTGCGGTTCCCGGAGCTAGAAGCCGACGCGACGGGCGTTTCACAGTGGTCAGGAACCCTCCTACTGCGCCCCCGGCCGGGCGCCCCGGGCCTTATTTTCAATGGGATCGATCGACGCTAGGAGACCCCCCAGCAGGACACAATAGCTCATCTAGCAAGGGCTGTGGGATCTGGTAGGTCTCCGAGCGGTTGGCGCTGCGGGCAAAGCCGGGCCTCGAGCCGCGCTGCGCGCACGCAAAGTGAATCCCGTGCTGTCGCTTGTGGTCGCAAGGGTTGCTCGTGCAATGCTGCAACACAAGGCCCTCGCGATTGGTCCATATGTTGGTCGCTTTCTTGTAATCCCGGCCATACTTGCAGTACGAGCACGTGTGAATATAGCGCGAGAGCGGCTGCATTATCTCGCGTGTCTTTAGAAGCCCGGTTGCCGGGTTTTCGATGAACCACAGCCGGGGCTCGTAGTACGCAATGATCTCCAAGCACCTTGCCACAATTGAGTCAGCGTGCTCCAGCCGACGGGCTCCACGCGTCTTTGCGCGGGAGTACTCCGTGCACGGAGGGCTTGCCCACACGATGTCAAAATACTTTGTCGGGTAGCTCCGCTGATAGTCCCAATCCCGCACGTCCATCTGGACTTGGGCTCCAAACTTCGCCTCGGTGTCCACGCCCACGTACTCGTAGTTCCCGGGGCCGTATATTCGCTCGAGCGCCTTGCGAACGCTGCCGGTACCGCAGCATAGATCCAGGACTCTCACCATTGCCGCCTTTCCATTGTGTGCGAAAATTGCACCGGGCGTCTAACGTAAGCAGACAATTATCAGACTGTAAGATATACAACAGCTACTCAATCGCCACCATGCCTCCTCGTGTCGACCCAGCCATTAGAAAGCGCCGAGGCGCTCAGAAGCGCCATTACGAGAGCAATGCGGACAGGATCAACAAGGTGCGCTTCTTGAAGCGTATCGCCAATGGGTCCGTCTCTCGGATGCAGACGTACACGCTCAAGAAATACAAGATGACCCCCGAAGATTTCAACAACATTCGGAAGTGCAACGGGCTATCACCTCTCCCGGCTCCCTACGATTTTGAGGCCCCTTGCTCCGTCCAAGAGGCGCCGGTCGAAGAGGCTCCGGCCGCGGAAGCGCCCGCCGCCGAAACTGCGCGTGGACAGGCGGGGCGCGGTGGAGGGCGTGGACGTGGAGGGCGCGGTGGAGGGCGCGGTGGAGGGCGCGTAGGAGGGCGCGGTGGAGGACGCGGGGCCACCCCCAGAAGCGAGGGGCGCGTGACTCGGTCCTCGACAAGGCATCAGGCGCAGGAGCAACAGCAAGAGCAGCAAGAGGAGCAGCAAGAGGAGCAGACGGCACCGAGCGTTCCCGCAACGCCGCCCTTGCCATCGGTCGAGGAGCTTGCAAAGAAAATCCTTACTTTGGAGGGAAAGCCGCAGATTGATGCCAACGGAAAACCCACTGGCAGGACAATATCTAAAAGTACTGCCAAACAATACTCGTTGAATTTTAAGAAGCTCGTTACCGCACTCGGTTGCGACAAGGCCGAGGACCTAGGTGCGTGTTTACGGAAGACCGACCTCTTTGCCGACTACATCGATGAGACGTATCCTAATAGCAACACGGCCAAGTCCAACTACAACAGTCTCGTCGCTCCCGCTAAGTACATCCCCGAGCTCAAAGCCGCCTACGGCTCCACCATCGAGCTACTCCGCGAGCGCATGCTCTATCATATCAAGAAGGCGGAGACGGAGGCCATCGAGGCAACGGGCTCCCAAAAGGTGGAGAGCTTGGCCAGCATCAAGAAGCGCATTACGGGCGTGAAGAGGAAATTTGGGGACACCTCACCGGAGTACGTTGCGGCGGTTCTGCAGACGTCGCTCAAGGGCCTGCGAGGCGAGCTCGCGACCGTGAAAGTGGTTGGATCGGTGAAGGAACTGGACAAGTATCCCAATGCGTACTATCACGCCGCGGGGAAGATGCGTATCAAGGAGTTCAAGACCAAGCAGATTTACGAACCGTACCTCTTCACCCTGAAGAAGACGGAGCGCCCTTACAAGGTGCTCGACAAGTGGCTCAAGGCCAAGAAGCCCAAGTACCTTTTGGGCAACAACAAGGAGACCACGGGGAAAATCCTCAGGAGGGCCCTCGGTGTCGGCGTGCTCGACATCCGCCACAGCATGATCAGCGAATTGGTCAACACGGGCGACAACGCGGGCACGGAGGCCATGTTGAGGGAGATTGCGCCCATGTTCAAGCACAACTGGACGATGACCACGCGCTACTATCGCAACACGGACACGGAAGAGGACGTCGACGAGGAGGACCGCTAGCTGGGGGGTCTTGCATTTTGGTTTTAATGTACACAAAATGTCACGCCGGCGTTCATAACTAGTAGCTACATAAACATTGTGAAATCTTGCTCGAGACGGTCACGCACCTTCACAGTGGTAGAAGCCACAGTAAACACATTAGAAGCGATCGTAACACGCAGTGTAACTTTCACATTCAATATTTCGTCTAGCTGGCCGGTCGACAATCCAAAGGCTGGAAACGACTCCTGCACCAATAGATCAGTGCCGGTCATATCCCAACTTAGGGTTGTGGTGCTTCGACCCCTGAGAAACATAGAACTTTCGACATGAAAATGTGAGCTTGACTTCCGTAATAAGGTCCGTGTGATTTTGTAGAGATGCTGGAAATAAAAAATGCAAGGCCCTCGCCTGACCAACCGTCAGCATTTTGGAGTTATTGTCCTCGCTATAGATGACCCTGAACGGTATCTCCTCCTCACTCATCTCGGCCGCTAGGATGCTGATGATATGGCCCGCTTGTGTAGATAACGTGTCAATTTGCGACAAAAGGTCCTGTTTCTGGGCGTCCACGTACGATCTCGTGTCCGTTTCGGTGTCATCCACGTATTTCTTTGTGGCAGCATCGGTGTCACTTGTGGGGGCGCCTGCCCCTTGAATACGCGATCCACTGAAGTAAGCATAGCTATATACAGTCAGATATGAGGAATAAATGTGCCGCCATGGCGCGGAAAAACTCCCTATATCGAGTTGGGAGGCGTCCGGAACTAGATTGCTTCCTACGCTGACCGTAGTTGTGTCGCCACTGTATGTGTTCGTCCAGTCCGGTCTTCCTCTGATGTCGCTCCAAGTCGACCACATCGCGTTCGCTGCGACGTAATCGCGCATAAATTGTAACGGTACAGCCTCATCGTCGTCGTACGGTGATTCAGAAACCCGCACCCGCTGAAAATGTCCGTAAACAAACCGTCTGTTCTCACGTCCAATGCTGTAAAGACCGCCTGGAATGATCGAGTCACTCACCACGATATCATAATTTGAGGGGTTTTGCGGATCAATATTATTGTCATACGATATTTTGTCTACCCACGCCGGTTTATCGCTGATCCCGCTCCATGACGATGCACCTTGTGCGTTTTCAGTGACGTAGGACCGAAGAAATTCATATGTGATAGCTTCGTCGTCGTAGTACGGTGTGTTTCCCGACAGTCGCACCCGCTCGAAATAGCCGAACAAGAAACGCCTCAGGTTTTGACCCAGATTATAAGTCGAGTTCGACACCGGTGTTAATGAGTCATGCAATACGATATCAAAATTAGAGGGCTGCACGGGGTCCATATATTGGCCGATGTCGTCATATGAAAATTTGCCCAACCACGTCGGTTTATCATTGATCCCACTCCATGACGTTGTACCGTTATCGTCAACATAGCCTTTCGTTGCAGCATCGTAGTAACCTACCGGGGGGGCTATATTTTTTATGCGACTGTTGCCCGCATCGATACCCTTGTCGGCATATACCTCATCCACGTATACGCGCCGCCACCGGGCGTATGGGTCACCAAGGTCAAACACGCCCTGGCCGTTCGGAGCGTAGTGGCCGCTCTTGAAGCTGTACGAACCGATTGTCACTGTGTCCGTTGTGCCCCCCAATGAAAACAAATTCGTCCAATATGGCCGGCCATTTAATTTCTGCCACGTCGCATCCCCTCCGTCGGTCCCATCGCGACCGGGGTCACCCTTGGGGCCTTTGTCGCCTTTGGCACCCTTGGGGCCTGGGTCGCCTTTGGCACCGTTGTTGCCGGGGTCGCCCTTGGGGCCTGGATCGCCTTTGGCACCGTTGTTGCCGGGGTCGCCCTTGGGGCCTGGATCGCCTTTGGCACCGTTATTTCCGGGGTCGCCCTTGGGGCCTGGGTCGCCCTTGGCACCGTTATTTCCGGGGTCGCCCTTGGGGCCTTTGTCGCCTTTGGCACCCTTGGGGCCTGGATCGCCTTTGGCACCGTTGTTACCGGGGTCGCCCTTCGGGCATGGATCGCCTTTGGGACCGTTGTTACCGGGGTCGCCTTTGGCACCGTCATCGCCCGGGTCGCCCTTGGCACCGTTGTTGCCGAGGTCGCCCTTGGGGCCTGGGTCGCCTTTGGCACCCTTGGGGCCTGGATCGCCTTTGGCACCGTTGTTGCCGGGGTCGCCCTTGGGGCCTGGATCGCCTTTGGCACCGTTGTTGCCGGGGTCGCCCTTGGGGCCTGGGTCGCCTTTGGCACCGTCATTGCCGGGGTCGCCCTTGGCACCGTTATTTCCGGGGTCGCCCTTAGGGCCTGGGTCGCCTTTGGCACCGTTATTTCCGGGGTCGCCCTTGGGGCCTGGATCGCCCTTGGCACCGTCATTTCCGGGGTCGCCCTTGGGGCCTGGATCGCCTTTGGCACCGTCATTGCCGGGGTCGCCCTTGGCACCGTTATTTCCGGGGTCGCCCTTGGGGCCGGGGTCGCCTTTGGCACCGTCATTGCCTGGGTCGCCCTTGGGGCATGGGTCGCCTTTGGCACCGTCATTGCCGGGGTCGCCCTTGGCACCGTTATTTCCGGGGTCGCCCTTAGGGCCTGGGTCGCCTTTGGCACCGTTATTTCCGGGGTCGCCCTTGGGGCCTGGATCGCCCTTGGCACCGTCATTTTCGGGGTCGCCCTTGGGGCCTGGATCGCCTTTGGCACCGTTATTTCCGGGGTCGCCCTTGGGGCCGGGGTCGCCTTTGGCACCGTCATTGCCTGGGTCGCCCTTGGGGCCTGGGTCGCCTTTGGCACCGTCATTGCCGGGGTCGCCCTTGGGGCCTGGGTCGCCTTTGGCACCGTCATTGCCTGGGTCGCCCTTGGGGCCTGGGTCGCCCTTGGGGCCGGGTGGACCTGGTTCAATCTCTGTATCTCCTTCTAACAACGCCCTCCGTGGCGTGCCGGAGGCGTCTAGCCCGTATAGATCCGTAAAATAGGCTTTGCTAAAAGGTCTCGATGTCGAGCCGATATCGACTTGCTTATCAGCCTCAGGGGTAATGGTGGAGCTAACGTTTTGGTCCCCGTCGAGCAGCGCCCGGCGAGAGAAACCCTCCTCATTCTGCCCAAATAGATTTTTAGCATACACATCGTGGAAGTGCCCGGTTTGCCACGGCTTCGTATCCGTCCCTATTGTGTTCCCACCTATTTCAATGTTATTCGGCGTGAGATTGGCGTACACCGAAATGTCATCGGTATCCGAGCGTGAGGACTTGAGCATGTTTGCATTGATGCTGTCGTTCACGGTGATGTCGGTTGTGTAGATGGTCCACCACGGATAGTCCAACGCCCCGAAGTCGCGTTTGTTTTGGTCCACGCCGATGAGCCCGTCTCCCTCCACTTTCAGGTGCTGCACGAGATTCTGATCCTCGATGGCGTCTATATCCTCCCTCAATCCCCCCAATGTATTGCTCAAGCTCACTCCAGCAAGCATAACCTCTTCGGCGTGCACAGTCTTCCACTCGTGGGATTCGCTGCCGAGCGAGTGAATCGGCCCCAACACCGGAACCGTCGTCGGTAAGAGTGACGCGCCCACGGATATGTCGGTGTCAAACCCGATCGTTGTGATGTTATCGGTGCGGATGTTCGCCGCGCTGAAGTTGTCGGAAAACCCCGTCACCGTGTCTGTGAGCGCCTCGAGGGCTAGGACGTCAATCGCGTGCTGCGCTTCCACTTCGCGCAGCTTCTCGTTCACCTCCGTCAGGTCCACTTGGATCGCCCGCCGCATCGGCAGGTTTCTTGGGCGCAGCGTTTCCGGGTTGCGATTCATTCCTGTTAAACATCACCCCATATAATCGGTAGTCCACGGCGTGCGCGATGCGCTCCTTCCGCTTTAGCGCAAACTCGATCGTGAGCGAGTAGTCGACGTTGTGAAAGTCCATGCTCTTTTGCTCGTCGTCGGTGAGGTACACGAGGATGACGCTGATGGACCGGTCGGAGATGGCAAACTGCACGCCCGACGAGTGGTACTCGATCTCGTTGAAGTTCCGCGACACGTGCACCTTGGCGAGGACGTTGGACTGGGCGCGCGTCACCGGGTCCCGGTTGCGGGTGCTCAGGTTCGACCGGATGAAGATGGAGGAGGTGCCGGAGAGGTCCACGCCCCGGCCGCCCACGAGCACGCCGTCGACGGACGCGTCGGTAGGGCGTAGACCCAGGAGCTTGGCGCAGGTCGTCAAATCCCCGACGGCGAGGGTGGCGTCCGGCTCGCTCGAAGCTATCACGAGCCGGTTTATGGCCTCGTCGTAGCTGGCCTCGAAGCCGTCCAAGAGGCGCTCGTCGTTGAGGTAGATTATCAGCTCGTCCACCGAACGGTTGCCGAGGGGCAGCGCGATGAACCGGTCCTCCTCCGCAAACTCCAGGTGCAGCAGGTTGTTTTCCTCGGTGATCACCCAATGCGACAGGGGGATGGTGGCGTGCGGGATCGAGATGTGCCACTCGTAGACGTCGGAGGGCAGCACGATGGGCTCCGAGAGGAAGAACACGGCCGAGTTGTCGCCGAACGTCTGGTCCGCAAACTTGGCGTCCAAATGCAGCGAGAAGCTCATTTCTTTGTAAAAGCGGTTAAAAGGGGGAGAGACTTCTTGGCGCCCCTATTGCACTTATGTTAACCTGTATTGACCCTATGTTAACCTGTTTCAAATCAGGTTAATCGTTGAAAATTCACGTGCTTTTCGAATTTCACGTAGCAATCACGTACTAAGGACTATATACTACTTTTTTAAATTTAAAGTATTAACTAGATTAACCTGATTGCAAGAAGTTTAAAATTTTCGAAAAGTCTTAGAGAAAATTTTGAAAGTTTTAAATTACATTGTCTGGGAATTTAAAAAACCTCTGAGAGGTTATAGAGGTTAACAGGTTACTCCCCATCTACCCCATGTCTCATGCCTCCACAAAGTCACGCTCCGAGTGCTTGAGGGTTGCGTCCCACAAGTATGTCTTGTTCGTGTGACGCCTTAGGGCCAACCCCTTGTTCCGCAGCATCTGCGAGAGGTCTTGAGGCCGCGGGACGTAGACAAGATCGGCGTACTTGCCCCTCTTCAACTTGGTGAAAATGTCCATCAATGACAGCTTCTTGCCAAGGGAAGAGTGCACAAAGGTGACGTGCTCGTCCAGAAACTCTTGAAGCACGTCGTTCTCCGCAAGGAAGTCCTTTGCAAATTGGAGAATCGGCTCGGGGGTCGAGAAGGCAAACCCATATCGGTTGAATCGATCGATGAGCATGAGCATCATTTGGGCGCCAACTTCCTTTGTGCTCACGTAGTCTCGGAGTGTCTTGTCAATGGGCAAGTGGTCGGGGATCACGTCTTCAAAGAACTTGGCAATTTTGGCCTGAATGGAGCTGTCGGGTCGGGTGTGGATGGAATGGCCGCATGACATGGTCACAAAGTCCTCCGGCAAGCCCTCGCGGAACCGCTTCTCCCGAAAGTCGTATACGCCATCCTCAAAGCCAATCACATAGGTGACCTCGTCGAGCTTCTCGAGCCACAGTTGAGGATCCAAGACGTCGTAGACGCTGCGCAACTCCTTTTCAATGGACTCTTTGAAGGAGATGGTTTGCAGCTTCTTCAACACCGGCGCCATGGAGACGCCCTCCGCTTGCACGTCACCCGAAGAAAGTTTTGCGGCAAACTGTGTGAAGCTCCCGACCAACGTGTCGTAGATAATTTTCACCATATGGGCGTGGCTCACTTTAACCCACCTAGGCTGCATGAAGACCACCCATTGCCGCTCGGATCCCAGCCACACAAAATTCCGCGGATGGCACAACTTGAAAACGTCGGCGGCGGGCTGTTCGTTGCACGAGGCGGCCTCGACGATCGCTTGTTCCAACTCGTTGAGATCGGGTCTCCCGTTGTCGTTGTAGTCGCTGCCTTCGACAAGCGTGTTGTACCACTCTTGGTCCTTCTCAAACTCCTCGTACTTGAATTTGAACTCCAAGTTGAACTTTTCACAAACTGCGTCGTTGATGAGCTCCACGTCCACGTTGCAGCTCGTCGGGACAATGACGCTATCGTGAATGATCCCGACCACGGTCACTCCGCGCTTGGCAAGAATGTCTATGGTCTCTTCAATGGCCTCGGACTCACGGTGTTGCAGATACAACGCCAATGCGGTCGACCGCCACTCATCCCCAAACTGCCTTTTGAGGGCCGCCCTCTTGTGCTTTGCAATCTTCTTGCACTTCTCGAACAAGGCGTCGTTCTCGCTCTCGAGTTGAGCGCCAATGCCCGTGATGGCGTCCGCAAAGCGATACACAAAATCCGGAGGGGACTTCAAGCTGTGATCGTTGCACCACTTTCGGGGTGTACCGCCGTACATGATGCGAAGAAACAACTCTTTGGCCACGCGCTTGTCACACTCGCACGCGAGCTGAACTTCGGCGAGTATGGAGTCGCGATTATCGACATAGTTTTGAATGACACCTTTGCACTCGCCATGGAGCTTCGACGCAATCATCCTTGGATGCGCATTGCTCATGTCAAGCTGCTTGTACCTGCCATCAATGACAAAGCCGCGTAGCTCGTGCATCATAGTTTGGTAGCATTGGTATGGAGCAGCATAGAATCGCCCAATCTCGTAGTTTTCGCCGCCCACGTGGTATTCGTGGCGTTGGTAGGTGACCTTAGTGCATGGTGTAGCGGCCCGCGGAGCTCGCGAAAGTATTTCGCTTGCAAATTTCTTTGCGGAATCGTCGCCTTGAGCTTGGCGAGCAACATGGTGCAGGGGTTTGGTGTTGAAGTAAACTTCTTGGAATTGGAGAGTGCGAGGGGCCATTATTAGTATTACAGATTTTCACACGCCATCATTAGACGCCGCGTTAAGTCGCTCTAGCTTCTTGCGGTGATACTCTTCCCTTCGCGCGACGATGATTTCATCGCGATGCCTCCAGTAATAGCGCATCGCGTGTCCACGGACTTTTTCACGATTATTCTCTACATATTGGCGAGCGTACTCGCGTAGGCGGTCCTTGTTCTTGAGTTGCCATCGCTTCTGCGCCTCCTTGGCTCTCGCGGCTCGCTCCTCGTCGGAATAGATACGCGCCCTTGGCATTGTGTTACTCCTACCGCCTATAATTATCTAGCGTCGAGTGACGCGGCTTAAGGCGGGCTTTTTTGTAGCGGCCGGCAACAATGGCGTCCACTACAACTATCTCCGTCACAATTTCTCAAGCCGCCTCCGAGGACTCGGGAACCTCTCGTCGCAGTCGGCCGGCGACAAAACTTTGCGAGAAGTGCCAACGAATTTCGGTTTACGTCAACACGCACTGCCGCAAGTGCCGGAAGGAGATGGCCAACAACCGCTTGGAGAACCCGTGCCCCATGTGCCGGAAGCGCGAGGTGAAGCCGGAGTACGTCTATTGTTTCCCGTGCCACAAGAAGCGCGACGAGGCCAAGACCAAGACATGCGTCGGGTGTGCGACGCGGATTCGCCCGGAGTTCACGCGGTGCTTTTCCTGCCACACTAGCCGCTCTAGTTGTGGTACCCGCGGCAGCTCAAGCGGCACTTTTCCCTTCATCATAGAAGTAACAGGTAGTAGCGATGAGCGAAACTAGTCTTGGTCGTGCGATGACACCCGACGAGCTAGAATATTTGAGCAAGGCGTTTCTAGACATATCGGCCTTCGACTTCAAGAACGAGCCCGTGTTCGATAGGAAATACTTTAAAGCGAAGTACCCGGGCTTCACCGATGATGTAATTGATATCCTCGTGCTATTCGAGAAAGGCATCCGCTTCAAAGAATTCAAGCAGCTATTGAAGAAAGGGCGCGCTCCGCGGCAAAAGGCGCTCGTGGAGATTCAACGATTCAAGGAGGGCGTGTCGCCGTTCGATGGATCGCAATGCAAAATGGGCACTTGAGTAGTATATAGTGGTGCGTTTGAGAGTCACGGTATGTTCTGCTAAAGTACTGTCGCGGGTGCGTTTGAGAGTCACGGTATGTTCTACACTAAACTACTATCGTTCTCGTGCTGCGTGATCACGTGACTGCGTGCGTTTGAGAGTCACGGTATGTTCTGCTAAAGTACTGCGGGGAGTCACGCCCACCGTCGCGCGAGAAAAGCGTTCCCGGTGTTCCCGGTGTTCCCGGTGTTCCCGGCTCTACAAGTTTTCAAAACACTTTTGAAAAGACCGCACGGTCATTACCCCGACTTCGATTTCGTTATCGTCGAATTTATGGAAAATCTTGGGAACATGGGAACAACTATGTTGAAAACTGAAAGTGCGATTCAAAATGACGTAGGAATGTCGTGAAAAGGTGTTCCCAAGTTGCGATTCAAAATTGGGAACAAGCGGGAACAAGCGATCATCGTGAAATACCGCGCGAGAATACTGCAATTTTATTATTGATAATAAAGTGTGCTGCGATCATACACGTCGATTATGTGTGCTGCGATTTTACAGCGTGCATGCAGAAAAAAACTTTTAGAGCCTGAAACAGCCGAAACAGCCGAAACATCGCGCGCGAAATAAATCAATAAATCAAAAAAAGTACGCGAGTACACTGCGCGATTTTCTCGTTGAAAACCCTAAATATATGAAAAACCCTAAGGAAAAAACCCTAAATTTTGCAGCTGAAATACACGTCATTCGAAGTACTGTACAATGAATGTGACGTGCTATGCGCGGTACAAATTAGGTTCATATATAGGGTTTGCATATTTATTTGACCTAAATTTTATGAAGGGTTTAGTGACAGGGTTCAGCTGGGTTATCAGCTGGGGTTTGTCACTTTTGAAATTGTAAAAAATTTCATATATTTCGCGAAAATGACAGAAAAGTCTCGTAATCAACACGCGTGACTCTTACCACATGGCGGCAGCTGCTAAGAGTCACACGTGATTACAAAATGACACTTTTGGACATATGACAATTATAGGACAATTATAGGACAATTCCTAGTATATATATATATAATATGGTCATATTGGGTAAATATAGAGGTTTGCAGTCCTACCCACCATGTGTACTAGATAGTAGCCCTTACGGTTATTAGCACCGTAATCGGACAACGATGTTGTACATGTAGGGTGGCGCGACCAACCAACTAAACAACCCCCACGAGCGGTAAGCTCTAGCCACACACTAGCCAGTAGTAACGCTTAAGCCGGTGCGATCCCCGAGCACATGCACTCTCTCCTTTCGCGCTTAGCCCATCTAGGCGTCGCGCGACATGCAGTCTCGACTCTAGTAGTCGAGCGGGGTGTCAACACTTTTTTCTTTCTCGTTTTGGTACGCAACCGCGCGTCGCAAGACACCCGCCCTATGGTTCATGTTACACCGCATTCGGATATGCACCCCGTTGTTACCACCCCTCGACACATCGCCGAGGATACACGATCTCAGAACAAACTCAAACGGCATGCGAGGCTTGGAACTCATAATCTTTGCGCAGATCAAGGCGAGTTCGTTCGAATCTTTTAACCCATACATATTCAGGAGCTCACGGGCCCAGCTACACGTTTGGACAAACAACAACCCGTTTCCGTTGTAACTAGTGCGGCAGAGGGTGGAACGGCGGCCCTTGCGCCCCCTATCAACTCGTTGAACAACGACAATGACCTACCCGCGTCCGACGTCGTGGACTTCATCACCTTCAGTGAAATCATAGACTTCGAACCCCGTTTCAAGACTCGGCCTGAAACAATCACTACCCGGAGCGTCTCCCTACTAACGCAGCCCTTTCACGTCGACAAGTTCATCGACGATTTCATCAATCCCTCCGCGGTTTCAGGTGCGCGTCAGTCTCCTACCGCCCCCCCTCACGAAAGCCACGCCGTTCTTTAGCTTGGACACCAACACGGCTTTGCTATAGGGACATTGCCGGCCGCCTACCGCCGTTTGCGCACTACGTGCGACCTAGCGTAACCTTGCGCCCGCCGGCCGACCATGCCCCATGCAATACGCAATCAAATGCAGCCGCATGGTCACCACCTTACCACCACCTGACAACTACGACAAAGCCCGGGCTACTAAAGCCGTCTACGACCCCATCGTCACGACGTTGCCTACAGGCGTGCACTCGGGTAAATATATACACTCTTCCCATACAATCCGTTACTAGTGAAATAGGGCCTTCGCGTAGGGCGGGTATTTATCATGTAGGGTTTCTAGGGTTTAACTATACTTTAGCTCGTTGAAAAGGCGGACCGAAACTTGTGTTGACGGTGAAGTAGAGGGGGAAGCGGGGCACAAATGGGGCCCGTCACGGCTACGATATGACGCTTTAGGGTTTACGGCCCAACCCCGATTTCGGGCCATACTATGATTCGGGCGCCCCGGAATTTGGATTTTCCACACTTTGGCTGGTGAATGCTCGTGACCAAGGCGACACAACATGCGGTTTTTATGAAACCAGCAGTTTGACCGCAAGCATGGGAGCACATGGGTGTGATGGCAAGTCCCGTGAATATACTTGACATGGATAGGATTGAGGCCCGAAAACCAGTGCTTGAGAGGCTTAAAATGCCGAACTTTGCCGTACGGTGTCCGATTGAAGCATTCTAAGTTGTAATTGGAAGCCCTTCCCCCTAGTCAAGCCATCGTCCGGACGATATTTGCGTCAAATCCGCCGTCCGATATCATCCAGGCCCTCGTACAACTAACTAAAGTTTTTAGGGTTTCAAAATCTGCCACATTCGCGCGGGGCTAGCAACCCATGGACAAGTGGTATCCGCACACCCGCTCCGCAAGTACGCTCAGCAATCAGCGCTCTATATTTCTTCTACTTACGGAGTTGTCCATTTCATGCCCCATGATGGCATGTTGCCGTGCCATTTGCCGTAGGCGAAATAAAGGCCCGTGCTAGGATTATAGGGTACTTTGAAAGCTCCCCGCCATTCATCACGCCCGACGATGCGTAAGCTTCAAAGGTAAGCGATCCGCGCGCTAGGGTGCTTACACTTAAATTCAACCGCCCCTCAAGCCCCATAGGTCCCTAGCCCGTGCTCTTTGGTTGTAGTTCCGGGCACGTGGCAAGAAAACCTAGTGCACACGACATGCCATTCTCGGTGTCGCGCCGCTTTGTAGACGGCCGGGCGCAACACACTCGGCGGATACAAGTGCCATTGTGCAAACATGATGAGAACACAATGTCGAGTACTCTCCCGGCTTGTCGCGACACTACGTGTACCAAGCCACGCATGGAGGCTTGCATAATATGCACATGCACGAATTTCGGCCCGCAAAATATGGGCCGCAAATCCAACGTATGTGCACACAATGGGGCGTGCCGATATAAGTGTCCACGTCAATGGACTCAATGAACAACGCTTCGTGGTGTGTTGTTCGAAGAGCAATATTCTACCCTCAATCGATTTGCATGGCCATCGCGGCAGTGTGTGGCGGGTAATTAAGTGCGTGCCGCTAGTAACGGACTTCATGGGAAGAGTGTATATAGCACTCCCGAAATATTTTGCTCCGTGAAATGCGCCTTGCTCCTTCTCGCATTATTCGAATGGGCCGACGCCCGGACGGGTAGGGCACGAAGACCTTTCATGGCATGTGCCGGGATTGCGTTCATTTTTTGTTTGCATGTTATTGGATGGTTTTTTGTTGGTGAAACTCCAACACCGGCCTCAAAGTGGGGTTAACACACTGCGGTACGGTTCTCTTGTAATGGTACGTTGTGCACTCACACGAGCGTCGCCTAGCTCGCAGCATAATATATGACGAGTTTAAGTCTTTAATCCTTGTATCACTACTCTCACTCGTGCTTTCATAACGCCGCCCGTGAGAGGGTGCCGGTGCGGATATACCTGCTAGTCCTATACCTCGGGGGGGGGATCAAGTAGCTTGACACCTCATGAATCAAAGTTCACCTAAGGACCGGCCTTGCTTAAACTGTGTACAAGTAAGAGACAAACAGGGAGGGAAACCCTAACTACAACTAAAACTAAAACTAAAACCTGGTATCTGCGGGGCGGGAAAAACAAAAGAAAAATAAAAGAGAGCAGATGCTGAGAGCTAAATGAGTACGGTACGGTAATGTGTACATGCAGCCCGGAGCAGTTTCGCTACTGTGCTACCGCCACACAGGTATTGTAAATAAATGGGTAGCGCCTCCCACTGAGATCTGGCGCGATTGGGCAGATTCGTTATATTCAGTTTTATTAGCAAGGTGCAGTACTCTATTCTTCTCCGTTTTGAAGGCGGGGGAGACTGGGACTGGGGTGGGGTGGGGGAGGGGGCGGGCGTCGCTGCTTTTTGAGCACTTGAAACGGATCATCAGGCGGGGATCGGCGGCGACGACATTTTCCGAGCAGCGAGCGCTATGAACCTCCTGGGCCACGTCGCCAAAGGCGTCTACAGCGAGGTCTTTCGCGGCTCAGCGCCGCAAGGTGTGCCCCGCAATCCTCTACTAGCCTACATACCTCGCGGTCGTGGGGTGTCACACTAGTTTCAAGCACAGAGCAGGCGCCAGCGGGTGCTCGTCCAACTTATCGCGGCGATGTCATGAAATATTCAGTGGCGCGATCTGCCGAAGCGACACCGAGATCTTTAGAACGACACACGGTATCATAGGGGGTCACCTAACTCAATATATGTAGTCGGTTTTAATTTTCGTCAGCGCAGGTTACTGCCAATGCCACGGCGCTCAAATAAGTCGTAGCGACTGTCCGGTGCTGAAGTTGTTGTCGCGGGTTCTGGGGGCTGCCTGGGTGTGTCTGGGGGCTGACGGTGCTGCGGGTGGGGTATTGGTAGGGTATAATGAGGAGGAGGCGGCGGTGGAAGCGCTTCTGAGCCGTGTGTCGGATGGAGTGTTGGGCGATGACCGGCGCGAGGCGCTAGCTGGCCTTCGCGACTTGCTGTCCGATAATCCGCAGGTAAAGAGAAGGCACGGCGACCTTCTGCCGCTCATTCACTTTTGTCTGAGAGCTGTCCTTGTGTCACGCTTCCCCCCGACCTCAAGAACTGGGCTGTTTCGAGGCGATGTTTGGGAGCAGTGGAACTGAAAAATGATTGTGGCACCGTGAAATGACATTGCTTAAGAGAATACCACACATTTCGTCACAGTTCGACAAGGCATCATTTGGGATGAGAGTATATCAGATGCCACCATGCCCGGCCATCCCATCCCATTCCATCCCATCCCATCTTATTCCACCTCCTCTGATCACATCACATCACATCACATCACATCACAGCATATCACATCACATCACATCACATCACATCCCGTCGCATCCCATCCCATCCCATCACATCCCATCCCATCCCATCCCATCCCATCCCATCCCATCCCATCCCATCCCATCCCATCCCATCCCATCCCATCCCATCCCATCCCATCCCATGTCATTCCATCCCATCCCATCCCACCCCGTCCCATTTCATGTCATGTCATTATATCATTCCTGTCATATCCTATCCAATCTCATCCAATCCCATCCCATCCCATCCCATCCCATCCCATCCCATGCTATGCAATAATTTTTTGGGGCTGGTTGCTGTCTTGAGTAGGCGCAGGTGGCAGTGGGCGCGATGGGGTTTCCTGTGCTGACGGAGGTGCTACGCGAAGATCGCGAAGACGTAGAGATGCTGCAGGGGGCGCTTGAGGTGCTGATTGCTGCATGCGGAGTGCCGCCCACCGCTGCCCCGACTGGTGCTGACGACTCGCCTCATGACAGGCAGGCGACAGAGGTGCGTTTCGGGAGGGAGGCTGGAATTATCGCACTGCTCTGTAATTGTGAGGGGCGAATGCGGAAAATGGACTGCTTGCAATGTGGGCTGTATGTATGCATGGGTGCATGAATGAATGGTCTTAAAAAAGATGAGGCTGTTGGCTATTCCGTTCGCTGCGATGGCGGTGTATCGGATAGTGTGCATGCATATTGGGAGGGGCTGTTGTTCTCCGGAAGGGGTAGGGCTGTGGACGGATGGGTGATCTGATAAATGGATGGATGACTTGAAACTGGCTCCGGCAGCTGCAAAGTGAAGAATAAATAGGTTGTTGGGTTTCCAGATATTTGGAAAAGCAGGGATGGCAAGGGTCGTTTCTTGCAGCGTGAAGTATGGTTTGCTGGCTGGGATTTTCCAGCTAACTGAATCAGGAAGGAAGGGAAAGAAGGGGGGAGGGATGTGAAGGGGGGGAAGGAAGGGAAAACTAACGAGGGAAGGTCGCTGGTAATTGAGGTGTGAATGCAGCAAAAGGTTGCGGTGTGATGATTAGGGGGTGATGGTCTGCTGCATGTGCACCGCGTCCTCACAGGTGCAGGCAGGCGCCCTCAATTCCGACCTATTTGCTCGCGAGCCGGGCAACACGCACCTGCTGCTGTCGCTGCTGGAGGACGAGCCAGTTGGGGTGGCGGACTTTTACGTGCGCTACTACACAGTGCAGCTGCTCACGGTTCTGCTATCCTCCAGCTCCTACCGCCTGCAGGTACGCCTGTCTTCCTTGAACAGAAGGATGCTGTGCAGGCACGTGCCGTGGATGGTATTTCTGATAGGGGGGGCCTTCAGTGGAACTGGGTATAGTGCAGGAGGTTTTTATACTATCGGAAGGGGGTTGCTGAGAGATGTGGTGGTGGGCGCGCAGGATGCAATCCTCGCGAGCCCCATGGGGGTGGTTCGGCTGATGGACATGATGATGGACCGCGAGGTCATTCGAAACGAGGCGCTGCTCCTGCTTGTCGCGCTCACGCGCGCAAATGAGGAGGTTCAGAAGATTGCTGCGTTTGAGGGTGCTTTCGAACGGCTGTTCAACATCATCAGGTGTGCAGGGGGCTGACAGGGAGTTGGTTTCACGTCCATAGTATAAAAGGCGAACAGGGTGTGATGCGCATGAGCGTGTGCCTTCAGGGAGGAGGGAGCCCTGGATGGTGGCATCATCGTGCAGGACTGCCTGGAGCTGCTGAACAATCTGCTGAGAGGCAATCAAGCCAACCAACTTATGTTCAGGTGCGTGGATTGGGTTCGGTTTCATGACGCAGCACCTCTTTTAATCGCATTCATGGTCTTCGCACGGCATGGCATGCATATGATGGAAACCCATGCTTCACCTCACTCCCCCACCTTTTCGCCCCTGTATCCTTTCTGTAGAGAGATGGGCTTCCTGCAGCAGATGCCAGCTCTTCTTCAAGTAAGTCTCTGGGGTTCAGTAAGCCCCCCTCCCCTCCGCTTTGACACTCACAGTCTTTCCATGCATTCTGTGCTGTAGTTCGTTTATATGTTTTTGAACCACTGTCTATTCGATTTAATGGATTTTTTGGGGGGGTGGGGACTGTGCACAGGTGCAGCAGGCGTCAGAGATGCTGGCTGGCATGGCGGATGCCTTCGCATTCAATCAGCTGCCCCGCCAAAAGGCTGGCAACCTGCTTTGCGCACTGGAAACGGTGATGCTGCTCATTACGACACAGGCACCGCCAGGGAATGCTCCTAACCGAGCAACCATGACCCCCGCGGACTCTAGTCAGGTAAAGGGATCAGTCTTTCTATCGTACGCCATGCATGCGCCTTCTTTTAAAAAAACACGAGAATAGCAAAGCAAACTCTGACTCTTCCGCCCCCCCTGATTGTTCTCCCTGGCCAGCTCCAGGAGCAAAACTTAGTGGCCAACAAGGCTCTGTTAGTCAGCAACGGTCTGCTGGATATGCTCCTCACGCTCGGACTTGCTGAGGGTGGCGTCAGTAGTGCAGCAGTGCGTGTGCAGGTACTCTTTCCGACCCTCAGTGTTACATTGACAAGTGTTTGGAGTGTCACTCAAATGCCGTCGGGGCTATTAAGCACTAGGGCTATAAGCGCGACTTTTGCTTTGGTTTTGGGCGTTGGTAGGCTTTGAAATGTGTGGCAGCAATGGTGGAAGGGAATGAAGGCAACCAGGAGCGGCTGGGCAGTGCGAGCGTGAAATACGAGAGGCAGGATTTGCCAGCCCTGCAGGTGCAATGCCATGCCCACTTTTCTCACACTTTCGAAACATCCTCCAAATCCTTCTCACACCCCCCTGCCCTTCACCTGATCCACTCTCTTTATTTCAGCCTGGGGGAATGTTTACAAGAGTACCGAGATGGGATGTGGTGGCGGTAGGCGATCCTACGCACCGCGCTGCACTCGCAAGAGGCCGCCGAACGGGCAGCGGCGCAGGAAACGCTACGAGCCTACTGTGCGGGCAATCCTGACGGGCAAACCATTCTGGCGTCCACCATCGCCCCCGCGGACGATGATCAGCATGGTGGCCATGGTGCGCTTACCTTGACCATCGGATGATCCATCGTATTACACACACACACACACACACACACACACACCCACACACACGCACCCAACACCCACACACACACACACATTTGCGCGCACGCATGGACGCAAGCACACACACACACACACACACACACACACACACACACAGTTACACTCACGCACGCACGCACCCACGCGCGGACTACAAACACATACACGCACGCACGCATGCATACACCCACCCACACCCACGCACACACCCAGGCAGTCACACACCTAGGCACGCACGCACGCGCACACACACATACACACACATACACAAGCACGCGCGCGCACACACACACACACACACACACACACACACACACACACACACACACACACACACGCGCGCGCGCGCGCGCACACACACACGCACACGCACACGCGCGCACGCAAGCATGCATACACACACACGTACGAACACGCACAAACACACACACACACACACACACACGCACACACACACACACATATACACACACACACGCGCGCAAAGGCACACACAGACACACACACACGCACCCACGGACACAACCACATCAACACTCACACACACGCGCGCGCAAATAAATACACACACACACAGACACACACAGACACACACACACACACACACTCACTCACTCACTCCCACATCCACGAACGCACACATGCACACATATCGTCAATCGCAAGGACACTCGGGCACACTGTCCCTGTCTCGCTAGTGTTTCACATGTTCGGGAGGAGGTGGCAGATTCGGGTGTCGATATGGTTCTCATTTACGCACCGCGCGTCCTATAGACGTGAAGAATTTGAGCTCATTTGCACATGCTAACTGTGTCAACTTCTGCAAACATAATGGAAGACACGAATTTGGGACCACATTAAAATGCTGGTCCCATTCTCACGTAATGAACTGGCTTTATTGAGAAGCTGGTGACAAAAACAGGTTGCAGGGGTTTGAGGTTTAGGGTACGAGCTAATCCTTGTTATGGGTTTAGGGCTTTCAAAGCGCAGTCACCCATTTTGCGACAGTTGACTGTCGATGGATGGTTACAACCTTTTGTTGCTGCTGTACTCCTTCCAGGCATGAGCTCCTTTGGGGGCGACCTCGTGCGTGCACTGGTGGGGAGCGGAGGCAGCGGCGGTGCCAAACCGCTGTCTGAGCTCGCGGTCAGCATCCGCGCGGCGGTGGTGTTGAGCTGCCTCCTAGATGACAGCCCGGAGTGCAAGCAGCGCGTGCTGCGCATTCCGCTGCTGGTGCCCCCCAACCCCAGCGCCCCGCCCGAGCTGCTCATGCCGCGCGTAGTAACGTACATCACAGCCGCGCTGCAGAGCGGCGGAGGGCGGGGGCGCCCCGCGGCCGCCGTGCTCCTCCGCCTACTCATCACTTGGCTCACGGAGTGCCCACCCGCGGTGGCTCAGTTCCTCACCCCCGCCTCTCACATCCCCACGCTGATGGACATCGCCAACGGCAAGCTGGGTGCGCCTTAAAACCCCCCATTTCCTCTACGTCACATCCCTAAACTTTCGTGTGTTTTGCTTCCGACGTTATGTTTTGCTTCCAACCAATTTATGTTGCGCGATGCAATGTTATGCAGTGCTGAATACAAATTGGTAAAATGCTGTTGTAATATCAATTAGAAGGCCACGCAGTCAGCGGGTGGCTCCAGAGGGAGAGAGGAATGGAACGGAGTTGATTATGTTTCTACGTTATTTCAATGGGTATTGTGTCTTTGATTGTCTGAAACGGTGTAGAAGAGTCCTTTCGGGTGTTCAGAAGTGTGCATTAGCTCGTCGACATGTGTTGAGGCAACCCGACTCCTATTTTCTTTATACGCTTCGCGCATGCATGTCATTTAACACCCATGTTTTAACAAACTGTCTGAACGATCCTCGACCGGTTGTGCCGTGGAGGTGGTTGTTGCAGCTTGTTGCCTTGCATCAGCAGGGACGGACTCCGTTGCTTTTGCAATTGGCAGATACGACTGTCGCTTGACGTTGGGGTTCTAGGATTAAGGTCTAATTCAATTTTGCCACGCTATCTACCTTCAAGGGCTGCCCCTCGTGCTTCCGATCAGATTTCGAAGTGATAAAACAATCTGCTGTGACTATCAGATTTATGACATCACACCTGTGACCGGTCACTTGGGCAGCCACATATTCTTCAAGCAGAGCTGCATTAAATCCTATTGATAGACTTATCCCCCCCTTTTTCCCCATAACACAACACACACACACACACACACACACACACCTATACATACACATACACACACACATGCACACACGCACAAGCACAAACACACACACGCACGAACGCACAAACAATCATACACGCAAACACACACGCGCACAAACACTCTCACACGCACATAAACTCACTTACACAAGCACGCACACATACACCCACCTCATACACTCACTCTCTCCCACTCATTCGCTGTGTAGGCGGCGGTGACAACAGCTGTGTCCCCGGTCTGGCGTGCGTTCTTGCCGGCGTTTGTCTGGTGTACTGCCCCTCCGCCACCCCTGCCGCCCCCAACTGCGACGCCGCGACGCTGTTGGATGTGCTCAGCAACCGTGTTGGTCTCACCGCGTACTTCTCGCGATGGGAGGTGCGTGCGCCCCCTCGTGACTCACAACATTCATGCTGACATCACCTGCCACCCACCCGCTGCCCACTATGATATACAAATTTTAGAATTTTTGTCTTTTCCCCCTCTTTTAGGAATGCATAGTGCTGACCACAGCTGAGCTGCGCTTTATAGCTGAGAGCGCAAACACGCTTGGAAGTAGCATATATATGAAAACAACTGATCAGGAAAAAATGCTGTTTTAAAGGAAATTTGCGTTGGTGGCCTCGTGCGCTGTTTGCTTTATGCGTATCTCTTCGTTGCAGTTTTTGTGTTTTCTCTGCTAGGTATGTGCACAATGTAGTGCTTCACTTTGCCGTGTC
>JAPMLY010000022.1:215000-275000 GCA_026401115.1 Tetraselmis chui
GCTTCCTCAGCAAACCCTTCTTTGTAACCTCGACACTCTTTCTAGTTCACAGTGATTTTGCAATTTATAGTTATTTTTATTGGTAATATTTTGTGCTATGCCTCTCAACCTTCAGAGCAAATATTTCTACCAACTTGCTTCTGCGGTTTGTGGTGCATAGATTTCATAAATACATGACGCTTTGCCTGTTTTTTAAAGCAACTTGTTTCGCGAATGTGTTTATCGCTGAACCCTTCCACGTTTGTTTTATTCATCCTCAAATTGCCACCCTCTGTGCACATGCCCAAATTGATACCCGCTCCCTCCCCTGCTGCCATCCACACTAAATACATAGCCTCACTCCATGTCCCCTCCTTCACCACGCCTAGTCAATCCGTTCACCTTGGTGTTTAGGATTGTGGTGCAGCCTGCTGACCATCGAGCCCTGCGTGTGTGTGTCGTGCCGTAGGGGGGCTCAAGTGCGCCCTCGTCGCACGTGAGTTGGAGCGGCAGCGAGACTGAGCAGCTGGCCGCGGCAAGGAAGGCGGTGGAGCAGGTGGGCCACCCTCTACCAGCACCTTTTATTTTTCTATCGCCGATTCCCGTCTCTGATGAACATGCACACACACACACACACACACACACACACACACTCCTCTCTCTCTCTCTCTCTCTCTCTCTCTCTCTCTCTCTCTCTCTCTCTCTCTCTCTCTCTCTCTCTCTCTCTCTCTCTCTCTCTCTCTCCTCTCTCTCTCTCTCTCTCTCTCTCTCTCTCTCTCTCTCTCTCTCTATCTCTCTCTCTCTCCTCTCTCTCTCTCTCTCTCTCTCTCTCTCTCTCTCTCTCTCTCTCTCTCGCTCTCTCTCATTCTCAGGCGCAGGCGTACGAACACAAAATAACACTCACACAAATGCACAAAACACACAAACAGATGTACACAAATAATTGCACGCTCGCGCAGACACGCACAAACACATACACACACACACACACACACACACACACACACACAATGTTGTAATTTCCTGTGGTTCATGCCCGTCACCGCTGGCCCTCACGTCGCCAGCTGCTGCCACATGTGTTCAGATGGAACACGAGATGGAGGCGCTGCGCGCCCGTAACGCCTCCCTCGCCGAGAACCTACTCAAAGCCTCCAGCGGCGGCAGCCAAGCGGCGCCAACAGGTGGGGTTGAGGGTGAGAGTGGAGGACGGCCGTCGAATAATGGCGCCGCTGTGCCCATTTCAACTTCCTCTGTTGAGGCAGTGGCTGCAGCAGAGGTTGTACCCCCCCCCCCCTTTCTTTCACACACACACACACACACACACACATGTACACAAACGAAATGACAACAACGTTACAACCACATTCACTCACCCACACAGAAACGGACAATTGCATCAAGCTATGAAAAGTTAGTATATGTTTCAGAGAATATGTAAACTATGCGCGCCTTCGTTAAATAATATTGCATTGAATATCTTTGAAGAGTTCAAATTATTACAAACTAGACATGCAAGGAATGCTGGAGATGTATATTGAAAAATGAGAACGGGGGAATACGTTGAACTGATAAATGATATTACGTGAATAAACATGTGAGAAGGGAATCTCGTAGAATTTGTGGTTGAACTTTTTGGCAAGTGAAGTTTCCACTTTTTGTAAAAACTCTTTTGTTTAAGTCTTACCATTGAAAGGAGAAAACCCTAAAGCGAATGAAAGCATATCATCGAAAAATGAGCACAAGTTTTGCGCAAGCGCGGTCCTTGCCTCCTCCTTACCTTACCCGACACGCGTGAGCTTCCTTTCGTTATCAACGCTAGTATACTAAAGTGTTATATTAATGCGAGATTGACGGCGTTGCTTGTTGTGGGTTAAGGTGCGAGCGTCTCGGGCGGAAACGGAGGCGAGGGCGGCCAACGAGCAATTGGCGTCGCTTAAGCAGAGCCACGCGGAGATAGAGGTAAGGCGAGGCAATCCAGTCGTCTTCAGCGATACACAAAGGCAATGGGGGGATGAGCATGAGAGCGATTGTAAGTAGTATGGTGTACTACTGACATCATTGCATGCATTACTCCATTTTGGTGCGCAAAGAGTGACTTGCGGATGGAGCGCGAGGCGCACGAGGCGCAAAAGTCAACGACGACAAAGTTGGAGGAGGACTTGTCGGACCTCTCCGGCGCCTACAACGCGTTAGAGGTAGGCCCCCGCATCCCAATATGCTTCTCTCCCCCCCCCCCCCCCCTCCCATTGTAGCCCACCACCCGGTTTAACTCAGAGAGAGGCTACGAAAGATTGTGGCCGTGTATGATGTTTCCCAAAAAGTTCTAACGGCAAGAGGGGGTGGACAACGGAAATGGCTAGCCATATTTTGCATGGCACTTCCAACACGCCCTTCCAAATGATGTTGTTGGATCCTCCTCTTCTCTCAAAGATAACCACGTGTTGACCCCGTGCACCACGGCGCGAAGGACTCGTTTTAAAGACGGTATTCCCCGTGTGCGTATTTTGATGTAGTCGCATAGCTACTCGTTGGAGTTGCAAGTGAAGGAGCTGCAATTGAAATTGAAGGCGATGAGCGACGTGGCGGCCGGCCAAAACAATAGTGGCACCGAGGAGGCCATCCAAGCGCGCATTGACGAAGCGCTCGCGGAGGCTCAAGCGGAGGCGGACGAATCGATGACCGACCTACTCGAGTGCCTTGGGCAAGAGGAGGCCAAGGTCATGCGGCTCAGGTACGGGTGTGACTCCAACTTGGGTTGCTTTTTTAATCGACACCCTTGCATAGTTTGGAACATACGATGCGCAAATACTTGCACAATTTCTTGGTGTTTGATTTCGCGTTATATTTATTTTTTGACGAATTGGGGTTTGCTGGAAGTGGGTGGTGACATTCGAATATGTTTATTGTGGTAATTCGGAAGCGTGATGGGATGGGCTGGGTTACCCATATTGTGATGTTCCACGCTTCAAAGCTGTTTCTTCCGAAATAATAATTGTCAATATGCGGGCGTCCGTCCAAATTACCCTGGACGTCATATCAACACACTCAAATTGATGTTCTCCAATAGCCACATATTAGCATAGTCTCTCTAGAATAGCTGGACTGCATTGATGAGGATTGTATCGATAATGTATTGAATTCGCATTACATTATTTCGTCCTTGTGGATCTGTGCCTTGGGATAACTCCCTTCCATGGAACGGAGGCTCGTATGCATTAGTCAAATGCTTTTTGTCATGCACTTCATTATTCTAGTGCGGCTTTTTCACATTTGTTAGCAAATCCCCCCCCCCCCCCCTCTTCCCTCCCCCCCCCCACACTAAAACTTCCATCGCCCCCAATCCAATTGTAATATCAAGCTAAGGGACCGCCTACCCCCCCCCCTCCCCCTACCTCCCGCATTGCCTATTGCACCGGGGCGATGAGTGAGGGTGATTGAGTCTTCAAGAAACAAAGCAACGTGTGTGACGACTACATAATAATATTGCATGTTTTATGGGGTGCTTGCGCAGGGAGAAGCTCGAGGAGATGGGTGAGGATGTGGATGTGTTATTGGAGGGCATCGGGGAAGAGGAGGAGGAGGAAGGGGAGGGGGAGGGGGAGGGGGAGGAAGGGGGTGAGGAGGAGGGGGGCGACTCTTAGCTCCGCTCCCTCCAATCATATGTAATAATCGACCAAGCTCTCCACCTTTTTCTCTCACTTAATTCTCCCATCTCCCCCCGCCCTCTCCTCCTTCCACCCCGGTGGAACAATGAATGTTAATTGGCATTAAAAGCAATTGTACGAGAGCGAAAGGCCAACCATTTGATTGCCTCACTAAATCGCGGAGGGGGGGGGGGGGGGGGGGGGGGGGGAGAGGGAACTAAGGGATGGTATCTAATCGATGAGGGTATGGTGGTTGGGACGAAAGCCAGGTAGCCGGCGCTGTGTGGAGCATGTGGAAGGGGGGAGAGGACGGGTTGTGTGAACTCAGTATTGGAGCTTTGAGATGCGACCGAGGTCTCGCTTCATGTCTTTCTCCTTTATGTCCTGCCGCTTGTCCACCGTATTCTTCCCCCGCGCCAGCGCGATCTCCACCTTCACCCAGCTCCCTCTGCAGATGAGTATAGAAGGGGTAAGGGGCACATGAATGGGTACAGCGGCAACTACGGAAGGTTTGTGACGAGTGCGGGAGGGAGAGCCGAGAGCGGCGGCGGCACCTGAAGTACATTCGGAGCGGGACGACGGTGAGTCCCTTCTCCTCGCTCTTTTGCCGAATCTTGAGGATCTCCTTCTTTCGCATCAGCAGCTTCCGCATGCGCGCGGGCTCGTGGTTGTCGAAGCGGTTGGCGAACTTATTGCTCGTCACGTTTGAGTTGATCAGTATCATCTCTTCGTCGATCACCTTACAAAAGGCCTCCTGCAGCGACACCTCCCCCGCCCGGATCGACTTAATCTCCGACCCCTGCAGCTCCAGCCCGCACTCGTACCTTTCCAGCAGCTCGTAGTTGAAGGCCGCCTTCCGGTTCCGGCACACCTTCCGGCCGGCGAGCACATCGCCCGCGATCAGTTTATTTATTTTTAATTTAACTAATTACTGATATTATTAATTTGGAAAATGCGAAGAAGGGGGAGTCCAACCTCCTTCACGGGTCACGTGTCGCCCGCCTCCGTCCTACTGCCAACACTTGCGCGACACACCTACAGTTCAGCCACGAGTGAGTCGGTGCTTCTGCGCGAGTTGAGAGAGTGCCAGGCAAGAGCAAAACCCTAGGCCCTAAAATTCACACCAGCGGCGACGGCGACGGCGGCGAGAGAGTCGCTGCGACGCCGATGCGGCCGCCACGCACGGGCCAAGATAGAGTATCGGGTGCGCTTCGCGCGGTGCATCTTGACGTTCCATGCGCTGCTGTTAGCATGGCTGGAGTAGCTAGCGCGGGTGTTGATACTGTAGCGGCCATCATATTATTGAGTTGTTGAGCTTCGTTTGGGTCCCTGCACTCCGCCGCGGCAGTTCTCCGTTGCTTCCGGGTCCGAAAATTTAGACGCGGCGACGACAAGTGGCGGGCGGGTGCACCTTGCACGCGTGCAGTGCAGTGGTTGGCGTTTGCAACCAAAAGGAAGAGGCTTACAACGTTTGCCTGTCGTAATACTATGAAGGTTGTGGCCTGACCTGCCGCTGCGAGTGCTGCTTCCCATCGTCAGTATGGGTCGCTTTGAATAGTGTGGGTGCGACTGTTTAAAAACTATCATACATGCTAATTCCGATGACATCATAAATTTAGATTTTTTGTATTAGCTTACCTGATACAAAAATGAATAAACGCGGCTAATTTGAGATTTATCTATTTATATCCCCATCTAGGGATAGCTCAGTGTACCAAATAGTCTGACGCAACACCCGACGTATGAAAACGCACCAAGAAACGTACCAAATGTGCCGACTGCGCCAACAGAATATTCCGTGTATTAGTCGTCGTACCGTCGTGCGGCCCCTCGATGGCCTTCTCTCACTCGTGCACTATTCCGCGAGAGCCAATATTGGCGTCTAACCTACGAGAACACCTCGCGCGAGAACTTGCTTAGCCTTTTCAATCTAGTTCCCACGTCTTCTTCCCGTGCCCGTCCAAATTCGGTGCTGGCTGCCACGTCTTGTACGATTACTACAAATTGCATGATTAGACACGGTGCCCTTGCGTTTTTGGCTTCCGACATAGCTAAGCCGGCGGGTCACTCCTTGGGCGAGGTCCGTGACAAACTTGCATAGCACTACGACGCCGAATTCCGCGTTGTGGTTTGCCACATCTCCGGACTATCGCCCACCGTATCCTCTCCTATCTCTTCTCCCCCACCCCCGGCTTGTGCTTTTTGCCATCTTATTTCTGTTCAAGCGGGGTTCGCACGGTGTCTTCTAGTCGGTGGGTGCCGATATGTAAGGAAAAATGAGACATGGGCAATTGCATTTGTAAACCAATCGGCCCGTTGTGTCGTTGAAACTAAGGTCCATACCGTTCAGTTTTGGTTTTTAGTTGCGGTCGTTGCGGACGGAAATAATTTCCGAAGTCCGCCGTGCCCTCGGGGTTTGCGTAGACTTTCTCACATGTTATCCCACCATGTTACTGCAACTCCAAAACATTAACGATGGCGTCCTTGCTTGCGAATATGGGTGTCTTTCACAATCATACATGGCCTATACGGATCGGTACTTGCTATGAATACCGTGGCGTTATGTTTATTCCGCGTTTTATAGCCCCCCGTATCATGTGCCGCTTTTCGTCGCCGTGCCGAGAAAAACAAGCTCAACTTAGTACTCAAACTTAGTACTATCCCTTCACTATAGAGGATGGAGGCCGGTTGGCGCCTATGGCGGCTGAGTTGGTTGATCGCTTGGCTATTTTGGTGGTTGTTCGTCCCTTCCCTGGCATGGGTGCCGCTGATTCTCGCTCCTTGCCCTTTGACAGTTATGTATGTATGCAACATTTCGTGCGTCGAAATACTTATGTTCCATTTCGGCGTTTTTGGGGGGATGTGCAACGTGAATTCATGCAACGTCTTTCTGCTGCTCTTCATAGCACCCTGGTTTCCTATCTCTGCGACGCTTTGCAGGAGGGCAGTGCGGACGCGGTGGCATGCCTTCATGTTCCTCGGGCTTAGGTTTTTCCTCTTTTCTTCTTTTTGCTTAGTGGCCTCCACTGCTTTTTCTTGTAATAAATTTTATTTAATTAGTACTCGTAGGGGGTGAGGAATCGCCCAACACGCGGTCCATCCCTTTTGCGGTCACTGAGTAAGAGCGCTCGGGAGCCAAGCAAGTGGAAATTTCCCGGTCGGATGGAGTTAGCCAAGCATATTGCCGCCTCGACTAAGGGACAAATATGGGCGGGTTGCGTTGGCCTCTTGGCGTCGAGTACAAAGGTTTCTCTCGTACACGCCGCTTATGCGGGCCATGTCTTGCGCGGGTTGTGTGCCGCGGGTGGCATCGAGTCGCCGATTCTTATTTAGTAAATTCATCGACTGCCATGGCTTTCTTTACCCGCGCCACGGGCCGTAAGCGTCTTCGCTTTCCCTCACGCGGCGCGTGAGGCACCGGTTGTCGCGTCGTATGTTACTTCCAACCAACTTGTTTAATTCTTTGTGTTTTTTCTTTTTGTTTGTTAGTCTCTTCTGCATTTTATCGACTTTCCGGTTGTCATGTATGTTCTTGGCTTTGTAACCCTCTTGTCGCTCTTCCCACATACTTTTTTTCTTTATCATGCACGCGTCTCTCTCGATATCCTTGTAATTCCAATCAAGCGGGCGACAATTCATTGTAAAACTGGCAAATGGAGGCGATACCGTGCGAGTTTGTGAAGGGCGAGACGCCCATACGGTGTAAATTGAAAATGCCCCCGTACCGTCCTTTCATCCGATACACGCGCTAAATTTCTTTGACATTCTTACAAGAAAAGGCAGTGGAAACCACGCAATTTATCATCATAATGAATTATCGGTCGCATGAAAAAAGACGAATGAACTACTGTCGACCCCCCCCCCCAACTTTTCTATTTAAATTTGTTAAAATCAAAAAGACAACAACTGCTACGACCTACTCACATCAATTTCAGTGCCAATTCCTCAATTTTTGAAAGAGTGACCCTCTTATTGTCATTCTTTCCCTTTCAGTTTTCCGCCAATAATAATATATTTTTCTCTCATCCCCTTTTCTATGTCTTCGTGTCCATAGTGAAAAACACAAATAGCAAGACGAAGCACAGTAGACAGACAAGGAGACATAATCTACCATAAACAAGAGGAAATGGGAAAGGGGGGGGGGGGCAAAAGGGAAAGAGTGACAAGCGGGTCACGTGTTGGTGGTGCTTCCGCCGGTAATTCCAATAATTCCCATACAATATTGTTTTGATATGTTCTTTCTCTTTTTCGTGTCCTACGCTAATCATAATTACACGTAATTCGTTGGTGTCGGTTGCCCCGAACGAATCCATTGTTTGCGCTTATTCCGACGATTGTCACTTCTTGAGACCCCATGCGTCTCTCGTGACTATTGGTGAGGCAATCCCGGCGGCGTATGCTATCGTCGGCCTCACGGTGACCGTCCGCAAAAACGTATTTGAATTCCCTTTAGGTGCCGGTGGTGCTTTCGATAACTTACCCAACGGCCACATCATGTGGAGAGTACACGTCTCCACGGAAGGGACGAAGGCACGGAGGGAGGGCTGTGGGTACATCTAAATTTGCTCGGGACGTGTATGAAACGGTCTGAAGCAACCACAAGGTATACGGTGAACGTCTAGCGGGTATGTCGGCTCTCCACCACTCTCACAATGCGCTCCGTATCCATCAACATCGCAACCGTCGATTCGGACACGTTGCATGTACGGTCCCTCGCAGTCTTGGCAGGGGCGGGGGCTATGGTGACACCGTTGAGACCTTTCTCCATGGCGCTGACAATGCCACCCTTGATGTTGCGGCTGAGATATTAGGCCTTCCCGTATCTAGCCTAACACACGCCACTCGTTCGGAGGTGTCTCTATCCATACGTTTCAGAGGCATGGGGTGGGGGACTTGGTTGCCTTGGCGGATGCAGCCCACGTTGGAGCGGCCGGTTTGGCATTGGGCTCAGCTATCCGATTCATTACAACACAAGATACTCGCGTGCGAGGGGATACCCACGACGATATTCGAATGGAGCCGGCTATCGACGGACAGCTTTCGACGGATATGATCACAGCGATGTCCCGCCGACCTAGTGCCCCAGACGGATACGTCGGCGACAGCAAATCAATGTGGTCGTTGGAGCTCGCTTTGGCGAGGGCGCGATTGGATGCCGCGTACGACGCTCATGCTCTCGCTGAGTTCGATCTGTTCATAACCACGGCTTTAGCGATGCTTCCCCCGAAACATCCGACTGTGGCTCGCGCAGGTTATTTTGCCGAAGCCCAGCTCAACAACACACACAATACTCGGTCCTTGGATGGCCTACCATGATGGCGGAGGATAGTCGGGGAGCAGCGCCAAGGGAGGGCGTTAGCAGTCGACCAGCCATGTGAGTCTCGAGTCTCACATGGGGGCGAGGCGAGAAGCTACGCATGCCGGAGGAGGGTTGCAGCCGGAGGAGCGATACGGTCTAGCGGCGGAAAAACCCGGTACGGATGGCTTTCGAATAATATTTCCGCACCCAATATGTTTTGCGGAGCGGCGACTCGATTAGCGTGTTCGACCAACCCCTCCCCTAGTCGGTATCCGGTTATCGACAGGCTGCCTTAGGCGGCTTGCCTAGGGAAGTCGCAACAACATACTGCTTGTATAGGCGGCCCCCTAGCAGCGTAAAACACCGGGGGAGGGTACGGACGGACGCACTGCGACCATACACTTGTTGGAAAGCAGTCCGCGAAGGACCGGGGACATGAGGAAACATTGGCATGGAGTAAGGAGTGCCATGCATACGCCGTCTGAGGCTATGACCTTCTCTTCTTCTCAGGCTCAGAAGGAGGGGTAAGCCTAAGCTAAGAGGCGAGTTACGACGGGAGTGGCATCGACTATCTCGGACGAGGATGTGCGTGGATCGAGACGGGACCGTCAACGACCTAAGCGAGGGGTTTCTTGCATGCCTTTCCCCCCGAGCTCCGGCACGACCGGAGTCGCACACGAGCCAAGGTCATGTAGACCCGACTCAACGAGCCCAAGCTGACCAACTTGGATGATCAGCGCCCTCGCAGCGGCCGGAGCATGCCACGTATCGTGGAGTATAGCGACATTTCATATTTCATACTCGTATGCAAATAAACTTATAGAAGAAAAATCAAAATTGTGTACGGGTATGATTTGAAGAGGGTTGTTTTGACAATGGAGAGTTTGGGATTAGTGTTTCACTGTGTAAACCCCATCGTAAGCCCTAGATAGCGCAGCCAAGAGGGCCCCGAGATAGCAGCCGTTAACTCAGTATTGTTGTAAAAAATTCCAAATTCCAAATTCCAAATACAAGCCGACATCAACTAGTGTCTCAACTTGCTTCGCTTCGCCAACCTCGCTCCCACGTCTGCCGGAGTCTAGGCATTCTACATCTCGTCTCAGTCACGGCGCCCTTATGCTTCTGGCTTCGGACCCACCCACATCGGGCCGCCTTGGTGAACTCCGTGACAAATTTCCCGAGCACTACGACGTTATCTTCCGCGCGTGGTCTAATGAATCTTCGGCGTACCATCCTCCCGCATCCTTTCCACTCTTCGCCCCCCCACTTCTTGTGCTTATTGCTATCTCTCGGTTCAAGATATCTTGGGTGCATTCGAGTCAGCGGGTCTTATTAGCATGTTGGATGATGCGTGGGCCAACGCATTTGCCGGCCATTGGGCACGATGAGGCGGAGATGCTTCGGTTCGTACCCCTCATTGGTGGTGGCCCTTGCGGAAAACATCTCTGCGATTCGGGGCGCATTCGGTGTTGATTGGCGCCGAGGTCCTCACAGACCCCACGATGTTAGTCGAACTCCCCAACGGCAATGATGGTCTCCCTGCGAAAGTTGTTACCTTGAACTATCATGGCGTCCAAGTCTCAAAATTTGCTCTAAACGCCGTGGTTACCAGCTTGTTCGGTGTTCCTAGACTCCGACTCCCGAAACCGCTATAAGCCGTGTTGAGAAGACCAAACTCGACAAGAACTCGGGGGGGTGCGGAGTCGCCTTGACATACGCTTTGCAGTCACGGAATTTGGTGCTCTTAGCGGCCACACGCCACGGTTTTATTGACAGAGTTGACGAGGCAGGCGACCGCCTCTAAAAAGCTACATGTGGGCAAATTGGTGTACTCATGGTGCCGCAAGGTTTCTCTCGCCGTCTATATCGCTCACGCGGACAACGTCTTGCACGGGTTGCCCGTTGGACTCCGTTGCCGCGGACGGTGTGGAGGCCGCTTCACAGCGCAGAAAACGGGCCTTTTTTCAGACATTTTAACTTATGCGCACGCTGTACCACACTGCACACTGCTTTTGACACCCCCGAACGCCCCACAAACCCCACCATGTCTAGTTTAGGTCTTTCGTAGACCGTACGGACTGTGTGCGCCCTCTTGGTGGCCGTACTTGTCAGAGGTAGTGCTTGATAGGCGGCCCAGTAGTGGGGCTGACGATGGTTACCGTATTGCGGCATGTCGACTAACCATCGGTAAAACATACCATTTCTCAGCAGCAACACGTCGAAACCCGCAGGCAGTATGCCTTTTCAGTCCAAGAGGCAGCGAGCGGCAATAAGACGGCAGGCGAGGGAGCAGGCCGTGGCTGCGAAAGTATCCATTGCGGGTAGCCGCCCGAGTATCGGAGTGGGGCAGCGACGAGGCGGCGTCGGCATCATCGTCAACAAAAACAACAACGACTCACCATCCCGCGCTGACACTGCCCGCGCGAGAATCCGTGAAACAACAACCGTGCAGAATTTGCAGTCACGCGTCCGCGACCTCCGCCGAAAGGTAGTTAGTTCGAATGAGGCGGAGAGATACTGGAGGGCGAAGGTTAACAACCATAAGGATAGTGAGAAAAGTCTGCGGTCGCAAGTATCGGAACTGGAATGGCAAATTGTCGAGGGAGAGATTAAGCGCAAGAAGATTCAGCAAGAAGCGGCACGGCTGAAACGTCAAATACTGCTGAAGCATAGCGCCGATCGAGGAGGCGCACCGGGAAATACTGCCAACAACAGTGGGAGTAGCAGCGACGTGGAGGACAGCGGTAGTAGTGACGACGCCGAGGCCGAGCCTCACCGCCGCCGGCGGTCGCATCATCAGCGGCAAAGACCGAGCGGGCTGTCGTACAAACTTCGAGATACCGCTTCACGCGCGACAGTGCAAAGGTACATCGGACGCAAAGCTGAACAGTTAGAGAATTGGTTGACTCACGCTGTCGGTAACGACGACAGTTGGCAACGTGTGTTCGGCGGGGACGGCGAGGAGGAGCCGGGTGATCGCAGCGTGGGTAGAGAGCACAGACGCGGCGAGGAATTGCGTGAGGCGGGGGACCTAGCTGGACATCCCTCGGATGTTCGAGTAGCACACACACCCCGTTTCATTTTGGGTGCTTTGCTAGCGAACTACCCAGAGCTTCTTAGTGCTATTTTGCAATCCAAGCAATTCAAGCATGTGTTCAAAGCAGCCGAGGAACGTGCACTGCATACGATAAGAGACCTGTGGGAGCGAAATGGGTTGCAGGTTAACACCGATCTGAGGCTGTCACAAGATGCATATCAACGTCTTATCAACCTGACAACGCACAAATGGGATGAGGACATGGAAGAGATGGTGAGATTGGTGTTGCCATGAGGAGCTCAGATGTGCAAATGGCCAGCCGTACCTACAGTGCTACAAACCCAAGAGCAGGAATTGAGCGCAGTAGGGTTGCAATCGTCCACAGACTTAGTGTCGACAACATTGGATCTATCACTAGTGTTGCAACAACGTGCACGGAGGCTGCTGAAGGAAGGACTGATCAAGCCTGGTGAGGAATTGCGGGTGCAAGTGATTGCCGATGCTTCCGGAATTTTCAACTCCACTAGAACAAATGGGACTGTGGTGGTGCTGAAGGTGAGTTGTTTGCGTATTATTGATGCTATTAGCATAGTCAGGTTACCAGCCGATACTGAAAATGTATTTTACGTGCACAATGATGTGCACAGATTGTATATGACGACAGGTCAGTGGTAGGTGTGAAGGGAAAGGAAGGTTTTCTCGTCAATTCAGTGGAGAACAACCTGCCATGCTCCTTCTATCTTCGTGATGATTGCTACGAGGACATCATGCGGAGCTGCCCGGGAATTCCAGAGGTGGTGCAAAACCTGGTCGCTGAAGGTATTATTGTGAACGGGAGGCACCACAGTGTGCAGTCATGTATGGGTGGAGACCTCAAGCTGCTTAACGGATGGCTAGGGCTGTGTGGGTGCTCGTCGAAGTATCCGTGCATTTACTGCAAGGCAAAAAAAGAGCACCTATTCAGGACAAAGTCAGCTTGGAATCCCTTGGGTGGACTGCCACTACGAACGATTCAGGAAATGTCGCAGATGGCGCACGTAGTTTTAGACTATGATTATGTTTGCCCTGCTCCCGGTGCGTTTCAATATCATTCGATTGCAATTTACATGTGTGTGTGTGTGTGTGTGTGTGTGTGTGTGTGTGTGTGTGTGTGTGTGTGTGTGTGTGTGTGTGTGTGTGTGTGTGTGTGTGTGTGTGTGTGTGTGTGTGTGTGTGTGACTTGCTGATATGTGTAATTGTTTTGGCAGACCCGGACCCCCTCCGTGGTCACACCCACTTATCACATTCAACCATGACCCCATCAACCCCGACCTCGACATGCTCCCTACCGGTAAATTCGCTATCCACGCACACCCATCACTCCACGACACCACCATACTTTGCACTCCCGACGGCCGCGCAGTCACTACCCTTAACGGCCCCCGCGTCCGCCACCTCTACCAACTCTTTCGCCCCGACCTCTCGCAGCATACGTTCGAAGAGGAGGTCTATCACCTCCTCACCCGTCTAGGTTCCCGCTCAGAAATCCACTCACCCACGCCCGCCACCACCACCCGTAATAGATGGGCCACCAGAGAAGACCTCCTCACAGCCCTCCGTCACACATTCCGCATCCAGACAGAACTCTACTCCGACCCCCTCAATAAATCCCTTCACTCCACACACCCAGCGCAACCATCCTCATCCTCCCCCGATGGGAACACACACCCTATCGCCACTCCAAATACATCAACTCCCCATACACCCACCACCTTTACACCCTCCCCAATGACGCAAACACATTCCTACCCCCCGACCAACACACTGGCAACCCCACCCCCACCCCATTCGGCACACGATGGATGGTCGACATATACCTCGTCGCCAACCCCCTCGCACTCTCCACCCTCCCATCACCCACAGCCATGACCGCACTTCACAACACTCTCGAATCTATCTACGACACTCACCTCCCCAACCCCATCATCACCCCCCCTCCTCCACACCTCATTGTCACCTACTCACCCCACTCGCAGGTATATACTACCGCCCCCCAAGCCCAACTCACCCCCTCACATACCCCCTCCCGGACCGCGTACATCTAACGTACCCCCCCACCAGAGGCACCCCTGCTTGGAACTGGCAGGACTTTGTATACACAGACGGCTCGAAAAAAGGCAGCTCGACCCCCCTCGGAGCAGCAGCTACCCACCCCGCCTCGGACACCAAAGTCAAAATCCTGGTGACCTCTACCCCTCCCTCCCATACAATAAATCGTGCTGAATTAGCTGGCATAGATGTAGGCCTCCAATTTGGCCGCACCCACCTCCTCACAGACAGTGCGTGCTCCCTCCGCCTCATACAAGGCTACTTAAACTGCCCTTCCGCTTACCGCCACAACATTCATCGCGACACCCTCTCATCTATCACACACACCCTTAAAACCCGCTGCGAAGCAGGCATCCGTACACACCTCGGCAAAATCAAAGCCCACAACCATTCCCTAGGCAACGACCTCGCAGACACCCTCGCAAACCAAGTCGCGGATGGTCACCCACCCGACACTTTATACACCACAGGTTCTGAAGTCACAATAGGCCACTGGACATGGCCATACACCCTCCTCCCACAAACCCTAGGGGACCCCATACCCTACAGATACACCAACCTCAAATCCGACGCACACACCTACAGCACAAAACACACACACACTCCTCTCTCGCAAACAACCAAACACGGAGCCCTCCTCGCCCGCGCCGCGAAGGACGGCGCCGATTTTTCTTACCACAAAAAACACTCAACCCTCACAAATATCCAGTTCACACACAAACAAGAATTCATGTGGGGCGTCCACAACACCCGCCTACTTACTCACAACCCCACCCTGCGCTGCCCCCTATGTGGTCAATTCACCAGCAACGGCCACATGGCCGGTAACTGCCCCTCTATGTCTGGTCTAAGACAGGACCGACACAACAGCGCTCTGCAACTCCTACTCTCCCTACTGGAACGCCACAACGGAGGACGTTGGGAAACCATCACCGCAGACTTCGGTAACAAACCCATAAAATCGTTTGCTTCCCCCACCCCTGCCCACACTCCACTTGACTGCCACCCACCTCACCCCACCCACATGCCCACCCGACTTGTTGCTGCTGACGAAGGTCTCTCGCCTGACTCCCTAACCTCATGCCCCGCCGTCCTCCCCCCTGAGATTCTCCCCCCCCTGCTTCGTCCCCCTGCACACAAACCTGACTTCATCCGCATCCTCGAACCCCGATTCGTTGGTCACTCCAACGGTCGCCGTCGCTACGCGTCCATAAAAAAGATTCAGATAGGGGAATGGAAGTACTGCACAGACAACAACCTCTCCCACACAGCCGACCTCATACGTGACAAATACACACCCCTTGCGAACGCCATCAGAAACCACTGGCCAGGCACAGTGGTCGACATCCTCCCCATAGTCATGAGCCGCACAGGTACACCGCACTCCTCCACCATCACGAGTCTCACCTCCCTTCTCACCGCCCGCACCGACCCTCCTGATAAACTCGTCTCCAAAGCACATCTCGACACATCTCGCATTCTTGCACAACTCCATACGCATACTGTCCAATGGCTGCATCACCTCCTACGCATATACCGCATCAAGTCCCGCACGACCTCCCGCCGCGCATCCGCACATTGCCCCCTCGCACGACCCTGAATGCACACAACCTTCGCCTCTACTTGCACCCTCCCCGGGGGGGAGTAAAACCCCCGAACACCCTTGGAGAGGTTGGATTAGGTGGTTAACGGTCTAGCCCTGACTTGTAAGTTCCCTGTATGGCATAGTTGGGAGGGCCCAGAGCAAGCCTTGCAGCAACAACACTTCGGCCAATGCAGAGGTCGCCAACCCTTTATGCCCATGCCTAGCGTGATGCACTACATCGCGGACATCCTGCACAACCTATTGAGGGTGGTGCCACAGATTTTTCTTCATACCGTACAAGAAAATTGTGATGAAGAGCAGCTCAAACAAGTTGGGCAGTGGTGCTACGAGAATTTATCCTTGATTATCAGTGACGATATCTATCTTCAGACCGAAAAGGGTGTGAAGAAGCTGAACGTTTCTGCAGAGAGCTGGCCGGGGTCGACATGCCGTCTGCTCCTTGACAACTACGATACTATCCTGAAGATCGCCATTAAAGACCACGGCAGTGGCGAGCTGAATGAGGATGTCTACGCGGAAGCACTGGAAGTTTGGGAGGCGTTCTTCCTTTTCAACGATGTTGTCACGAGAGGATGCGATGACACCGAACCAGTGGCTGTGGAAGCGCATGCGCAGGAATTGGACAATCTGGGCGCCCAATTTATGGCTGCATATTTGGAGGTGGCCGCTGACTCTCACGTGACTGTCTACATGCACATTATGGCGTGTCACATGGACGGCCTTGTGAGACAATGGGGTGGCTTAATGAAATGGTGTAGTCAAGGAGCCGAGGCCATGCACCAGATGACAAAGTTCTTTGCCCGAAAGCGCTCAGCAAGGAGGGGGAATGTGTCGAAGGTGGTGCTCACCCGAGTGCATATGACGATGAAGATGCGAGCCCAACCATCACGCAGGCAGCGGCTTCGGCATACTAGAGTGCATGTCACATGCACTGGCCACGTGTCGAAGGCCAAGAGGGAGGCTCACGAGCAAACCCAAAACAATTTCAAAACCAAGTACCCTACCCACAACTTTAATGAATATCGTGCAGTGAAAAAGGCAAAGGGCGAGTGACAAATATGTAACAACAGAAATGATTACATATGATTGCCTACCGCCGGCGGCGCTTGCTAGATGCTGCACGATATGCCCCAAAAAAGTTTGTTATCCATGCGTCATATTGATAAATGTTCGTTGCTGGGGCTGGCACCTCCGACAGCTCCATGGCATGCTTTACACCAACTGCCTTGTCTTGGCCGTTGAACATGGGGTCCCGGCTGGGCGAGTATTGCATGTTTTGCTTGAGGCGCTCCCGCCCCTCAGGTACGACCATCAACCGCAGCCGCTCGTTCCTCTTCTGTAGGTACTCTCCTTCCTCCTTCAGTTTCTTCTCCCGTGCCGTGCGCCTAGCGTCCGCAGCATTCCACGCCTCGACCACTCGCAGGTGGTCATCATAGGTCGCGAAGCCAACCTTGCTCCTCGTCAGGCGCGGGTGTTGATATGGTTTTGCTGTGACTGGGAAGGCTAGTGAATACTTTATATTCCCCCACGGTGGGCGCAAGGTGGGCTCAGGAAACGTCCAGCTCGCTGCCCGCTGCTGCAGGTGCTCAAAACCAGGCAGCTGAAGTTTGCTGCTGTAAATCTCCGGCTCGTCCCTAACAGACTGCATAAATTTGAATTGCGCATACTCGCGCTGATTGCAGTCCCATGGGGGGAGGTGGGGGTACCTTGACAAATCGGCGTCCTCGGCCCCCGTCGAAAGAGGATGAGAGGCTGATAGCTTGTGTCGGCAGGTGCTTGGAGGATCTACCGTGACCACAACCTTGGCAGTGCTGAACTTGAAGGTAACCTCCGACGTAACGATACCGTTAGGCTGTTTTCTCAGCGTCTCCGTCACCGTGCCAGGTGGGACGATTATCTTCAGCGTGCTATTCCTCCTCCGGATGTTCCCGTACGCGACGTCCGCGCCTGCTTGTCGCTTTAGATGCATCCCAGCCAATTGCTCCATCGCGTACCAAGTATGAAAAACCCACCCGCGAACCATGCAGCCGACTCCCGACTTCTTGCAGCTCCCACGGTCACAAAACTGCACGGAGCGAAACTCGCGGTCCCAAAAATGACATGCTGACTTCCCCGTCCTCGTAGTCGTGGCTATGTCCTTCATCCAACTACTCAGTAGGTCGGGAGGGAAGCCGACCAACTTCACAACCTTGGACGCGTTGGATATTTTGAAGTCCCGGCCGAGCTCATCGAATGTTGCTGCATGAAACAAAGTCTCCCACGTCTCGCGCTCCACGACCACCATAGGAGTCAATAGCGGGCCTAGGCATATCGTGCATGCGCTATCTCGGTATCGGGCCGGTTCGGAACGGTACTTTTCGTCGAATTCTTCCGCGAGGCAGCAGTCCAAGCACTCGCCGTCCAGGGAGCGTATTCGCCGTTTCTGAGCCGCCATGGCACTCTCCTGCAAAGTACACACCAAAGATAGACTCAGACTTCATCGTGATACTTCGTCGATACAACAAAACTCAAAAAATCCCAACATGGTTGCCTGTGTTTGGTCTCTAGCTTGTCATTTCGCAAAAAATCCGGCGGGCATCGGGGATGTTGGTGTCGGCGGTTGCTTTACGGCGGGGGCGAGTGAGCGGGCTAGTGGGTGGTTGCATGTGCCGACAGTGCATACCTGCCGTGGCGACCTATCCGCGTAAGGAGAATATGCAACCGCACACCTTCAGCTTCCGTATAAAGTTGTGGTCTTAGTAACACTTGTTCGGAGTTTCAGCGTGAATGGCACCGTATCGACAGTGTTAGGAACGCATAAGCAACAATGGCTATGAGCGAATGGTACAGGTGCGTTGGCGGCGTGTTTCGACGCGATTCTCGCGTCTGAAAAAACGCGTGTACGATATTAAAATGTCCATTGTACAATACCGGTAAATGTGTTGTGTTTTTCCTTGGCTTGGATGAGTTCTCCTATCATGGCTTTCTTCGCCACGGGGCGCAAGCGTTTCGGGGTTTCCTCGCGCGGCGTGTGAGGCGCCGCTTGTCGCCTCCGCGTATTGAGTTTTATTGCGTTGCGTGGGAGCTCCTAGCGCTCTCTTGCGTTTTCTCTACTAGGTCTGTGCTTAATGTAGTACTTATATTCACAAAGTAGTCACTTCTCTTTGCCGTGTCTTGGATTCCGTGGCCCTCTTGTCACTCTTGCCCTCATCTTGCCCCCCCCCTCCCCCCCCCTCTATTTCGTCGTGTCTAAAGTAGTGTTTTTGTAATTCATGATTCTCTTTTCCTCGTGTCCGTTCACTCTGTTGTAATGGACATATTTATTACAAATAAAGCAGTGGAAATGTGGAATCCACACCCAGCAAGTAAAGAATGAAAAAATGTATCCGTTGTGTTTCCTGTGTGTTGTCTTATATTTTACCTTTTACCCACAATGGGTGTGGTTCTCTCGTGATGGTTCGTCCGATTTCCAACAATGAAATGCAAAAAAGAAAATCTTACACGAAGAAACAGCCGCGGACACCACCAAGCAAAAAGAAAATAAGAGGAAAAAACTTTAGCCCGAGAATGAGGACGGCATGCTACAAAAATGAAATACACAAAATATTTTCGTCATTTTTGTAGTTCAGTCGACCCGCCGACAGCGTCGCCTCCTATCTACACAGTCGCAGCACCCTGGCACCCTTCGGACACGTTCCAATTGGTTGTGATCAGGGAGCTTCGGCAGAATTTAGACGCACCATAATGAGCTCGGCAGCGGTAGAGGTTTGGAGCTTTGACGCCGACGAGGCCGAGTCAGGGGGCGGGCGAGGGCAGCGCGCGACACGTCCAATCTCGACAGGTGACGTCGTGCTGTCGGTGCCGCTGCAGCAGTGCTGGACGGCCGCCGCCGCGCTGTCCTCCCCACTCCTATCCTGTCTCGCCGGCGGCATCCCTGGCCTGGGTGAGCGTGACATCATCGCGCTTCACCTACTGGCGGAGCGCTTCGACGCAGACGCTCGCGCATCGACGGATGAACGAGCGGCGCACGTGACGTCACTGCCGGAGCGATACGACGTGCCAATGCTATGGAGCGAGGACGAGATCGACAACCTTGCGGGTAAAGGAACCCACCCCCACCATATAACAGCAAGGACACCATCAAGTGCCTCCCTGAATCCCAGTCCCGGTCATCAGCCGACCGCATTACCGATACTGCTTAATATCATTTCGTATATAAATCAAACAACGTTTGCTGAAAACGTATAAATTGAGTGTTCACATATGGAAGTACTACGGAAATCCGTTTCAGCTTTCTGTTGAGGTGAAGAGAAGCTGCGGCCCTGCGATTCTCTGGTGCATGGTGTTTTGGCGGATGGCGTGGTATGGATGGGGGAGGGCCGCGTGGAGGTGGTGGTGTTGGATTCATCTGAATGTTCTTGTGTGTTGTTTGGGAAGGCAATGGAGGGAGCTGAGCATGTGAGGTGTGTTCACAATGCAGGGAGTGAGCACCACATGCTGGCCCGTCGGCTACGAAAGGCGGTGGAGGCGGACTACTGGGCGTTGGATAACTTGTTGCAGGAGGCGGGCGGAGAGGCGGCGGGGCTGTTTGAGGCGTTCTGCGTCACAATGGACGGCTATCGATGGGCGCGTGCCGCGCTGCAGACGCGCTCGACGCAGCTAAAGTTGGTGACGAGGGAAGGGGATGGGGACACGCAGACTGCGCTGTGCTTGCCTGGCGGTGGAGCTGATCAGTTCAACCATTCACCGGACATCAGAGCAGAGTGCTTCCGTCTCACTGCAGATGGTATGCTGGAGGTAAGAATGCCTCCCCTTTACCTTGTCGCTCCCTACCGTGACATCCTACCTTTTCTCCTTGTGTGTGTTGTTTGTGTGGGTGTGTATGTATATGTGCCTGTGCAGGTGTATGTGTGGATGTGTGGGTCTGTCTGTTTGTAATGAGTATGTGCCACATGATATGTTTGACGTGTTATGACCTGTACCGATGTCATGTTTTGTGTTATGTTGAGATGGGCTGGGTTGCGGGGTAGTGTGAAGTGGTGCGGTGCAGTTGGGTGGTCCGTGTGGGTTCAGATGGGATGAGGAGTGGTGTTGTGTAATAGGTTTGGTCGATATGTGGAGTCGCGTGGCGTTGCAGGATGAGTTGGGCCGGGATGCGAAGTAATGGGCTGTGTTGTGATGGGACGAAGGGCAATAGCATGGAGTATGTATGGCGTGCTGTGCTTTGTGGAATGGAGCTCAATATTATGAAAGGGGTGTACTGCGATGTGGTAATGTGACGTGACGCGTTGGGTTTGCCAGGTGGTGGCAGCTCAGGACTACGCGGCGGGTGACGAGGTCTTCATCAGCTACGGCGCAGATCTTTCCACCGCGCAGATGTTGTTCACGTATGGCTTTGCGTACGCTGACAATCTCAGCATCGCCAACCTTGGCACACCGCTCCAGTCGGATTACGTCACCATAACAATCTCCGTTCCGGCAGTGCTCCAAAGCAGCCTCGAGGCCGCACGGTAAGACATATCATCACTTCCGTCTCGCTCGCTCTCTCTCTCTCTCTCTCTCTCTCTCTCTCTCTCTCGCGAACAAGTGCACTTATTAACACAAGCACGCACACAAACACAAAATGTGTGTGATTGCCATGGGGTGCTCTTGAGGATTTACGTGCGGTACTTGTGCCGTCCTCGTCGCAGGTACGGGCTGCTGCTGGAGGCGGTCGCGGGGATGATGGATGAGGAGGGGAGCGAGTGGACGATGGAGGCTGGCGAGGAGGAGGGGTCTGTGGTGGTGGAGCTCCGCCTGCGACCCGTGGAGCCAGTGCTGCGGTGCTGGCTGGTGGCTGCGCGGGTGATGGCGCTGTCGGAGGCTCAAGTGGGGGCGCTGCAGGAGAGCGATGAGCTGCTGAGCAAAGTGTTAAGTGGGAAGCCAGTGACAGCGGACAACGAGGCAGAGGCGCTGGACTTGATGAGCCTGAAGCTGATGTCGCGGCTGGACGGGTACGGTGGGGTGACGTCCAGGCTGCTGTCAAATCTAGGCGACACGAGGCGAGACACCCGGCGGGACCGACTGGCGGTGAACTTGCAGCTGGTCGAAAAGGCCATCCTGCAGCGCGCGCTGGATGTGGTTGGGGAGCTCAAGGCCACCATCTCCGAACAGTCAAAATACGTACTTTGAGGATGCAGTTAGGATTTAGGTGAGAAAGACGGTGGGATGGGGGTGGGAGAAAGAGTGCGGTGGCAGTTGACAGTCTATACGTAGGCATCCGTTTTAACGATTCGGATATTCGAAGACTGACTTTTCTCTTTCTTTACATCTGGCATTTTTATGCATTGGGACTAGGCGTGTGTGTGTGTGTGTGTGTGTTGTGCGTGCGTGCGCGCGCGCGTGTGTGTGTGTGTGTCGGGGGGGGGGGGGGGGGGGGGGGGTGCGTGCGTGCGTGTGTGTGGGTGGGTAGGTGTGTGCGTGCGTGCGTGTGTGTGTGTGTGTGTGTGTGTGTGTGTGTGTGTGAATCGAGGTGGTGGGGATGTGAGGAGGGGAGACGGGCTAGAGAGCTTCCTCTCGAGCCTAGCCGCAGAAGGCGATGGGAGTTGCTCAGCTGGAATGGGGAGTCTGTCTCAATAATACGTTTAGTGTACTTACGCTCGTAGGACTGAGAAAGCAATCGAAGTATGTAGAGGTTACTGTGCGTTGAGTGGAAAGAAAGGGGGCAATGGTGATGGTGGTGTGCAATCTCTTTCCTCAGGGCTATCTAATTGTTTCTGAACTTCGTCGAAACCTACACACGATCCTTCTTTTCCAAGGACGCTAATGATAAACCTAACTAAGACGGCTACTTTGCGTTTGGGGGGGGGGAGGGGGGGGGGGGGGGGGGGGGGGGGGGGGGGGGGGGGGGGGGGGGGGGGGGGGTTCAATTGTCCTTCTTTGTGGCGGCCGTCTGTCGATTCTGTGTCGCCCCACGGTGGCCGCCCTTCCCAAAGCGACCCTCGTAGTAAACCAGGTAAGAGGAGGCAAACACCTTTATGACGTAGCCCCACGCCAGCTTCAGCACCACCAGCGCAGAGTACAGCACCAAAAAACCGCCCCACATCTTCACACCGTCCCACCACGGCTTACCTGCATCCCAACACCCACACTCACCGTCAACACTCACCCCGCCCCCGGCCCCCGGCCCCCGCGGCATCTGGAATTTGACACGCTTTGTATGGTGGAGTGGGAGAGAACCTTCAAGCCCCTCATGGCAGTGCCACAGGAACGAGAGCAGCATGCGAAAAGAGATGGCCGCTGTGCCTATGGGCTCCATCTCTACCACTCGGTTCATTGAGGTGGGCTGCGCTATGGCAGCCTCAGCGCACAAATCCCTCATGTACTCCCTACCCCGTAAAACCGCAGCAGCAGCAGTAGTTCAGACGCCTCCAGTCAAAGAATATGGTATCGCCTGCATTGGATAGCCCTGTTTTGACCGGTGCATGTGTGCAGGCTATTGAAGTGAGGGAGGGCTCTCACCGGTACACACCAGGACGGATGACGTTGAACTTGCCCACAACAGCATGCTTGGTGATGTCAGCAACCAGCTCACTGGCGAGAATGACGCCCACCTGCAGCATCAACTGCCCATTGACCGAGCCCCAGGAGTCGCTGGTGTCCATGTCCTCGATGATGACAAACAGCATGAGCATAATCATGTGGAAGCGCTCCACAATATCCTGCAGACATCCATCCTGCTGGTGAGCTACTGGAAATTCTTATAAGTTTGAGAACGCGCCGCTAATGGCTGTGTGTCGCATTAGTCGGCTCGACGTGGCATGACATGGCATGGGATATGAGTTGTGGCGTGCCAACCTGGTAAACAATCGTCATCAGCTTGTTTGGGTCAAACTTCTTAAACACCGTTCCCTTCACTTCAACAAAGTTGAAGGAGATGACCAGAGCCATCAGAGTAGTTCGCCGGCTGTTCATTGCCACGCTATTATGCAGACAATGGAGGCATAGATAGTCAGTTTACGCTTTATCCGCAAAGAGACAGAAGCTTAAATGTTGGGGGAGGGGTTCAGTCTTGGCCTCACCTAAATGCGATGGCTTCTGACATGAGTGCCACAGCGTGCGTGGTGGTGATGATGGTTGCCACTAGGGTGTCGAGCGCAACCTTGAGGCCAGGCTGTCCCGGCCCTCCGTTGGCATAGTTGGTGCATGAGCAGCAGAGCGAGTGCAGCGCAGAGACGCCAAAGGAGGTCAGAATCTTGTCGCAGATCTCCATCGCGGTGAAGATAACGCTCAGCTTTATGAACTCTTGGCTCAGATCCTGAAACCAAATCGGCAAGTAGTGAGACTCATGTCGAAACTGGAAATACGTGCTAGACTGTTCGCGTGTGTCTGCTTGTGTGTGTGGTCCCGTCTGTGCGTGCGTGCACTCCAATAAATGAGTACAGGGGTGCTAATCGGTGGTATGTAATTATACGCGGAAGTGTCTGGGTACGTTATTGTCTTACTAACTGTGATCATAAGCGCCTAGGCACGCGTGTGTGTGTGTGTGTGTGTGCGTGTGTATATGTGTATGGAGGGTGACTGAGTGCGTGTGCGTGTGTGTTTGTGTGTGTGTGTGTGTGTGTGTGTGTGTGTGTGTGTGTGTGTGTGTGTGTGTGTGTGTGTGTGTGCGTGTGTGGGTGCGTGTGTGTTTAGGGGACGGAAGGGGAGGGAAGGGGCGTGGGGTTCACCTTCATCCAGAAATATATCACCCCGGCATTGAGGCTGGATACAGCAAACGCCGCAAACGCAAATATGGCAGTGTAGAGGATGTCGTAAAGCTGGTCCCCACGCAGCAGTGGGACTGCAACAGCGCAAAATCTTAGCCGGTGTTGTGGCATGTGTTCCATACCACGCACACACGCACACACACACACACACACTTACACACACACGCACGCACACGCACACAAATACACACACATATACACACACGCGCGCACACACACACACACACACACACACACACGCGCGCGCGCGCGCGTACGCACGCACACACCCACACACACGCACACGCATACACACACATACATGTACACACGCGCACACACATACATATACACGCGCACACACACACAGATACACACACACACGCTTACACGTACACACACACACACACACACACACACAACTATACCCTCATACTGCGAAAATAGTTCATCAATAGGGGATCAGGGCATACCTATCGGGTCTTCAGGGCCAGGAGGCGCCCTTACTCGCCATGCCAGCCCACGACAAAATCCGAACACACCTTTGGCAGCCCGAAGCGGCACCGTTGTAAAGATCGCCTGGAAGGGGCACCGACAGGGAGAGCGCAGTGAGATAAACCAGGGAAAACAGGGGCGCGCAATACTGTTTGTCGCGTTGCTTGATACTTCAAGACATGGCCGAAGCAGAGGGAGGGGACTGGTGGGCGTGCAATACTCGTACCAGGAATGGATCGATGCAAATCAAGAGGCCAAACCACAACACCCTCTCCAACTGGTACGGCACAAAGATGAGCGAGTTGTACCTGGTACCAATGCCACACGAAATCGTGAGACGAGACACTGGACACCAGACATGAATCCCTATTGGGGGCAGCATGATGTGACTGCCTGGCTATGGCGCTTGAGGAGAAGTAGAATAAGTTTGGGAGTGTGCTCACATTACATCACGCTCGGTGGCACCCCACACCGCGTCCGCGCTTGCCACCGTCGGCCCTGGATTCACCACCTCCTGCAAGTACTGCCTCCACAGCGGCTCTTTTTCCTGGACTGCATCGAACAAGGGCACGGCCGGCTAAGGGGTATAAGGCCCAAGTGGTAGTACGTCACTTGTGTGCAGGGTGACTTTCACAGCAGATTAGGGCGGAGCGCACCGTTTGCGGTCTGCGACTGCCCGGTAGTGTCGGTTTTAGTGGGACTGGGATACACAGAGGGGGTCTTTGTGGCTGATGACGTCGTGCCCCCCGCGGGTGGCGGGACAATCTTTATTGGAGGTGAGTCCACTGCTGACACAAAAACATCCAAAAGGAGCACGCCTTTAAGCGCTGCCAAGTTCAGGTGTATCAAACGAAAAAAATAGAAGGGGTGGCATTTAATGTATGGAGTCATTGTGTTTAAGGTAACATAGGGCGCACGAGCGGAGGAGGGAGAAAGAAAGGAAGTAGAAGGTACGCATGGGGGGACTGAGGGAGTGAGGAATTACCTGCTGTAGTCTCGTTAACTGGGTTTAGGTCGGGGGAGGAGGAGCCAAAGGTCTCTGACAGTCTCCGTTGGACGAGCATGGCTGAAGTGCTTGCGCTGTGTCCTCGACCGCCCATGGCCTCCCCCTTGGGTTCCAGATCCATTAAGGATGGGGATGCCGGCGGTGAGAAGTAAGCTTCTGGTTCAGGAGGGGGCGAGGGCTGGATGGGGGGGAGCTCGGGCGGTGCCGTCGATATCATTTGGGTTGTGGCGGAGGAGGTGGGGGAGGAGGAGGTGGGGAGGAGGTCTACGAGGGAGCGCGAGCTGACAGAGCCGGAGGGGATAGCTGCGCTGGTGGAAGTGGCAGGTGTCTGCTTTGGGGCAGGCATGTTCACCATGGAGCGTGAGCTGACAGAGCCAACGGGGACGGTGGATGCAGAGTGAGTGGTGGGCACATCACCCCCGCTGGCGCTCGCCACCCGCAGCGCCTCTGACGTAAGCGTTTGGGGCTCAGCGGTACGTGCGTCCCCGGACATGCTGTGCGCTGATGCGCCTACGTATGCGCCGGTGGATGTGGTGCGGCCAAGTGGTCGTGGGCGGTGGCGTGGAGGGCGACTCGGAGACGGCCCCTTCGTCGCCTGTTCGCCATGAAAGCCTCCCTCTACCCTCTCCTCCCCCGCATTCCCACCATCCGCCTCAGGGGAGATCGGAGCTCCTACCATCCACACCCCTCCCCGTACAGCCACCTTATAATCGATTAGCGCTGTGCTTGCCCTACTCCGCCGCAGCGCCTGAGAGTTTGTGCCTAGCCTGTTCCTACCTGCCCCTTCCCTCTGCGTAGGGGCTGCAGGTCAGACGGACGGAGTGCACACCTTGTCTTCTTCTGCGTGGTTTGATCAGGCAATGGGTGAGCCAATACAGGGTGGTGACAGACAGACAGGTATCAAAGTCTGCCACGTTGTTACAGTTCCGGCCGTGCTGGCGAACCTTTTGTTTTCTTCGAAGAGAAGCTCGGCTGAGCGAAATCCTAGCGTGCTTAGGTTGGAATAGGAGGGTCAGCAGCACGCTGTACTTACGCCCTGCTGCACCGCTTTTCCTCCTCCTCGTGCTTTATATTGTGGGGCCGTGAGCTGGCTGCTGATCGGGGGGAAGGAGGGGAGGATGGCGCAGCAGCGCCGTATACAGCACAGCTGTCGCTTCGACGATTTTGTGAGCGCCGGGCGCAAGACACCCAATTCCCTTCCCACACCAGGATGTTTACGGACGCCCTCCGCCGTCTGAATATCCCGAATAGTCACAGTTGCGCTTGTCAGCGCGTTCGGCAAGCCAGCCGTTGAGGTGACGTGCGGCTCGTCGTCGTCAAGGACTCAGGGCTGGCGTGTGCTGATGATGGGCGCCGAAAGTGCTTAGTGCGTGCAGGTAGTGCTTAGCTATATTTTAGAATCGTGATCCAGACGTGATGCTATTATCGCCTGGATGACCAGCAGGAAGGCACCTTTCATTTGTGCTGGTTATTTTCGATATTATCCGTGCCTGCGTATGAAAATAATGCCACTGTAGCTATATTTTCATCAATAGCATCACACCATCACTCGAATATATCACCACAGAAATGATGGAGAAATGACTAAAACAAAAATGCGAATTCCCGAGTATGTTATCATTTTGATGGATGTGTGTTAAGAATCATTAGGGGACATAAGGGTATTACGCTTGATATTGAAATATCAATGTTAATGAGGGGGGCCATCCTTTCAGTGTCGCTAGCGTCGGTTTCCCGAGGCCGACCTCAACAGCCGTGTCTGACCACAGCTTTACGCTGACGTGGTTGGGTTCGTGTGTTGGCCAATAATTCTAACGCTCGTCGACAAGCCAGTGCGCTTCTGCGGTGTTTGGAGCGCAGGAGACGCTTATTTCGGAGCGGAGGGCAATCGGGCGTGTTCGACGGGGAGCTGTTTTTTCTCTCTCGCAAACTACAGCTGCCCGGCGGTCCGGCACGTTAGGGAAGCACGGAAACGCGAGTTTGGTAATATGGGGCAGGTAGGATGAACTTCGATCTGCCTTTCCCGGGAATGAGGTGCCTGCGTATATTGTGACTCGACCTGCTCACGGGTGCTGTGTGTGCGTGTTGGCGTAGTCCTCTTCCACTCTGACTCAGTACGACGTGGAGGAGCTGCAAGAGTACTGCCGAAACCGATGTGCGGCTGCATGCCATGCATCCACCCTTGCATTGCCTTCAATCGCATGCCACGCCCTGTAGACATGCTGATACTGTCTGGGCCTGCTTTGGTAGTCACTCAGCAAGAAATTCTAGTCCTATACAAGCGCTTCAGACAGTTGGACCGCTCTCGAAAGGTGGGGCGCGTGAACTGCGTGTGTATTTGTGTATGAATGGAGTCTTTCCTGAGGCAGTGTAGGCAAGCAGCTACGTCTGTCCTCTGAGGAGCACGTCCCCCCCCTCCCCCGTCTCCAGGGGTTTCTGACATCGGATGAGCTGCTGAATATCCCGGAGCTCAGCGTGAACCCGCTGGTGCACTCCATCGTTCATGCGTTCGACTGCGTGAACTTCAAGGAGTTTGTGCGCCTGCTGTCAGCATTCAGCCATCGGGCCACAAGGTGAGGTTTGATTCCAAGGCGGTTGGGTGTTGGGATGCACACATGCTCGGAAGGTGACTCGTGGCACAGGGGAGGCAACCTCGTGAGTGCTCTGCTGTCTGTGCATCCGGATGCTGTGCTCCAAAGGCAGGAGAAGCTGGAGTTTATGTTTCAGATATATGATGTTGATGGGGACGGGGTTGTCACGGCCAGCGACCTACAGCTGATGCTCCCCCAGATGGCAGGCTCGACACTGAGGTACGCGTGGTGAACATCACGTTGATGTCGTGAAAGGCCGTTTGGTTGCGCTTTGGCGCGATTGTTTTGTCTCCAACCGACCAGCTCCAGGTTTCATCGTGCTTTCACGATATTTTTTCTGTTATATGCTCCCTCAGTAACGACCAAGTGAAGCACCTCATCGGTGAACTGGAAACAGAATGCGGCGGGTGGGAGGGCGGTTTGCGACTGCAGGATTTTATCAAGGCTTTAGAGGGCAGAGAGGTGAGTGCGCATCGCACTTTCCACGCGATCACCCTTCTTCCGAACCCCCCCCCCCCCCCTTTACCCGGAGTCTCTGACGCGCAGAGCCTTCAGACCAGATTCCAGTATTTGCCAGCGCGCGCGTGCGCGGGTGTGTGTGTGTATGTGTGTGTGTGTGTGTGTGTGTGTGTGTGTGTGTGGCGGTGGTGGTTCACTTGCGTGCGTGTATGTGTGTGAGTGGAGTGGAGGGGATGGGGGTGGGGGGGGGGATATCTCTTTTTGCGCGAACAAGAGAGTAATTGAGTGGGCCTGGGATGCCGACAGCCACAATTCTGATGTCCTGATGATGCCTGGGGGTGAGCAATAGTTTTTTTCTCGCCTGACAGAAACGCCTATTTGTGCAGATAACCATGGTGGCTGACGTCCCCGACACCGACGCGGTGTAATCATCACTCATCAGCCACAGCGGGCAGGCGCTCCAATGTAACGAAGAGTGAAAAGTTAGAGGGCATTTCGTGTTGCGAATGCATGTGGGATGCACACCGCAATCGTGCAAAGTATCATGGATCGTGTGACTGCGGCTGCCGATTACACCTCACATCCCATTTAATCCAAATCTGCTTCCGGCTCGCTGCCCTCCCCCGCACTCCCCGCCCCACCCTCCTGCCCAGCCCCCTCCTGCCCTCCCTTTGCCTTATTCGTCTTCTTCGCCTTCTTCTTCTGCCGCTTCGCTCGCCGCTTAGCGGACCGCTCCTCACACTCCGCCACCCTCTTCTCCCTCTGCCGCTCAAACTCATCCTTCTCCTGCTGCTCCTCAGCTGCCTTGTCACACCAACCAAGAAAAGACACAGCAGCACACATCTCAAGGCAGACTGAACTATATGAGACAGAAGAACGCATATCACAACGCAGGCTGAAAAATCTGACACAGGCGCGCACATATCTCATGTCATGTCACCATACGCGCTTACTATGCGGACGGTGTATGTCATCACACGATCACCACAAGCAAAGGTGGGAGCTGACACTGTGAGGGGGCACACCTTGTCTATTCTAGCCAGCCGCGACTGCTCCCTCCGCCGAGCCATACGATACTGGTGGAAGTCGCCACTGCCCGCCCCAGCAGAGCTGCCAGACACATTGAAAATTCGGGTGGCCACGTTATCCTGAATGAAGTTGAGCTTCTCCTCCAGTTTGTTAGCCTCCTCCACCCTCCTCTCCCTCTCCTCTTCGGATATCACAGGCCGCGCGTCCTGCTGCTGGACCAGCGCCAGAGCGTTGCCGCCGCTGGGAACTATCGACATAGTGACCGGCGATAGGGCTACCTCGCCTCGCGCTCCAGCCACCCCCCCCTTCCCCCACACAACTAACGGCCTCAGACACAAACACCTACGGTCGCAAGGTTTGTAGACACTACTGTTAGTACATGCAGATAAAGCGGGTGACGAGAGGCAAAGCGGAGCGCCGCCGCGTGCAGTTAGGCCCGTTTGTTTACCTCGGCAGCTGTCGCTTACGATAACTATGCAGCGTGACCAGCTATTGCTGAGGTTGAGGTTTATGTGGATTCGTGTTGAAGGTCAGCTTGGCGAGTCGCCTGGCGAGCTCTGCTTGCTTCGGCCAGACTCCAGAAAAGGGAGGACGGGCACAGTCGAATTCCGTATGTACGCCTGTCTGGTGTCGAAAGCTCAGTAGTTCCAACTGAGTTGCAAATGGGACGGTGTGCGTTCAGAGCCGGTCAGCCCTCGCTGCGCGCCCAGAAATAGAGTCAGGACGTCGGTCAGTTGCGGCGGCTAGCTGGGGAAGCAGCCCTCTAGACACGTAAAAGGCTGGCCTTGCTGCACATGGTGATCTTGTTGGACTCGGGCGCGGCAGCTCGCAACGATATGTTGAAGTGAATGCCGTGTTTGTATTTGTACGGGTATAAGTACTGCTGCAAAGCAAGGACGGCTTATCATTTATTATACACTCTTCCCATAAAGTCCGTTACCAGCGGCACGTACTGCCGCGATGGCCATGCAACTCGATTGGGGGGTAGAGTAATGACTTTCGAACAGCACACCACGGCGCGCTGTTCACTGACGTGAGCACCTCTATCGTCACGCTCCGATTATTGTGGGCACCCACGTTGGATTTTCGGCCCATATTTTGCGGGCCGAAATTCGTGCATGTGCAGGTTATGCACGCCTCTATGCGTGGCTCGGCACACGTAGTGTCGCGACAAGCCGGGAGACTACTCGACACTGGGTTCTCAGCATGTTTGCACAATTGCACTAATATCCGCCGACAGTGTTGCGCCCGGCCGTCTACAAAGCGGCGACACCGAGAATGGCATGTCGTGTGCACTGGTTTTTCTTGCCACGTGCCCGGAAATACCACCAAGGAGCACGGGATGGGGGCCTATTGGGCTTGAGGGGCAGTTGACTTGGAGTGTAAGCACCCTGGCGCGCGGATCGTTGGCCTTAGAAACTTGCGCATCGCTGGGTGTGAAAAATGGCGGGGAGCTTTCAAAGTACCCTAGCACGGGCCTTCATCTGGCCGGCGGCAAAGGGCACGGCACCATGCCATCATGGGGCATGAAATGGGCAACGCCGTGAATAGAAGAAATATAGAGCGCTGATTGCTGAGCGTATTAGCGGAGCGGGTATGCGGGTACCACCTGTCTGGGGCCGCTAGCCCCGCGCGAATGTGGCAGATTTTGAAACCCTAAAAACTTTAGTTGGTTGTACGAGGGGCTAGATGGCATCTGACGGCGGATTTGACGCAAATACCGGGCGATAGGCGCAAAACTTATATTTACTTGGGGGAAGGGCTTCCACTTGCAACTTAGTTTGCTCGAATCGGACATTGTACGGCGAAGTTAGGCTTTTTTTAAGCCTCCCAAGCTTTGGGTTTCCGGCCCCGAGCCCACCCACGTCAAGCATATTAACGGCACATGCCATCCCACCCACGTGCTCCCATGTTTGCGGACAACATGCTGGGATCATAAAAACCGCATGTTGTGTCGCCCATTTCGGGATTTTTCACGAGCCAAAGTGTGGAAAATCCGAATTCCGGGGCGCCCGAATCAGGGTATACCCCGAAATCGGGGTTGGGCCGCAAACCCTAATACGTCAGTTCGTAGCCGTGACGGGCCACATTTGTGCCCCGCTTCCCCCTTTACTTCACCGTCAACACAAGTTTCGGCCCGCCTTTTCAACGAGCTAAAGTACAGTTTAGCCGAAGCCATCGTGAACGCAGAGGTTCCACCCGGCGTTGCTTCATTCCTTGCCTCTGCCACACATATCCCGCTAGACAAGCTCGATCCCGAACAACGACGCGCACAAGAGCAAGAACTTCGCGACCAAAAGGGGACGTTGCGCCCGATTGGAATTGGCTCCGTTTTAGTTCGTTTCGCGAATCGCGCGCTTCTCGCCGTAATTGGTGACGAAGTGTCTCAATGGTTGGCTGCTCGGCACCAATTTGGCGTCGGCGTTCGCGGCGGGGTTGAGATCGTACAATTCATGGTTCGAGCCGCGCTTGACGCTTCACCGGACTGGGCGGACATGCAAGGCGACGCATCCAACGCGTTCAACGAGTTCCTGCGGCGTCCCTTGTTTGAGGAGTTGTCCGCAAATCCCGCGCTTCGACCGTTGCTCCGCGTCGCTACTATGTTGTATGGCCGTCCATCTACCTTGTACGTTTACGACTCATCAAATGCTCACGGCCCGGCCATGCGCATTCCGAGTACCCGCGGAGTCCATCAAGGTTGCGTCCTCGGGGCCATGTTCTTCGCAATTGTTGCCTCCAGGGTATACAAGCAATTGGCTGCGATTGCCCCGAACGAATCCGTTCTCTGCGGTTATTCTGACGATGTTCACTTCTTGGGACCCCCTCCGTCTCTCGTGGCTATTGGCGACGCTATGCCGGAGGCGTATGCTAGCGTTGGCCTCACCGTAACCATCCGCAAAAACTGCTTGTATTCCCCTTTGGGTGTCGGTGATGCTTTCGATAACTTACCCGACGGCCACATCATGCGGGGAGTAAATGTCTCCACGGAAGGGACGAAAGTATTGGGGGGGCCAATGGGTACATCCGATTTTGCTCGAGACGTGTTCGAAACGGCCTTAAGTAAGTATGAGGCCTACGGCGAACGTCTAAGGGGTCTAGCGGCTCACCGGCACACTCACACTGCGCTTCGTATCCATCAACATTGCAACCGCCGCTTCGGACACTTTGCCCGTACAGTCCCCCGAGGTCTTGGCAGGGGTGAGGGCTACGGTGACACCGTCGAAACATTCCTCGAGCGCGCTGACAATGCCACCCTAGATGTGGCGGCTGAGATATTGGGCCTTCCCGCATCTAGCCTACCCAGCAACACTCGCTCCGAGATGTCTCTTCCCATACGTTTCGGCGGCATGGGGGTGGGGGATTTGGCTGCCTTGGCGGATGCGGCCCATGTCGGAGCGGCCGGTTTGGCAGTGGGCTCAGCTATTCGTTTCCTTACAACACAAGACGCTCGCGTGCGCGGGGATTCCCAAGACGATGTTCCAATGGAGCCGACCATGTATGGACGGTTAGCGAGTGCTATGACCACAGCGGTGTCCCGTAGGCATGGTACACCGGACGGAGACGACGGCGATAACGAACCCATGTGGTCGTTAGAACTCGCTTCGTCGTGGGCGCGCTTGGACGCTGCGTGCGGTTCTCACGCTCTCGCCGAGTCTGAACCTTTGATAACCACAGCCTTAGCGATGCTCCCCCCGAAACGTCCAACGGTGGCTCGCGCCGGCTGCGTTGCCGAAGCCCGATCAAACAACGAGCAGATTGCCCAGTCCCTTGATGGCCTACCCTCGCTCGTCCCTCTTTCTGCGTTTGCCACGGACATCTTTCCAAAGCTACAAGCCGACATCAGTGAGCGTGTCAACTTGTTTCGCTTCGCGAAGCTCGCTCCCACGTTTTCCAACCGCGCTCGGCCGGAGTCTAGGCGTTTTCTATCTCGTCTCGGCCACGGCGCCCTTGCGTTTTTGGCTTCGGACCCGCCTACTTCGGGTCGCCTGGGCGAGCTCCGTGAAAAGTTCCCTAAGCACTACGACGCAGTTTTCCGCGTCGCGGTCTGTCGCATCTTCGGCCTACCCTCATCTCGCATCCTCTCTTCTCTACGCTCCCCCACTGCTTGTGCTTCTTGCCATCTCTCGGTTCAAGCTATGCGGGGTGCGTTCTCGTCGGCGGGTGTTGACATGTCGGATGATGCGTGGGCCACTGCTTTTGCGGACCATTTGGCTCGTTGCGGCGGAGATGCTTCGGTCCACACCGCTCACTCTTGGTTAGTGACGGCCCTTGCGGAAATCATCTCCGAGGTTCGTGGCGCACTCGGGGTTGGCGTCGAGGTCCTCACAGATCCCACGATGTTAGTTCAACTCCCCAACGGCAACGACGGTCTCCCCGCGGATGTGGGTGTCTTGCACTATCACGGCATCCGAGGCTCAAAACTTGCCCTTGATGCCGTGGTTTCCGGTTTGTTCGGCGTGTCTAGCCCCCCGTCACCCGAAGTCGCTCTCCGCCGTGCTGAGAAGACCAAGTTCGAGAAGTACTCGGAGGGGTTGAGGAGTCGCCCCGACATCCGCTTCATTCCCTTTGCAGTCATGGGATTTGGTACTCTTGGCGGCCACGCCACGGCTTTCTTGACGGAGCTAGCCAAGCAGGCAGCCGCATCTAAAGGGATGCACGTGGGCAAGTTGTTGGCCTCCTGGCGTCGAAAGGTCTCTCTCGCCGTCCATGTTGCTCACGCGGACAACGTCTTGCGTGGTTTGTCCGCCGCTGCGGACAGCACGGAGGCCGCTTCTTCCTCGGCTGGGATGCCTTCTCCGGCCACGGCGCTCTTCACCCGCGCCATGGGCCGCAAGCGTCCCCGTGCTTCCTCGAGCGGCGCGTGAGGCGCCGCTTGTCGCCTCCAAGTGTTGCATTCTCGGCGTGGCTTAAGAGTTTCCTTAGTATAATCTGCTAGGTTTATGCACAATGTAGTGCTTTCCTTTTGCTGTGCTTTGGATTCCGTGATCCTCTTGTCACTCTTGCCCTCTTGTTTCCCCTCCCACTTTCCCTGTCCGTGCTCATCCAGCTAAAGTACAGTTACACCCTAGAAACCCTACATGATAAACACCCGCCCTACGCGAAAGGCCCTATTTCACTAGAAACGGACTTTATGGGAAGAGTGTATATCATTCCATCCCGCACTGCGCATTACTATCTAAAATGTATGGCGGCAACAAAAAACAACGAACGCATTCCGAAATGTTTGTTTACTCGGCTTGTGCGTCTACGCTTTTGTGGACGGCTTGGGAGGCTTCGACGACTGCATGCACTTCGAGACAAACACTTGGACCATCGCGATTGCATAGCCGTCAAAGGCGAAGCGTTTTCTCAGGTTGTGTTAACATGTAGCGGTTGCATCAAACGGAGGCTCGTTTCGATTCACGAACGGGGAGGGGGGGGGAGCGAATATTGCACGTGCATTTGCGGTTACTCGAGATTCAGTGTGGCGGAAGAGAGAGTTGCGCTCCCGGTGCCTTCCCGTAACAAGAAATAAATGAAAATAAAATTGCAACTTCGCCGAGGTCTCTCACAACTTTGATTCTCCGTACGATTTCGCGTACCATGTAATGAGAACTTGGAAAGAATGCAACTTTGCAAAGCGAATTGTAATTTTGCATAGAAAAACCAGCAAACTTCGCGACTGTTGAATTAAAAACTAGAGCCCCTGGACGCATGGCACAACTCAAAGAGACGACAACCTCCATCCAACGCCGATGCTTTCACTCGATATTCGGCCGCTGCGCGCCCATTTGAAGGGCGTTAAAGGCATGATGATGCCCCAACGGCCTCGCACAGTTGTGTCTCACCATTGTGCACAAAGTAAAGGACGGCCTTGTCGGTGGGACGTGCAACCGCAGCTAGAGACTGATGCTACCTGAATGAGAGAGCGGAGGACTCGGCTAGCAACCATGTATCTAACCGAATTGAATGCTGATAGCTTCGATTTGTGCAACCAGGTGTCCACGGCTTTGGCCGGCTGCATGTGTTCACGAGAACAACCGAACATGACAGTCCTGTGAATCCAAAGTCCGAGACTGGTGCGCCAACACAAAGAGCTAGCCGCTGCGTACTTCATTGCTGTGTGTGCTGGACAAGGCTTCTGCTTCCATCACATCAGCCGCTCAAGAATGCAAAATCCATACACACCATACGAGCAGAAATAATGAGTGGCCACATACGCCATGGCTTGGCCTGTGTATGGTGAGTCGATGTCAGATGGATGCACATGCAGCAGCGAGAGGTGGAAACCCCCACGGGTTAAGGAATGATACGAAAGTTAACTCATTGCATCTCCTCGCCACTCGCCTTACCTTTCTTAATCCGTGTTACATCGGCACAACGCGAGCAATTCTGATAATAAGGCAAAATGAAGAGCACGAAACTGTGCCAAGCAATACACAACGGAAGGAAGACTGCACGTATGCAATCTGGCACCAACGACAAGTGACGGACCAGACAAGCCGCATTTGACTACCTTAATCAAGCCTTGACCACAGCAATCAGCTCCTCGCTGACATCCCACAATTTCTTTGCAACCTGCGCACCCACAAACACGACATTCCATATCAACCCACACATCACACCGCACGAAGGGCACGGCAAACGGCGGTGTCTGGTGGGTAAGATTCAGCTGCACAAACCTCCTGCTCGTAGGACTCGGCGGATGAGGGCTTGGATTCGCAGTTGTCCCAGTACTTGGCAGTGATGCCCTCCACGGAAGCATTGCTCGCAAGGTAAATGCTCGTCTCCGCACCCTGCCAATCAATCAAACGGCATTGAGATCATCAGCGAGTCCACAGGATGATCCAAAACAAGCCAACTCCGGCGCTTTGGCTTCACAGCAACATCGAGTCCGTCGATCCATAACCTAAGGACAAAAAAGCAATGTGGCCAAACCTCGGCGGGCTTCTTGACAAACATCTTCAGCACGCCTGCCAAAGGTTTCTGCATGTACCAAGTAGTGCATTAAAGTCAATCAGGCGCCTCTGGTCAGCATGCTTCGTGCGTGAGTGAGAGAGGGAAATAGTAAAGAGAGGAAACAGACACAAACACAAACACACCCCCTCACCCACACACACACACAAAACACACACACACACAAAACACACACATGACATGGAGACACCCTAAGGGCTACTTTTGAATAGGAAAGTGGAACGGCACAATTAGGTGCTTGTTGTTCAGCGTACCTGCCAAAATGGGGGATCATCAGGGAGCAGGTAGCGGGCGAGCTCGGTGTCAACGACACCTGGATGCAGCGCATTCACGGTGCAGTTGGCGTCCTTGGGCAGGCGGCGTGCGAGCTCATACGTGAATAGCACATTTGCTAGCTTCGACTGCCCATAGGCAACCCACGGCTGATAGTTCTTCCTGCATTGACGCGGTGAATGCACCTTCAGCGATATGACGCCAATGCGGATACAAACCCCAGCCTGTAACTTGTCCTGTAACCTCACTCATACTAACCTGCCCATCAGGTCGTCGAAGTTCATTGTGCCAAATGTATGCGCACTTGAGGAGACATTAATGATCCGAGTTGAACTGAAGATGCGAAATGGCAAGTCAGCACATCAGGGTCAGAAACGGTAGGCTGTGAACAGAGCACTACAATGACAATGCAATTCACAAGGCAGCCTACCTGGAGGAGTTCTGCAGCAGAGGGAGCAGCTGCGTCGTGAGTGCAAAGTGGCCGAGATGGTTCACCCCGAGCTGAAGCTCAAACCCATCCTGCACACGGTGAGTCATTGATGAGAATATAAGCGTTGGGGGGGTGAGAGGGGGGGAGGCAGGGGGGGGTTCTGTGATGGTGCAAGAATGCCTTGCCTTTGTGGCCATCTCGGGGCAGGCCATCACCCCCGCATTGTTGATCAGCACATCCAGCTTGCGCCCTGAGTCGAGGTACTTGGCGCTGAAGTCCCGGACGGACGCCAGGTCTGCAAGGTCCATGGACATACTGGAAACCATGCAGCCCGCGTTCGCCTCTCTTGAAAGTGGGGGGGCATGCAAACAGCAGAGCCACACTCATAAGCCTGCCGACCACATCAAAGAGATAGGACGCAAACACAGAGAGCGCTGAGCACAGCAGCAATACAGCTTGAATATTAGGGTTTAAAGCCCTAAAGTCAAAGAACCCTAAACAGCGCCTCTGCTCGGACTCACTTGAGCTTGACAACAGCAGCCTCGGCCTTAGCAGCGTCCCGGCACGCAATGACGACGTCCATGCCCTTCCCTGCCCACCCGCAGTCACCCACGTAAGACCAATCGATAAGTGCCCCGCGTGGCCTAGTGGAAGAGGTCCCCGCGCGTTCCCGTCGATACGAGTCGCAACTCACACGCACACAATCGCGGAGTCCCTTCTCCTCACCGGCGGCTACCATCAGCACAGGGTAAGACCACTAGAGAAGACATACATACGCTCTGGAGGTATCGTGCCGTACCACACAGTGCCTTCGCCGTCTCGAACCCTATTCCGGTGTTTCCGCCGGTAATCAGGACGCTCTTGCCCGCGAGCCGCTCCTCAGCCATTGCGTATGTTCGCACTGCGACGTGGCGCCGCCCGTGTCTCCGGGCTGTTGTGACCCCCATGCCGATGGGCAGCCGCCCAGACCTTGTCAGCAGCGACATGGCAGGCATTTTGCGGCGATGGACAGCAGTGTGCAACGATGCGCTATCGATCACACGGACCCGGTATTCGGTCGACGTGCTGCTGTTATACTGAGCGCGAAGACGACGAGTGCTGGCGTTGATGATGAGGGAAGTGGCGGAGCTCGGTGTGAGTGCGACGAGTGAAAAAATTCTTACAAGAAAAAGCAGTGGAGGCCACCAAGCAAGAAAAAGAAAGAAAGGAGGAAAAATGAATATGACTGCGACGAGTACAAGAGGATCAGGTTTAGGGTTTTAGGGTTTTTAGGGTTTAGGGTTTGTTGTTCTTCTTGTAAGCAATCAGTACAAGAGGATCACGGAATCCAAAGCACAGCAAAAGCAGAGCACTACATTGTGCATAAACCTAGCAGATTAAACTAAGGAAACTCTTAAGCCACGCCGAGAATGCAACACGTGGAGGCGACAAGCGGCGAGTACAACCGCTGATTCCAACATCCCTAGATAGAATATCATCGCTATTTATCATCGCGGTCGAGTCCCAGTAGCTAGGTCTGATGAAATGGATTGCAAGAAGAACAACATGAGCGCGGACAGGGAAAATGGGAGGGATGGGAGGGGAAGCAGATAAAGGAACAGTGCCCCGGGGATAGGTGTAAGGATTATGATACGATTTATCATAAACCGGCCTAAGGAAGGTCAGGAACGCATATTCCATATTGCTACTGTTTTTTTCTTTCTTTTTTTCTTTTTTCTGCGGCCCCGGGATCTGGGACTAGGTAATCCCGCACCCGCACCCTCTACAGGGTAAGTGGAAATTGTATTGCAGAAAATGATCGATGGGCATTTTTTCTAGGGCGCCTTCAGAGTATGAGATGAACAAGGAAGAGTTTAGTAACACTGAATGATGGCGGCGAGTACTTGAACCAATGCAATCGGCGGTCGATCAATGTGCTGCGATATGTTGTCCAAAGTCTAATGAACGCAAGCGGTCGCGTGATAGACGAGATAGACGCACGGCGGCGTAGAATATTCTACAATACGGACTGCAAGAGCCGCAAAAGACGTGTGGGGTTGCAAAGCGGGTATCGCGACTACTCACGTCACGACTGCGTTGTGCAATTAATTGTTAGCTATGCGGCATATGCGAATAGCACCGTAGCCAGATGCGAAACAATTCAATTTCTCGGCTCTCAAGAACACTATACTTCTTATTTTAACTATTGGATTGTCTTTGATAATGTTATGTGTGCCTTCGTACCGTGTGTTCATGTAGCAATCGCAATGCGTACTTGCGTACTCAAAAAGCGTGGCAGTGCATGGGATGCAGTGGTGTCCTTGTCATCAATGAGATTCTCAAGGACGCCAAGCAGCTAGAATTGGCCAACTAGCCAAGTCCTTGAGTTGGTCGACTCCTTGGGCAATTGCAGCGTGCAGCTAGAGGCTTTGAGACGCACGGAGGGTGGCGAATAGAGCGCGCTTCGGGCGGGCGAGTAGCTCGCTCAGTTCGGAGAGGGGTGTGGGCGCCGTGCTTGAATGTTGCACATGCTTTTGGGAGGCCAAGATAATTGTGCAACAAGCTATCGAGGTTGTGCAATCAATAACTCCCCTCTTCGTGATAGCTCCGCCTTCCTCGCGACGATTTCCCCTACATCCCACTCGCAACACCGCCCCGTCGGCCTTGGATCGCTTGTGTGCTAGCAACCAAGAGCGCACCCACCTACCAGCAATTAGAGAAGGCCTCTTCGAAGATGAAGGGTGACCACGTACAAGTTGTACAAAACGCTTGTCAATATATTTCACGAGTACGGCATAGGATTTAGGCGCGGCGTGCTTGCAGAGGGATTATATTGGCTTGTTTGCTTATATAAATGGACTATGTAGGCTTGCTTGCCGGCTCATTTCACTCTCAAATTGGCATGTAAACTTAACAATGCCCTCTGAAAATTCAGTTGATCTCACCCCTAAGTGGAGCGTGCATGTTAGTACTGCACACCCCTTTGTTATTTGATGAAAGTGTTGATGATTTGATAAGTCCCCCCCCCCTTCCGCCCCCTCCCCCCCCCAAGCAATAATGAGTAACATAATATGACCTAATATGGCATATTGTCAAAATGCCTATATATATATCATTGCAATTCATGCTCTTTTACCACAAATGGTGATGTAAGGAGTCACATAACATGTAGTGAGGTGGGTCTTGGGCTCAAAATGGCAGTACAATGTGAAGCGAAATGTATTGTCAAGCGAAATGCTTGGGGGGCGGGGAAATTTGGAGGGGGACCTCGATATATCTCATTAAAAAAAAGTTGCAAAGAAAAGCAGTGAAATTCACCAATCAAAAAAAAAAAAGGAGGAAAAACCCCATGCCTAAGCTAAGCCTCCGCATCAAACATCGATGTATTCATGGGATCATGATGCAGCTGCCGCATCAGCCGCATCAATACTTCCATGAATAACTACCCTATTTAGACAATGTGTCCACGAATTAGTGACCTACTTTATCGACGCGTCCATGAAATAGTGACCTATTTAACCAATACAACCATCAATTAGTAAAGTATTCAATCGATGCACAACGAATTATTACATATACATTTCCGGGACATCGGTCGCATCGATGCATATCATTTGAAATTCTTAGATAATCATTTGAATAGATTTGAATACTTAAATTTGAAAATCATTTGAATACTTATAAGTCTTTAGTCTTGAAATTTGTTTTTAAACTATATACACGGGTATCATCGGGTAATTATCCGGCTCGTCATTTCATTTAAATTCTGTGTGTGAGGAGACCGATGTTGATGCGTCAATGCATTCGCCCCGCATTACCCGCATCAATGCATTTACGAATTACTACCCTACTCAATCGATGCGTCCGTGAACTAGTGCCATACCTAATCATTGCGTCCATGGATTATTTACGCATTAGTAAATTCGTATTTCATTAAGGTTTCGTACCCTATCGACGTGGAGGGTACGGTCGCTAGCTGATTTTCCAGACAAGTGCCCGGGTACCGGCACAAAATAAGCCGGGGAAAAGGCCGGGAAATCTTTTCAGCGCGGCGGCAAGAGCGCTAGCTTTTTCTGTCTGCATGTCTCGGTCCCCCCCACCTGCCCTTAAGGTGGCAGGGGACCTCGACAAGGAGGAAAGTCGCGACGGGAGGAGCGGGTACGACCTTGGGGCGGGGCTTACGGGATGCGATGGCAGGATTGACGAGCGACCACGTGAGGAGGGGGTTTTCGGTAGCCTTTCTCCGACGCGGGAGGTAGATTACGCTAGCCCGTCGACCCTCTCGAACGCCGATCGGTCTAGGCCGGTCGGCACCCCGGTTCGGTGGGAGCGGGCCGTGCATCGTGAAGGTCGAGCAGCGGACTAGTTTTCCATTTCGAGCAGCAATTTCATTTTGCATTCTTGACAAAGTGGATTTATTCTTAAGTTACAAGGTTATTTTTGTTGTTACGGGTTAGACGGAGGAACTGCTATGGCAATTACTGCGGTTGCTTACATTTTTTTACCTATGAGGAACGTCGGCACACATCGCACGTAGGTGTGTCGATAAGAATACTTGGTCGAAGAGTACCCGGCCCAATCGTTCTCCTAAGTGTCCTTTATTGCAAAGTATTTATGGTCGTTAGACAAAAGTCCGTCGAATTTACCGATATTGTTGTATTGCAATTTCTATACAATTCCAATTTCAACTTCAATTTCTCTACATGAACTTGGATAGATGGACATATTACGGTGTGGAGGACCAATAGGGCAAGAGTGGCAAGAGGATCACGGAATCCAAAGTATTGCAAAGGGAAGCACTATATTGGGCACAAGCCTAGCGGATTAAACCATGGAAACTCCTAGGCAACGCTAAAAATGCAACACATGGAGGCGACAAGCGGCGCCTTAGCGCCGCCCGAGAAAGAACGGGGACGACTTCGGCCCATGGCGCGCGTAAAGAGCGTTGTGGCACGAGAAGGCATCCCAGCCGAGGATGAAGCGGCCTCCACACCGTCCGCGGTGGCGGACAACTCGCGCAAGACGTTGTCCGCGTGAGCGACATGGACGGCGAGAGAAAACTTTCGGCGCCAAGAGGCCAAAAACTTACCCACATGCATCCCTTTAGAGGCGGTTGCCTATTTGGCCAGCCTTGTCAAAAAAGCCGTGGCGTGGCCGCCGCGAGTACCACATTCGTGACCGCAAAGGGAATGAAGCGGATGTCGGGGCGACTCCTCACCCCTCCGAGTACTACTCGAACTTGGTCTTCTCAATACGGCGTAGAGCGACTTCGGGAGACGGGGGGCTAGAAACGCCGACCAAACCGGAAATCACGGCATCAAGGGCAAGGTTTGAGCTTGGGATGCCGGGATAGTGCAAGACATTCACATCCGCGGGGAGGCCGTCGTTGCCGTTGGAGAGTGGTGTGGTGTGACGGTGTGGTGTGTAGTATGTATCTCCTGAAACAAAAAGTATTTTTCAGCATATTGCCTATCGTCATCCTCTTGTCACTCTTGCCCTTTTGTTTCCCCTCCCATTTTCCCTGTCCGTGCTACTCTGCTTCGTTTTATAATCAATTCACACGTACCAGTAGTTAATCATCCAGCTATACTACAGGTATCGCTCGACCCCATAGCCCTATCACGAAAAGAACATGCTGGACTGCATAAAGCACCCCTGTCCCGTGTCAGACGGTGCATTTTTATACGCGAGAGTGCCTGTTACCTGTACATATACCTTAGTTAGATGGGGCAGATGCGCACTACGTACCTGTACGGTAGCTATTACGTGTACCCAATATATATCATAAATAACATCTCATGTGATTTCTTTCGCGAATGGTGGCAAAGTTCACCTGAGAACCGGCCTTAAGCTGCGTACCCAATATTGCAATACGAACCTGTACGGTAGCTATTACATGTACCCAATATTACAAATAACGTTGAGGAGATTGCCTCCGTAGTTAGAGTATGAACTTTACCCGCGAGCGACGCGACTTACGGAGCGATTTGTCATTGAAAAGCACAAAATCGAAATTTCGGTCCGTGAGAATCCATGTCACGTCTTTCTGCTGCTCTTCATGATTCGGTACTTTGGGTTCTTCTCGACGCTTTACAGAAGGGCAGTGCTGATGCTGGGGCATGCCTTCGTGTTCCTCGGGCGTATAGACAGTATTTCCCCTCTTTTCTTCTTTTTGCCTGGTGGTCTTTTCTTTTAAGATTTTAAAAAAATCTCTCATCTTTCGCGGATGGTGGCTAAGTTCATCCAATAATAAAAAAATAAAAAAATCGGTCCGTAACACACGGTTTCATGGTACACGTACGTAACACACGGTTTCATGGTACACGTACTGTACCAAACACACATTATCCCGAGGGACTAGCGAAAATACCACCGGTGCAGGAAGCCCTATCACGAAAATAAAATTTGAAGTACAGGTATGAAGCACCCGTCGCAGATGCATTACGCGCGAATATCTGTACAATTGACGGGGCGGTACGTACGTTAGACAACCTAAGCCACATAATGCAGCCATATAAAGGAATCGGCCATCGTCGATGACGATGATCCGGCGATGATGACTTTACGACCAAAATATATGTATACCCAATGATATCACCTCGGCGGAAGGGTCGAGGTAACATCCACAGCAGCGACGACGCGTCGGAAAGACTGTAAGGGTGTGCTTCAGGATACTAAAGCTGGCCCCGGTTCGTTCATGGAATCTGTAGTGCAGTTTAGCACTCGTCTCGGCGAGCGACTCGTGCGGTTCGTGGGCGGATTGGGTCGAGTGCCTGTATTGGTCAGCTTCTGAAGTACGCGCGCATGTGCTGTCAGCACCCGTCGTTTTCATGTAGTAGCCACCCCGCCACCCCGTCACATACCCCCTTGCGAGGGTGAGAGTTACGCAAGATACACAAAGCAGCATACACTGCTAGCGATGCAATTGTGACACGAGCCATTAATGCTAGTGAAGAAAATTTCCGGGAGGATGATTGCGTCTCGGCCTCAGAGTAGTAGGAGGGTTCGCCTTCAGATGGACGGGGAAGATAGCGAGAAGGTCGTGGACGCGAGCAAGAGCAGCGGGCTGGTACCGTCGCCGCCGCCCCGTACCCGCCCTTACGGGTCAGCAAGGCCGGCTGGCCGCACGCACGGTGACACGTGTATGCAAGCGATGGCTGAGAGTGTGACGTTCCATAAGTCTGCAATACCGGACCACCTTGCTGGAGACTCGAGGAGACCAGCCACCGCGGGTACCGGCAGACAATCGCGGGCACCGCAGGTAATGCAGTACGGCCGTACGCACTACGCATCCTCATCAGACCCGCTCGATTACTCCACACTCTTTCCGCCAGGTCTGCTTCCACTGGAAGACTTTAACTAGAGCTCCTGTACATGCTATGGTAACTCTGGTTCATAAGTGACGGATTACCCATCAGTGTTAGCTTTTTGGCTTTCACTGTGTTTCGAGCGACGCGACATACGCAGTGTCCAACCCTCAAGCTGGTATGAGCGACCGTCCCTCTCGACAATAGTGATATTGACCATCTATTGACGAGTCATTTCCCCGTGTGTTCCGTCAGGTGAGCCCATCGAAGCCTCGGAGTACCTCCTCGCGTCCGGGAGCGGCCAGGGGACGACGCACGCTGTACAAGTCGGCTCCCGAAATGCAGTTCGGCGGCACGGCTCATAATCCACCAGCAGCCAGCCCCCCGGAGCGGATGTATGGTAGTCTCGACATGATGCCCAGGAGGAGCGGCGGGTCGTTCACGGCCTCACTGACGGGTTTTGAAGTCGACGAAGTACAGGTATTGCGAGACTCGGTGGGCATGAACGCATGGAGCGGCTCTTTCAGCAGACCCGCGGGCATGCCGGGGCCAGAGGTGGTGGGCGAGGTTATTAGCGGCGCAAGCACGAGCGGCAGACCGTACCGGACTCGTGCACGCGCCGTCACTTCATCCGGGGGATCCACGTTCAGCCACCATGCACGCCAGCACAGGAAGGTGATTAGGCCGGTGAGTCGACGAACGGCTACCTCTTAATGATATGAACTTGCTGAGTGATACTTGAGTTCCTAAGAAACACAGCGAAGCGCTCACTCACCCGTATACTGTTTTGAATGAGTAAAATTTGATATTCTGGCTCGTCAGAGTCTCCAAGAGTTCACCAACTTGAACCAAGGCTTCCAGCGGCCCCCCTCCCCATCTGCCCGCTCCTGCGCCAGTGCTCGCCGCTTGGTGGCCCAAACACCGGGTGCTTCTGTTGAGCCACCTGGACCAAGCGCCAACGCTGTCAAGAGCGAGGTCACTCGTAGCACAGCACGGGCTGTCTCGGCTCCCGGCATCCGCACCACTCCCTCAAGACCCCCACCCATGCGAAATCCCAGCTTCAACCCAAAGGCAGCCACCACCGGCGGTCCGCGAAGCGCGCATGAATCGCTGCGGCTCTCTTCGGCACGCGCTGCGCGTGTGGGGAGTTATGACGGTGGCTGGGCGGTGAGCTGTAACCCATGAGCATCCCCATGATGTTTTTATATCTCTCTTTGGGACCTACATGCATGCAGTCTGTGCCATGGCGCTGATTCCTCTTGTGATGGGTACTAGGCGAACCGGCCCAAGACGGCTGCCACCGCCCCGCGCTGCTCTGACCGGGCGGTGGTCCAGCCCGTGCTGACGGCCCTCGACAATCAGGTGAAGCTGAGCAAGACAATGGAGCGGAGGGCGATGATAGCGCTGAACCCAGTGCAGCAGAAGGTTAAGTTCTCCAACAAGAGGGTGCAGCAGCTGTGGCGGGCCGCCAAGGTGAAGTCCATGAAGGTGGTGCGTGATGCGAAGCAAAAGGCAGAGGAGCTGATGATGTGGGAGAACACGCTCGCGTCCGCGAGGCACCAAGTTGTTCACAGCAAAAGCGGAGTAAGTAGCCCCCCCCCCCCCCCCCCCCCCCCCCTCCTCAATGCTACTCCTATTGGTCTGTCAGCCTTCCTCATGCTAGCGCGTCGCTGTCTGGTAGAGCTATGTGCGGATTGCGCGCGGCACGATCAATGTGCCTGTGAAGGTCATCAAGGAGCTCAAGGCGGAGTTTGAGTCGATGGACACGAACGGCAGTGAGTGATTCCTCGGCAGTCCACACCGCCACCAGTGACGACGTCCCTTCACAGTGGCCAGTGGGAAGTTGCCTTTGCTGTGCCTGACACCCTACTGCCTCTGTCCACAGTTGGAGTGGTGCCGTACACCAAGCTGTTGGGCAGAATCAACACGGCCGGTGGGAGGGGTTCCCTGCCAATCCAGGTACCACCCAGTCTTGACGGCCTGGACGACTCTCTATATGCAGGTTGTCTCTTGCTTATCGCACTGTGCGGGTGGTGCGGTCGGTTAAGGTTAAGAGCGGGTTGATGACGAGGATGGTGGACAGAGTGGACCGGGTGGAGAGTGCGATGGGTAAGTCAAGTGATACGCTGAAAGCGGCGTCGGGCGGGCAGCAGAGTTTCAAGCAGCGCCTGAGTTCCCACGTCTTCAACTTCGAGGTTTGCTCCCCAGAGTATCCTTGAAGGGTCGCTTCCCTCACCCAGTTCCCCGCGGGTGGTTTGCATACCAAGCACTGGCGCCTCCCAAACCGACCGCGCTGAGCCTTGGTGATGTGGTTGGCAGGACATGTTGAAGATGCAGTACCCGGATGCGGAGCCAGGTGACCTCAAGCGAATACTTGGCCTGGCCTTCCCTGACAAAGAGGTTGGGTTTGCTCATTTTCTTCATCAACCCAATTGTGTGTGTGTGTGTGTGTGTGTGTGTGTGTGAGTGCGTGCGTGTGTGTGTGTGTGTGTGTGTGTGTGTGTGTGCGTGTGTGCGTGTGTGTATGCAGTGTGCACGATTCATGCTGGAATGAAGGGTATGTTCGCTTTTATGTGATGCTGACTGTTGGCATGTGCTCTATTAGAGCTTGCAGCATCTTAAATTGAAGCAGGTGACGGCGGCGGTGGAGATGTTCAACAAGATGGACCCCCTGGACTCGGGGGTGTGCGACCTGGACGCGTTGGAGGATGTGCTGATCGACGAGTTTCCGAACGACAATGTGTACTTGATCATAAAGACGATGCCTAAGGATATGACGGGCAAGCTGTACAACGATGACCATATCACCATGAAGGAGTTTATCAACTGGTATGCGAGGCTGACGAACGAGAAGATCTTCCTCATGTACGTGCTGCAACATTCCACCCGCTCATTGCTTTTCTTTTGAATTGGGATTTGCAGCTGTGAGTAGCTCGTTCCATCCCTGTCCGCTCCTATTTCGTGCTGAAATGATCAAGCGAAGAAGGGCATACTGCAGTTGCACATGTTTACCTTTGCCCCTCATCGTAGCCACGCAATGTTACTTATTAAAGGCGAATAATGTGAGAAGCATCCACCTTTACCACTGCGCAGTACTATAGCGAGATGAAATCCATGCCTGAAACCAAACGAGTTTAAAATACTTCATCCACGTGTGCTTTCCAAACTATGATGCCGCATTTGCAGTATCGACTCTAAAGAATTGGGGGGCTCATGGACACAGAAACAGACAGACCAACAAGGAAACATATGCGTAGAAGTAAACGGTGATTATCATGATAGGGTGACCACATTCAATACGCTCTGATCGTTGTATTCTGCCCTGGCTCGCAGAAATTCTGGGCAGCAAGCGGACTTGATGTCTGAGAAGTCCCCCCAACACTTGGAACCCGCCACAGTCTTGTCGGGCTACATCAAAGGTCACGAGTCACGCGTGCATTTCAGAAAGGCAAGCCTGAACGCATACCTCTCGAACCACGGGAAGGCACCGAAGTGAAAAGCCGGAGGGAGGGAGAGAGCGGGCTCTGAGCGAAGACGGCGGAGTATCCGTTGATGAATAAAATTTCAAGGGGAAGTGGAGGGGGAGGCCACAGGGCAGGCTCGGAGTGATTACCGCCGCATATGGAGAAGGGTGACATACCATTCGAGCTGTCGACTGTCATGTGTTTGCCGTCTGTGTCGCGATGCTTAGGTGCCGTCCTAGAAAAGAGCGTATGTGCGCGGATGTCATCTTTGTTTTAGTGGTGCTTGGCACTTATGCTTAGCGCGGTGCTTAGGTGCTAGGCACGGATGTCAGATTTGTTTGGTGGTTGCTAAGAGCATTTCCCCTTTGTTTGATATTTAGTCGCTATCGATAATAAACCTCTATCTAGATGAATACATATTTTGATTTGTGGTGGCGAGTTGTGTACTTTTATGAAATGGGCGTGCAAGTCATTGTGGCCATTGTCACGCAGCGGCGGGCGAGTGCTGATGGAATTACTGCATGTTTCCATTTTACGGAGGCGAAGTCCGCACAATGTTGTTCAAATGGAAAGACACGAAATGTAATATCCTCCGCGACCGTCAGCGCCGGTGAAGTCAACGAAGTCTTTGTAGTATAGTTTACAGAAAAAGAGTGGAATCCACCAGCACCAAAGGAGGAGTAAGGGGGAAGCGAAGAAACCTATGTCCGCGGAGAATAAACGGGGAAGCAAAGAAGCCTAAGTCCACGGAGCATGGAGGCAGGCAACAACAGTTGCATCACCCTCATGCAAGGCATCACGAAGATAGGAACCGAGCGTGCCGTGAAGAACCACATAAAGACGCTGCATTACCTCACGACGCACTTTTCCAGCGGTTCAACGAACTCTCCTCCTCCCCCTACGGTTGCACCATGAGATACGTCCACATGGATGACTGAATGCTTCCCTTCGTCCGTCGTCCTTCTAAACCCGAAAAGGAAGGTCAACCCCGTGTTTTGTGTGTTTCCTCTCATTTATCCACCCGTTACCCCGTTGTAGGCCTTCGCACCTTCACTGTCCTTCGCATGCCCCCCCTTGGTGCCTCTATACTTGTGATACACGTCTTCATCATCGACATGCTTTTCGATTACTCTTACAATTGTGATGCTCTTCCAAACATTTCATGTCATCAAGATGGAACCAATGTATATATCTATGTAGAAGATTAATCAAGTAGTGCAAAAACATTGTTGAGTTCTCCTATGTTTACAAAATAAGAAATCTTACAAGAAAAAGCAGCGGAGACCACCAAGCAAAAAGAAGAAAAGAGGGAAAAAACTTGAACCCGAGGAAAAGGAAGGCATGCCACAACATCAGCACTGCCCTCATGCAAAGCGTCGCGGAGATAGGAACCCAAAGTTCTCTTATGTTTCATCTTCTAGATTTGTGCACAATGTGGTGCTTCCCTTTGCCGTGCCTTGGTTTCCATTGCTCTCTGTCCGTGCTCATCAGGTCCAAGTCCCTTACATTCCCACATTCCATGACTCTCTCGTTATTCTTGCTCTCTTGAGTTGGTCGCCCCCCCTTTTTTCCATGTGCACGTTCCTGTAATATGTTCTGTAATCAAAACAATGATTATCAAAAAAATATAAATAAGCATACTATCACTAAAAAGATTATCCGTCCGCCCGCCGGGCGCAAAAAAATAATAAAATCAAAATTGTACATGTAATATCGTACATGTACGGTACGGGTACCTAGTACCTAAGTACCTACCCAGTGTATATGGGATTATTCAAGGGTAGCTTTCATTGATTGTAATCAAGGCCTGAGTTCAGTACCGCGGGTTCTTAATTAATTTATTGCCCTACATACCAGTAGGGTACCATAGGAGCTGTTGCAGAACCCTTTCACAACGCGCGCAACTGCGCGCCTTTCCACTCCTCATCCGTTCTCCGTCCCTCAGTCAATAATCCTTGCTAACGACTTTGACGAGCACCACATCAACAGCAGCAGGTCTCCAACGAGCCCTTTCATTCGCTATATACACAACGACTTCCGCAGCCGTGACAGGCCTCCAAATGACGACGCGGGGGAGACACTTAAGGCGGTTTTAGCGCGTACGAGGTTTTCCATCACGCCGCTACGACTATCAAAGTGTCAACGTCGGTCGGCGTTTCGTTCTGACTTCCGACCGAAGCGCCTTACCTCTCAGAAAGGAGCGACTCCGTCGAAAAGCAAGTAGAAACCCACACGCCGCGGTCGGGTAGCCACGCGCAGCTGAGTGCTCCACTCTCGCTACCGCAGAGCAAGAGACATGGAGGGGTCGAAGGGCAGCGGCTATGAGCAGGGGCCGTCGAGTCTCGCTTCTGCCGACTTTCGGAAGCAGTTGTTCACTCAGATGCACTCCTCCGGCGTGGTCAACTCCCTGAAGGTCGCCCCTCCCCACGCACCGCTGTCGATACCACCCATCACACCCAAAGCATGCGTACCCAAGCACTCGTCAGCCTCACATCTGACCCCTCGCTCACGAACACCGTAACATTTCCTCGTTACGGTATACCTACGACCTTTGGAGGGGCTACGGTGCTGAGAGGAGGCAAGGGAGAGCAAAGGGGGCGCAAATTGAACAGCTGACACCCTCCATGCACCCACTTTCCAACCGCCCAGCCACACCACTCATATCCCCGTACACCTGACCATGCACCGTCTTTTCCCAACTATGCCTTAGCATTCTGGTCATACAATTTATGCATTTCGTGGAGCATGGGAAGGGGAGAGAGAGAGAGAGAGAGAGAGAGAGAGAGAGAGAGAGAGAGAGAGAGAGAGAGAGAGAGAGAGGAGCTGTCACACTGGACAGCTGCTACCCTCCATGCACCTATTGTTCACTCCACAGTCACACCACTCATTACCTCGTACACCTGTCCATACACTCTCTCAGGCCCTTGTATTTATTAGCGTGCAGGTCATGTCACACTAGAGCTGATGCATTTAGTCCAACATGGGAGGGGGGGGAGAAGTGGGGGTGCAGGGTGCATCAGCTGACAGGTACAGTGCGTGTACCGTCTGCGTGCCACAGTCGCAGCTTCGGACGCAGATGTTGGCGCAGCTACAGTCACGTTATGCGGCAAGTGTGCAGCCGCCTGTCGCGGAGCCGCCCAGTCTGTTCCGCCGCGCGCTCAACTCTCTTATTGCGGAGTACCTCAGCGACAGCCACTACATGTACACCTTGAGCGTGTTCCAGCCGGAGAGTGGGCTGAGTGGGGGCGGGGCCACGCCACTCACGGCAGACGAGATTCTGCAGGTGAGGGCGTGCGTGAGGGGTCAATCGCGTTACGTGGTGCCGCACATGTGCAGTGTGCCCTCCCCCTCCTTAGCAGAAATTCCCTCCTAAAAATCTCACTGTGGTGGTGGTGGTGGACTGTATTGGCGGGTAGATACTGCACCTGTCACGAGGCAAGCCGTTGTTTGAGGCTCTGGGGAAGCGAGGCGTCCTGCCAGCATCGATCACAGCTGGTGCAGCGGAGGGAAAATCGGAGCAGCGACCCCCCTGTCTCATGCTGGAGCTCTTCGAGAGCATCAAGGTACTATTCCTTCCCCCATCTTAGCTCACAGGATCGATCATCATTTGTGCTCGGTGTAGGTTTGGGTGAGTGCTGACTTAGGGTTGAGCGGCTGCCGCCGCTTCTGTGTAGGAAGTGAATGATTGCGTGCTTAATGAAGCCTCTACCCAGACCTACGAGGAGAGCTCTTTCAGGTGATAACACCATCTGTCATTTAAACATACAGGACAGGCGCTGCGATATGTTTTGTGTGTGTGTGTGTGTGTGTGTGTGTGTGGAAACAAGATTGGGTCACTCGTGGTATGGGGAAGCCTGGTATGTTTGAGATACTTTGTAGCAGCTGAGGAAAACTTTGTGGGTGTGATCTGTGATTGGTCAGGCTGGGGACGCAGCTGCAGCTAGTAGAGGATAGATTTTCAGCGATGAGTCAAGAGGAGGCGGCAAGGCCATTTCGCACGCTCGAGGAGCGCATGAATGCATACCGGCGCGAGGTTGACGAGAAGAGCAAACAGGAGATTGCACATCAGGTGAGAGTGAGAGAGAAAGAGGGAGGCGAGAGAGGGCGCTCACGCGAGAGGGATTACTGACCCATGCGAATGATTAAGTACCGCCCATTTATTAATGTACCCAAAGCTTGCATGATGGATAGGCGGGCAACTGATGTACAGCTTGTGGGGGCAGGTGGAACGTGTGCGTGAGCTTGAGATCAGCGCCGTTCGACTTGAAGAGGCTGCCAAATACCGTCGTGCGTTGGAGAACGAGCGGGCAGAGCTGGAGAAAGTAAGCATCCAGCTCTGACGACCAACTCATCTAGCAGGGGTAGCCAGGGCAAAGCGTGTAGTGTAGGAGGGGCTAAGAGTGGCTCAGTACGGGGTGTTGCCATCCTGGATTTCACTTGCAGCTATACAGTGAGCGGCAGGCGAGGCTACGCGAGCGTGAGGAGGCGCAAAGTGAGCGGCTACGGAGACAGCAGCGGGATGTGGAGGGTGCGGCGTTTGAACACCGCCAGCGAATTGTCAGGTTAGCCTTACCTTCCCATGCGATCCACACACACACGCACAATCCCCCCCCCTCCCTATCTCTTTTCACCCCCCAAAATATCTCTCTAGCACACACACGGACACATGCGAACGCGCTTGCGCAAGCACATGTACATCATCTCACGTTGTTAGAGGTAGACCCTGCTGTGCGTTGTCCTCATGAAAACAAGTCTCGGGACTGAGGCATAGTTGATCGCTGCACTACGAACCGCCACGTCCACTTTGACAGAGAGGAAGACCGCTTGCGGGCTTGGAAGGCGGAAGTAGAGGGAGACGTTGAGAAGAAGATGGAGGCGCTGCAGCTGCGGATGAATCAGGTCAGGGGGACTGAAAAGCAGTGGTGGCTCTGTGTTGAAAGCAGCACGGCATGGGAAGGGCAGTCATGTGGGTCTGATTTTAGTTAAGATCCATGTCGCGGAGTGGCTTGGCTTGCTTTCGTTTAGCATAACCTGCCTTGGATGGGGATGGGGCTGCTTGGCTTTGATGTGTCGCGCATGACTTATGTTGTTGGGCTGCTGTGAAGCTGCAAGAGCGTGAGACAAACGCCGCTGCCCGCGAGATGGAGGCCGAACGGAGGCACGGCGAGGCAACGGAGCTAGTTGCGATGGCAGAAGGGCGTGCACGGCAGCAGGTAGCTGACCCAACATGCCGCCCACCCCGTAGGGTAGCTGCTCACGCACAACTTAGCCTGCACATGGGAATGCTGCTAAACTAATTGGAGTGGCGCCGCTCTATATTCTTAGCGGTCTAGAAGTGCATTTGATCAGAAACTGAGATGAAGCTTTTTCATGTGCCCGCTTTTTTCTTCGTGATATGTGCGTGGCAGGCGAGGGAGGAGCTGGCTATGAGGAAGGAAGAGCTGCACCGCGAGCGGCTGGCGCTGGAGACGGAGCGCGCGCGGCTGTTGGAGCAGCGCACGGAATGCTCTGCGGAACTATCCAACGTGCGCTCAACACAGGTGACGACCTCCCCCCCCCCCCCCCCCCCCCTCCTCCATTCACCTCGAGTGATGTTCCTAAGCGTACCTGCATCTCTTTGCGTTGACTCCCCTCACCCGAACCATTCTGTGCTTCTTCATAAACAGGAAAAGCTCCGCGCGGCGATGGCTGCGACAGAGGAGGCAGAGTTGCGTGCTCAAGCGCACAAAGCCAAAGAAGACACACTCAGGTTCCTCCCCCCCCCCCCCCCCCCAAACTCTCAGTTTAAAAAGAACAGGAATTGCAGAAATAAACTCTCAACTCTGCTCATCTTTCGAGCAGACATATTTCATATTTCTGGATAAAGGGGGAAAGGACTGCGTTGACTGACGGACCATCCGCAACCTCCCCTCGCACCACACCCCTCCCTCTCGCAGGCTTCAGCTGGACACGCTACGCACCGAGGTCGACGACCTGAGGCAGCAGTGTAAGGTGTGCATCCCTCCCTTGCTCACTTGCGTGCACACCGGATATGAATGGGATCAAGACACGGCATCACTGCATTCATTGCCTGAAGTGCGGGCAACGGAGGATCCGGGTGGCAATAACCTCACCTTCCCCCTCCCTCATCTCTGATTCTGCTGTGCAGCGCTCCAAGCTGACGCTGCGGGAGGGGATGAACGGCGATGCCTCGTTTGCATCCCTTGGCACCACTTTCGGCCACCTCCTGCGGGACGACGGCCAATATACCGACGACTTCGCTGTTCTCAAGGTGATTGATGCCTGCGACTTGCCATGGGGCCATTTCGAGGCAGGGGAGGCGCTCGCTGCAGGCATCCATTGTTCTCGGGCGGTTGCTCATGGGTAGGTCGTTATCGTTATTCTGTTCGCGTGTTTCACAGGATGCGCTTCGGCGGTCGGAGTCTGCAAGGAAGCGGGCGCACCGCGACGCGCAAGCTGCGCGCGAGGAGCTACGGAGCATTGTTGGAAGGCAGTCTGCTGCCGCGCAGGTCGCTCACAGCAATCAGGCCCTTCTAGAAAAGGTTCCATCTGCCCCCTTCCCTCACATTCTCCTCCTCAGTTCTGGCGCTTATCTTCCTGTGAATACTGCGGATACTTTATTGCCTACCGTCTCTTTACACACCGAGTGAGCTGTGGCTTTGACAGCGCCGAATGCGTCTTATCGACTGTTGCCATATGTGTAGGGTATCGATGCACAAGAGTCTGCTCTTGAGGCGATGGAGGACATGCAGCTCACTTTCCAAGCACTCTGCAAAGAGGTCAGAGAGTCCCCCACTCCCCTCCGGCCTCCTCTATTCGGTCGAGTCCAATGGATACGGTAAATGTCGGTCCTGCTTATAGGTTGAAGTCATAAATGATGTGTCGAAAGGTAAATGGATACATGTATCATTACATGCCTGTGCATGAATTCGTGGTTATTGTTCGGTATTGGGCTATCCAGCTTAACAAATTTAGCAGCCCATATTCCACCACACCACACCACAGCAACTTCATGCGCGAGACAATTTAGTTTGCTTACAAAGTACTGAATCCTAGTATTGATGTGAGGTTTTGTATCGGCATGGGGCTTTTTTGTATATCTGCGACCCAGACCCTGGTTCGACACTGTGACTCCCCTTCACGAACCCTTCGAAACACACACATACACACACACACACAAACACACACACACACACACACACACACACACACACGAACGCTCTCTCTCTCTCTCTCTCTCTCTCTCTCTCTCTCTCTCTCTCTCTCTCTCTCTCTCTCTCTCACACACACACACACACACACACGAACGCTCTCTCTCTCTCTCTCTCTCTCTCTCTCTCACACACACACACACACACACACACACACACACACGAACGCTTTCACAAAAACACACACAAACACTCTATCTCTTTCACACACAGTCACATATCTAGACACACACATATATGCATACTCTCTCTCATTCAAATAGAAATACATTTAAACAAGTACACACGCGCGCGTGCGGGACGGTCTCTGTTTTGGTTTATGTTCAATTGCGTGCTTGCTTTAGGTAGAGGAGCTGCAGGCTTCCTGCAGTAGAATGCGGTGGGACCTCATCCAGAGGCTGACAGCCACGGGTGGGTCGGGCGCGGTGGGCCAGAATCTGCCCAAGCCTGCCGCCTCAAAGCTGTCGCAGTCGGCAGTGCAGACTCTGAACGATCTGGATGCCCGGGTTCACCGCATGCGGCGCGACTTGGAGGACTACAAGCACGAGGTGGGGCGCGTGCTCAGAATTCGCACCAATACATTCACTGCGGATTGAGTAGCTTGCCAGGGAAACGGGATGTGGTGCTGAGGCTTTACCTTTATGTTGGCTGGCGGAGGTGGAGAAGGAGAGGGTGGGGACGGAGCAAAAGCTGCGAGAAATTTACAGAGCGTCGCAACCAATGGCATATGAGATAGAAGAGGACTCGAGCGACAAGGTAGGTGCATTGGGTTGCGTTTCAGTGGAGAGGGGAAGAGCGTAGGAGGGTGAGTTGTGTCGTGTGGAGTGGAGGTGGGCTGGTGACGTGGGGTGACTTGTGGCGGGATGCAGGAGAATGACGAAATGCTGCCGCCGGCGAGGGTAAGCTTTGGTCTGTCGAGGAGGGAAAGGGGTGGGGTGGATGCGGGTTGGGAGGGGGGACCGGTGTATGGCGGACAAGGCGCGACCTTCTTTTCGTCTCCCGCCCCACAGACGCCCCCCTCGCCCATACTGATGGCACAGCCCGCTGCGCCGCCTCTGCCCCCGCCACCACCACCAGCAGCAGCCATCCCCGCGGGCTATGTTGAGGCGATGATCAATGGCCAGCGCGTCCTTGTGCCCAGCAATGAGGTCACTGTGCCCACCGTGCTGCCTAATACCGCTGACGTCGGTCGAATGGGGGCAGCGCACTCACCGCCACCGCCTCCAGTTGGCGCTCAACCATCTGCCCACCATCCCCAGGCCGAGGGCCCGCTGAAGACCTTCCTCGACAGGCAACAGGTCCTTCCTCCCCCGTTGTTAGTGGCTGCTGTTTGATTTGATTTCTGATTCTACTTGTTTGCCTCGCATGCTTCTTGAAACTTCACGCTGCAGTGTGTGGTCATTCATCTGATCTGATGTGATGGCGGGTGATTAAGCTTGCGTGATGTGATGTGATGTGATGGATGGTCATGAGATTGCCGTGGTGTGGTGTGCTGTTGTGATCGAATGTTGTCTTATCTGGTTTTGTGGGGGGTGGTGTGAACTGGACTCGTTTTCTATGATGCGATGCATTGTGGTGTGCCATAAATTGTTTGTGACATGGTTGTGTGTCTTTGTCAGGGGAGCACGCACATCACCTCACAGAACGCACACCCAAGCAGCAGCGCCGCGGAGCAGACGGACAAATGGCAGAAAGGCGAGCCACCACCGCAGGTGGAGGTTGGGCTGCAGCCGGGAGGTGGTGCGGGAGTGGGTCAGGGTGAGGTTGGCTCCAGATCAGCGGGAGCAGCAGCGAAGCCGCTCGAGCTGTGCGGGCACTGGCCGCCAGTGGAGCGCCCCAGTGGGCAACATCCAAAGGTGCGACCGGCGCTTTGCCTCGCTCATGCCTCTGCACCCGTGCCGATTCGTGTAAGTCCCAAGAAGTGTGTGTGTGTGTGTGTGTTACAAGGATTGACACATTGTTGAGTCTGTGGTGTGATGCGCTGCTGATGTAAGGTTGACTCTGTGGATCGGCAGGCGCAGAGCAGCGTGCCTCCTCCGCCGTCGACGGCGGAGGTGGAGAGCTCCTTTTGGGCGACAGAGGAGGAAGGGGGCACCAGCCTGGAGGTGTCGTCTGTGCAAGCAGAGCTGCAACAGGTGCATGTGGGGGAAGAGGGGGAGAAGGCGGATCAGAGGGAGGCTGCGGGGGCAGGGGAGGGTAGTGATGAGGCGAAGGCGGTGAGGAGGAGGGCAGAGGTGGAGGCGGAGGCGGAGGAGCGGCAGCGGAAGCACATGGAAGCTGTGGAGAGGCAGCAGGAGGCAGACCGTGTTCAGTTGGAGGCGGAGCGTCGTCGGCGGGAGGAGGAGGAGGGGGAGAGGGTGCGGAGGGAGGGTGCGAAGGAGACGGAGGAGAAGGAGAGGAGGGCGGCCGAGGTGGCAAGGGTAGAGGAGGAACGGAAGGTAGCAGAGGCTGCGAGAGTGGAGGAGGAAAGGAGGGTGGCTGCGGTGGCGAAGGAAGAGGAGGAGCGAAAGGCAGCTGAGGAAGAAAAGCGGAGGGCAGCGGAGGTGGCGAGGGAGGAGGAGAGAAAGAGGGAAGCTGAAGAGGAGGAACGAAAGGCAAGTGAGCAGGAGGAGAAGAGGAGGGTGTTGGAGGCTGCGACCGCGGAGGAGGAGCGAAGGGCAGCAGAGGAGGAGGAGCAAAGGAGGGCGAATGTGGCGAGGGAGGAAGAGGCGAAGAGGGAGGAAGAGGAGGAGGCGGTGAAGAAGGAACAAGAGGCGAAGAGAGAGGAAGAGGTGGCGAAGAGGGAGGAGACGGAGAAGAACAGCCGGTTGGCAGAGTATCGGCGGCAAAAGGAAGAGCAGCGGCAGAAGGAGGAGGCGGTATGTGGAGAGAGGGGAGAGGGGTGGTGTCATGTCGCCATGCTTCACACTTGGCACGTTTGTTTGATGTGATGTGATGTGATGTCGTGTGTCGTGTGAACTGTATCCCTGAGATTCCACCTTTGATCGCTGCAGGAGCTTCTCGCGGCGCTGGCGGAGGCCGACGACTTTTCGGTGCCCGGCAGCTCGGACGGCAGCGGCAACGGGTGAGTAGCCCCCCAAAACGTCAACTATCTGTCTACTGTCATGTCTACTGTCATGTCTGCTGCTCACAAACGTCCCCCTTTCCCTATCTCCATGCCAGCGCTGTTCGCTCCCCTATTTCACTTTGCTGTCCACTCTCACGCGCACCACCCTTTGCTCTTTCCTCTGTCATTGTGTGATGAGGCTGAAATGGCACGGATTAAAGCACCGATCCTAACACCAATATCTACGTTTAGTCAATAGCTACGCGAGGTCTCTTTACTTACAATGTACTAGTGAACAATGGTTGTTTTCCGTCATTTTGGGCACAGTGTTTGCCGTTTCCTTGAGATCTTGTTTTGTGAAATCCTTTTTCGTCAATTTTCAATGACGACACATGGGTTGTGTAAATGCCGATTTTCAAATGCAGGGAACATTAAATGGTTGAATTATTATTGAAATTGCAGTCGTTGTGTTGCTTATTAGACTATCGCTCCCTTAATATATTAAATTGTCAACCAAACTCGGCCCCCCTTGCGCTGACACTTTGGTGGACGTTTGACGTCCCATGAGCTCCACGAGCACATGTCGATTGCATTATTCTTAATACCAACGCGTCTTCCCGTGCAAGGTGGTGATGTTGATGGTATTGCGTGCTTCCTCTCTCAATATCCAAGCTTCCATATTTATTGTAGGTTTTTACTCTTTTTTATGTTCCATCTTTCGGTGTTACTAATTGTCCGCCCCCCCTTTCCCCGGCGTCTAAAGGGGCTTGTCCGAGTTCAGCGGCGTGGACGATGTGTCGCTCCCGCCGGACCTCGATGACCTGCAAAGTTTCAGCGATGGCGGTGATGTCTTTTAGTCCACCTTGACACATGTCTTCCTCCGGGCTTAACCATGCATAGGGTACTTCGCTATGCCTCCATCGACATCGCCGATTGAGCTCCTTCCACACACTGCGAAGTAAATTGAAATTGGTTACAACATGAATGAACCGAGGTCACAAAAAATGCAAAACAAAGCAATTTGAAAATGTTATGCTCCACAAGCCGCGGCGAGGGCATCCATCGCATTAGCAATGTCGTGCATTCATGGGGCGAGGTATGGCGTGCTTGTGTGGCGAGATTCCAAAGCTTTGCGAACGCCTCGTTAATTTTCAAGAGGATTAATACTTTGCCCCATGCACTCGACGATGTCAATGCGTCCCAAAACACATCCGTTTTGATAGTATTATGTTGTGTTTAAGTGTTTACAAGTATGCAACTCAATTCGGTTAGAATTAGTTTTAGAGTTTATTTCTTTAACATGTTACTCACATGACAAGGGGTGCTTTCTTACCGCGCACGGCCGGAGTTTAGGTGTTTAGCATCTCGTCTCGGACACGACGCCCTTGCGTTTTT
>JAPMLY010000022.1:280000-312500 GCA_026401115.1 Tetraselmis chui
GTTAACCCCCTAAAAACGAATACAAGGACAACATGTCTCCACGGCGAAGAGCATCCCTCCTGCATTTTGATGGCAATTGGGCACTGGGGCCCATCATCGCCGTAATCCACCCCAAGCCGCTGAAAAGCCCGCAGCAAAACATACTAAACCCCCCACGCGATAGTCATAGACTAAACGTCCAAGCTATGAAGGAAAAGGCAGCCGATAGGCCGCCTCTCTCCCATCTCCTGCTGCACATTCCGCAACAAGTCAGCTGCACTAGCTTCTCCACAATTGAAGTAGCCGCTTCCCCCTCAGCGACAATATTTTTTCCATCAGGTGGCTACATGGCCACGGCTACGCTAATTCGAGGGGGCTACTCCATAAGGGGCTGACAACAAATAGCCCCGGTAGAGAACACTCCTCGAATCATCTATCAGACATCATTCTTGCCGACAGAGGCGGTCGTCCTCTCCCATCCACACCCACAGATCCCGCCCATGAGTAACAAGGATTTTAACCCTCCCAGCGTCGACAGAAAATCCATCCAAACCCGTCTTCCTCTGCTCTTGCTGTCCTCTCTACATATATCTAAACCTGCGCCGCTCCGCCAAAGAGCACCCTCACCCTGCTGCTTAATATTCCGTGCTGTCCCTCGTCTCCGATGGCTCTCAGTACCTGCCTCCTCCACCCGGCGGCTTGTGCTGACGATTGTCCCGCCCGTCTCCCATATTACGACCCCCGCCGCTGTGCCCCATCCGCATCATCCCGTCACCACGGCCACCAGAGCCCTCGCGCCCGCCGTAACCGCCACGCCCGCCGTCCCGCCTACCGCCCATCCCGCGCCCACCACGCCCACCACGGTTGGACCGGTTGATGCTTGGCCGCTTCTCCTCCACCGTGATGCTCTTGGTTCCCACCATGATGCCATGCTCAATCGCAGCGGCAGCCGCGTCGGCCGACCTGAAATCTACAAACGCATACGCCTTGCTGCCCTGCTGCTTAAGGTTAACGCCTTTGGGGCATTGGGGGGTGGGGAAGAGCGCCCCGAACTTGCTAAACTCCTTCACCAGCAGATCCTCCTCCACGTTGATGGGCAGCGTGCGAACAAACACGCTGGCGCCGCTCATGCCACCAGGCATAGGGGGTGCTGTCACCTCCGCGGTAGGCGCGCTGGGAGGAGCAGCGGCGGGCACGGCAGGCGGGGCAGGCACCATGGGGGCAATAGGAGTAGGGGTGGGAGCAGCTGCGACCTCAGCTGCACCGTTGTCCGCCGTCCCCGACACCTCCTCCCCCTCGGTAGCTCTTTCAGGATGGGTGGCCGTCGCGGCCGCCGCAGCGGCAGCAGCCTCCCTGCGTTGCTTCTCGCCCAGAGCAACCCTCTGAGCGTAAGTGAGCGGTGCGCTGGGGACCTCCGGCTCGGCAGCCTCAGCTGGCACCGCGACAGGGGCAGGGGGTGTAGCGGGCTCAGTCTTGGCGGGAGCCGCCGCCTTGGGAGCTTCAGTGACCGGGGGGGTGGCGACCGGCTCAGCGGGTGGGGCGGGCTCAGGCGCGTTAGGAGTTGGAGGAGGGGGAGCCGCTTTAGTGGGAAGGGGAGCGGGCTGCTGCTGCTGCTGTTGCTGCTGCATGACAGGGGTAGGCAGGGGCAGGCCGTTTTCCTTAGGCGCTGTGACAGGAGGAGTGGCGGTGGCCGAGGGAGGGGGAAAGGGCTTGGCTTCATTGTTATCAGCGGGGGCAGGCGCGGTGTAGCGCAGAATGTCGTTGAGCACAAAAAAGCCGTTAGGCTGGGTGGCAAGGAAAAAGGTCTGCGCAAACAAGCGCGACGGGGCGCCATTAAGAGACAGCCCACCGGTGACCTGCACGATCACACCACCTTGCAGACTGGACTGAGCGTCAACGGAGGCGACATCGACACGGACCGCATCCGCGGCGCCGCCGTAAAGCGCACCAACTCGGCGCTGTAGCGCCTCCTGACCTCCGACAACCGCAACTTCCGCTTTGCAGGGTGCGCCATGCGCGGCGTGGGCGAAAGTGCTGGCCTCCGTGAAGAAGCGATGCAGGTAGGAGGGGCTCTTGCGCAGCACGGTGTAGTACTGAGTGATGAACTGTTCGCCCACGACTTTGCTGTCGGGAGACTGAGCCGGAGCCGGAGCGGGTGCCGGGGGCTGCTGGGGTGGGACGGCTGTCGCAGCGGGCGGGGGCTGAGGGGGGAGCACGCCGTGGTAAGGTCCTGGACCAGGAGGGGGAGGAGGCATAGCAACCATCCCAGGAGGAAGCATCCCGTGTGGTTGCTGTTGGCCGGGAGGCAGCCCCGCAGGCGGGGCGGGCGGGGCGGAGGCGCCGCCCTGTGGCGGCGGAGTGGGCGGCGGTGGTCCGCCGGCTGGAGGAGGGACGCTGCCGTTCGCCATGCTGTTTCCTGTGTACTCGTACGTGCGGTGATGATCGACAAAGGCTAAGCTCCGGGCGTAGCTTGGCGTCTAGCCTGAGCGTGCGTAGCGGCTGGGGTAGGGCGGAGGAAGAAGCCAAGAAGAGGGCTGGTAGGTGGTTTGCCCTGACTGCGGTTGGGTTGCTCTGGACGTCCGTGGATTTGCGGGAGAGAAACAAATATATACGCTCGTTAAGTACTGTTAAGTGAGTGACGATGGCGCGCTGTGCTATAGGCACGGCTGATTGTACGTGGATCTGTGCGTTGCGGATGGACGGACCCGGATCGGGTACAGACACGTGTTCAAGTCGCGAAGGCCGTCCCACTACACAGCCAAGGAAGATGTGAGGCCCTTGCGGCCGTCGCTGGAGATCTATGGAGAAAGGGTTGAGCCCTGTGGTGGAGTGGTCGGGTGGGTTGAGATCAAGCAGAGGGCTGATGATGTGGGAGAGATATCGCGCTGAAACGCACTGTATTTCAAATATCATGCGAAACACGGTACGGGAATACGAGGCTGTGATGAGGACTTTGGGCCTGGCAAGCAGCAATTTCGGCAGGCGGGGTGTATTATTGCCCGTACGCGTTCTCGTACATGCTCGTTCGCTGGGTGGTCATGCTCATCATCCGTAGCATCCACGTACTCGCGCGCGACCGCGCGCGTAAGATGTACCCGCGAAGATTGACACACAGCGCCAAACAGCCGGGCCGTGCTTACCGGATACGCATAAATTGTGTACATTCGCACTAAGCATACCAACTTTTGAGGCGGTACTTGGCAGCACGCCGGGTTGCCGACGGGATTGTTAGCACTACATTCCGTTGCCTAGTGCTTATGTACAAGGTAGTTATTTGTCATCCTAGTACTTAGTGTTATGCTATTAGCAGTACTCTATTCCCTATGAGTGGCGGTCGGCCGGCCCTGCCGGTGCCTTCGCCGGCCGCCATCTCTCCTTCTCACTCCTCTAGTCACCACAGACGGCCCCCTTGTGGGGCCGGCACGACCTACGTGTAGCTATCCGTTCCCGATTCCGACAAGTTATGGGCGGCCCTCCACCAACTTACACTACAGAAGAGCGTGTGTCACGCGCTCGGCGCCGCGCTAGTCCTACCTACTCCCACGAAAAAAAGAGTAGAGCGTGTGTAAAGCGCTCGGCGCCACGCTAGTAACTCATCGTCCAACCGACACCACGCTTCGCCTTCGAGCCGGTTGTCCGCGACAGTCCTACCATCTCCCACGTAAAAAGGAGAAGAGCGTGTGTAAAGCGCCCGGCGCCACGCTCGCCCCACCCGGCTTCCAGTCTTACCTAGCCTTCACCCTACCGATGCTCTCGACCGGATCTGGTTTTTTAAGACCGACCCGCGAAAATTCGGCCCGTGCGTACTTTAATTAGTAATGTTATTGTTTTTTCCCGAGGCACCTCCGCAACGCTCACCTAACCTAGCGGGGAGCTTAGCTTTCCCACGGCGAAAGGGGGGAGTCAACACGAGCAGCGCCCGTCTATACTTTTGCGTGTCTACACGCCCCTATCAACCATGTTGGCCTTGCTTCTTCCTCGCCGGTTGTTGTCATGCGTCGGCTAATTCGCCCGTGGACAGTTTTTCCCGCTACATGTTAGACTAGTACATTACGCAATGCATTTGGAACCGCTTCATATCGGCAACTCGCCGGTAGCGGCACGTTCTTGTGAGCGCATGTCGCTACACCTACCCGGCCTGAGACACACGCTACAAGCACTACACCTTCGATCAAGATGGCACCTTCCTCGACGCAAGCTAGGACGACGTCAAGACCTCGGCTACCTTGAGTGGGGGTGTTAGCACTACATCCCGTTGCCTAGTGCTTATGTATAAGGTAGCTATTTGTCATCCTAGTACTTAGTGATATCCTATTAGCGGTACTCTATTCCCTATTAGTGGCGGTCGGTCGGCCCTGCCGGTGCTTTCGCCGGCCGCCACCTCTCTCCTTCTCACTTCTCTAGTCACCACAGCCGGCCCCCTTGTGGGGCCGGCACGACCTACGTGTAACTATCCGTTCCCGATTCCGGCAAGGATGCTCCAATTAGAGGTTAAGGGCCCTCTAAATCATTGGCATTGATGTAAGCAAACTAGTCTCCATTTGGTGCCGCTCCCATGCAACGCATGACGATCATCATGTGGTTTGGCTCTAGTATCGCCTTCATCAAACCATGTGACATCATGTCCGTTGTGTCCACTGAAACAATTGTGAATGTCCTCGCATCCACCAGCGCACTCGAACAAAGTGGTGTTTGATGTTTTGATGTTGTTGATGCAATGTTTGAAGCCATGGGGCTTTTGGCAAGCTTGACATGTTCCTACTTGTCTTCATAAATTGTAGTGGCACCGTGCCTGCGTTGGTGGACATCTTGCATCAATTGCCGAAAGTGTTTTGTTCTGCGCCATTGCCCGCAACGTATTCTGCCCTTATGGTGGACAAGGCCACTACCTCTTATTGCTTGGAGGTCCAACTCACCGCTACACCGTTAAGCATGACCACTTTTGACATGACCTTGATGTCGTATGCATTGTCATGGACTCCTATGACGGTGTCCCGTAGGTGATGCCCATGGGTCTTGTCCCATTGAGGTAGCGTAGTAGGCGCTTGAGCCGTTTCACTACCTTCTTTACAGCTAGTATCATAGACCGGGGAAAGTACTAGTAAAGTACAGATTTTCCGTGGATTCAAGTTTCCCGCGGACGATCTACACATACAACCCCTATGCGGGCTGTCACCCCCGCCTCCCCCGGCGCAATTACACACCCCCCACGCGGCATTCTCGCCCCTCGTCGCCTCACATCGACCACTCTTCGAGCCCCAACTCGCCTTTATCCGCTACCCAGTCTTCTTCTCTTCCATGACGAGCTCTCTCGGCCTTCCTCCGCTCCGAACCGGCTTGATCCGACTCGTCCCCGGTCCTCCCCGGCCAACTTCCGGCTTCCCGTTGTCAGACTCAACGACACATACTCACACACAACACGGGAATTGTCATCTCGCGGCACCAACCGCCCTCCCCTTTCGCCCAACCTTACATTTCACCGAGACACAAATGAAAATTAAAATGACTTACAACATGTACCGCTATCGCGTTGTGCGGCCTATGGCATAGCCATTGGTTGATAGACACTGCATTACATACTACTCAACGGAAAATTCCAGATGTGAAATCCACATAATCCTCCTTCACCGCGGAAAGAGAAAACAACATACATTTAGTTCTATCGCTTACTCCGATAGCCTTGCTAGGGGATTGCCCTGCTAGTCCCCCTCTCTGCCTTCACCCACTATTGGCACACCATGGTTGAGGCATTCGTAGACGTCCCACCGTTACATTTCCTACATGGGCTAGGTCGAGACGCGGAGGATCATCCGAGGCGGCCCCCTACTTAGTGAGTACATGCCAAGGGGTAGTTGGGGGTTGATCGGTTGGGTATGTCCATCAAGGAGACGTCCGCCGCGGCATACTCTTGTGACGGGGGGCGGGAGCGATGGGGTGTGGAGGCTGCTGGGCGGGAGAGAGGTGGGCTTTTGATGGCATGATCTTGGCGAGGCATTTTCCCGCCGTGCGGTGGGAGCAAGGGGGGGTCTTCGGCTACCCGAGTCGCGTATTCTTCCGCTATTTTCTGGCAGGTGTTGGGGGAGGCTGCGCAAAGCGCGATTCGCATGGTGAGGACACGGTTGTCGTATTCCATCGTGTAAAGTGAGGCTTCATTTGCTTCTTGAGGGCAGAGTTAAGAGGAGCGGACTAGTTGCCACGGGGTTTATATGTGCGTGTCGGTAGGCAAGGTGTCCTCCACAATTGTAGGGTGATCGGTGGGATGTTCAGCCGTAGCGGGGACGTGGTGAGGCTGGTCCGTATCGTTATTGTCTGCAGCGTCAGTGTTGTGAGTAGGTTGGGTAGATATGTTCTCTTGGGTTGCGTTTGTTCGGTTTCTTGTGGAGGTCTGCAGTCGGAGTAGCATGTCGGTTGCACGGGCGAGATAGGAGGAACGATCGGTCGGGGTAATTATCTTGACCGAGCTGCCTAGAAGGCTCTCTCCGTGTGCGTTTAGAGCGACGGAAGCGGAGATTATCTTGTGGCGTCCCGTAATATGGTGGTGTCTCGCGGGGCGTGATCTCTTCGGGAGGGATAGACCACTAGAGGACCACGCAGCTGCCGGGACTAGGCCGGTCGCGAGGTCGGTGCGGTTGATAGCGGCTTGGGTGCGTGGGATAGGCTTGGGGGGAAGGACTTCACCTTCCTCCAACGAAGGTTGGGGTACTCAGTAAACACGGAGGAACCGTGGGTTGATGGGGTCGGACATCAAGTGAATAGTTATTTTCTGAAGGGCTGTGGCGTACAAGGGAAGGGGGAAGCAAGGCTTAGGACCACCTTTCGGGTGTCGGTGAAGGTGGCGGCCTCGTTTCCCATAGCGATGGCTCCGACGCCGTCGGGTCCGTCGGTACTAAGGGCCACCTTCGTAGGGAAGCCGGAAGCGTCGATCCCGGCAGCTATAAAGGAGGAGTGAAGAGCGTGTAGACCGGGCTGGCCTTTCGTTGTGTTGAAGTGGTAGTTAAGCGAGTCGGTGGCCGCGGTAGATATCTTGTCTGATGGGGGTAGGATAAAGTCCGTAAAGTTGGAGAGCTCGACCATACGGCAGTCAAGCCCCCATCTGTAGGACTGTCGGACGAATGCGGGGGTGTAGCTTGGCAGCGTAGTGTGTAGGGGGGGCTTACCCCCACAATGAAGTGGCCGACTCTATCCCCTAGGGGGATGTTTACATATCCCTCCGTAGGACTGCTAATGGACACATATGCACGCTAGACTCCGGGGGAGTCTTGGCCCTCCACCTATAGGTGTTCGCTATAGGTGTTCGCCGCTCAATCGCGATGCGATGCGATGGGTTCATATACACAATATGTTCTTATCGGGTACCGACTTTTGGCGGTACTTGGATAAGGCGTACAACTCCGTTCCGGGAAGCGGCGGTTCTACCCCCCTTCATGCCATTCCGTGTGTACATGGATTAAGTGGGGAAGGTTAGAAGAGTTCTTCCATGGCGTCAATTAAGCATAGGGCGTACCGCGCTGAGACGAGTTCGAGTCGGGCGACCGGGCTAGGTCGTTGAGGTTGGTATACGTCGCGCAGTTCGAAGGCCTGCATGATAGTTCCCATGGGAGGTTTGCCACTGGGATGGGAAGTGGGGGGTGTCTTTGGCTTCGTACTCCTTCCATGCCTTGTTTGTCGCGGCGTATAAAGTTTTTTCGACGTCGGGTAGTTGGGCTTGGTTGTCGTCCCAAAGGTGGACCAAAGCGGAGGGTAGGAGATCCTTGGTGTGGTAGTTGTTGAGGCCTTGGAGTTTAGGGCTAGATATCCACATGTGGTGGTCCCCTTTTTCGGCACATCGTTCACGTGGGGGGCCCCTTGGATGGAGGTTTTACATGGGGTGCCTTCGTGGTCGGCTAGGACCATGTTGTGGTCGATTTTGGCAGTTGAGTATTGAAATTGTTTACAACATGTCCCGGCAAACTGGACCGAGTGCTGTCTCACGGGCCACTCTACTTCGCCATACAAGACTTATTAGCAAGTTGGGCCCGGGTCTCTCCGACCAGGTACATTTCTTATCGACACACCTATTTGCAATGTGTGTCGACGTTCCTCGGGAGTTATATAACTGTAAGCAACCGCAGTAATTGCCATAGTCCCCCCACCTAAGCAGTAACAGCGTAATAATTTTGTAATCAAGAAAAACAGATCTAAAAATAAATCCACTTGTCTAGAAATGCAAAACTAAACTGCTGCTCGACCTTCACGATGCACGGCCCGCTCCCACCGAACCGGGGTGTCGACCGGCCTAGGCCGGTCGGCGTTCGGGAGGGACGACGGGCCAGCCTAATCTAGCTCCCGCGTGACTTCGGTCTTGCCGAAGGTAGGAGGGGAAAGGCTGGCAAAAAACCCCTCCTCGCGCGGTCGCTCGTCGATCCCGCCGCTCCATCCCGTAAACCCCGCCCCAAGGTCTTGCCGCGTCCACCGACGCGGCGGTCCTCCGTGTCGAGGTCCCCCATCACCTCGAGGACAGGTGGGGGGGGCCGAGACAGACATACATAGAAAAAAACTAGCGCTCCTGCCTCCGCGCCTAAATTTTCCCCGCTCATTTCCCCGGTTTTTTCTCTGTATGGTACCCGGGTACCTGTCGGTTTTCCGGCATGTGGCCGTACCCTCCCCCCTCTGATCGCGCGTCCACCGAGCATCCTTTTCTTGAGCGGGGGCCTCCGCGCTCACCTGGGCCCACGCTCAAGGACCCCTAGGAGTGTGAAGGTCTGTCGGGGTAGTGGGTGTCGAAGAGGGGGGGGGGCAGGTCACCGTAGCCGGATCCGGCGGGCCGCGGGCGCCCGGAATTATACAAAACCCTCCGTGCCGGGTTTTCCGGCGGCGCCGACCCAAAGGGTCGTCGCCGCCAGATCGTGTCGCTCCTCCCATCGCGACTGTCCTCCTTGCCGTCCCAGCTGACGCCTCCCCCCGGGAGATGACGCGGGACGACGTAGCGACGCGCTAGTGAGCGCCCTAACCTGGTGCTGCTCCCCAACTAGCTCGACGCCGGGTACGGACATTGTTTTTAGTATCCAAAAAAGCCCTCCGTACAGGGCTTTCCGGTGGCGGCTGATCCTGAGGATCGCCGCCGCCTCCTATAGCCGCTCCTCCGTCTGCGACTAGCCACCGTCCTGTGCCATGTCTTGCCTCACCCCTCGGCAAGGTTCGACCGGCACAGGGCTGGTCGACAGCTAGCGAGCGCCCTTTCCTGGCGCTGCTTCCCGGCTGGCCACCACCAGATCCAACACCCGCCTCCCACCGCTGATCCGGCCGTACCCTCCTCGCCATCAAACGCTGCCGTAGTACATGCCCCACTCCTAAAAGCAAGGCTGTATCTAGGAGTATCTGTACGCGAAAAAACATGTTGGACGGGCCGAGCGGGAGATCTTGGCGCCGGTAGTGCACAGAAATTATTTTTTCAAAAGCCCTCTGTACATGGCTTTCCCGACAGCTGCTGATCCCACGGATCGAGCTGTCGGCCCTCTTAGCCCCCTACCGTGCCAGGCCTGGCACGGCTACGGGGTTTCCAGCGCCCACCACGGGGAGGTGAGGGGATGCCGACGGGCCTGCGAGCGCACCCCCCTCCGGGGCCGCCGCCGCTGCGCCGCCGGCGGGCGCCGGCAGTTGAGTAGCCTTTTTGGCTGTCTGTCGGCGGGTTAGGCGGGTGAAGACCTTGCCGGTAGTCTGGGAGGGGGGAAGTTTCGACGACCGTCGGGGGTCTTGTGGGCGAGGGGATTGGGTCGGGAAAATATTTGGACGTTCTCAGGTAGTAGCTTGACGCCCCAACGTTTATCATCCTCCTCTATGATTTTGGTGGTAGTGGTGGTGGAGACCGCCTTGGTGAGCGCGAACATGGGCCGTGTTAGCTTGTTCAGTTTGAGGACAACCGGGTCGGACGTTGGAGCCCCACAGACTTCGCCGGTGACAGCCATGTGTGACGGGTGGGCGAGGGGGCGGTTTACTATGTCGCGCTCTAATATAGAAGTCGGCGTATGCATTGAGGGACGGGTGAGCTAGCGGGGCGGTGATCGGGACTGGTGTTTTCCAAGCCCAGGTAGCGTGGGGTTGGGTCCCGGGCTTGGTATCCGTTGTTGTAGGGGGGCAGGGTTGGAGCTCCTCCGGGGCTGCCTTTGTTGGCTGGGTATCGTCTATTTCTTGTGGGGACTCGGCGGTGAAGTCCATCTGGGTGGGGTGGTACTCGGCTGCGGTGGTGGGACCCATGTTGAGGATAGGTGCGATAGCATGCAGGTGAGGCAGTAAATTCGACTGGAGGAGCGCGCGCTGTTCCGCATTTGCTTCGGTGTGGCTGAAAATCGGGCAACTAGTGCCTATTGGGGTTAGGCAGGTCTGGGATAGAGTGGAGGGCTGTAGGAGCAGCGAGCTGATAATTATGCGTGTTTATGTAAGTGTGTCCTTGAGGGGCGAGCTGCTGACCGGGGGATGGCCGGGGAGTTGCGATATTTCGTCGGATCGAGGCGATACTGGGCTGGCGAGGGCCATGATAGCTCGGCCAGGTAGAGGAGGAGTTGAGGAAGCCTTTGGAGCCTTGAAGGAGCCAGATTAGGGGTCGTCGACGGTCGTGTTGGGGCTTGAGTGCGGGTTGGTGTTGAGTGTCGTCGCCCCCGTGAGGGCGGCGGTGACAGCTCGCATAGGCCTTGTATGTGTGGGAAAACCGTGGGAAAGCTAGTTCCCCGCGGAAAATCGCATCCACACACACATTACTTCCAGGAGTTTTGACTCCGGCGGAGACCCTGCTGGAAATCGCGCGCCCCCTCCGTCAAATTTCTCTCCCGGACTACGTAAGCCTCCTACAACTTGCACCATGGATCAACCCACCGCCACCGAGGACCAACCCACCCGGATGGACTGCACCGACGAAGCCACCCATGAGGACACCAACCTCCAAGACACTATTGAGACCCCGACCCCGCCCACAACTTAACCCAGCCCCGAGGCCGACCCCCAACCGGCAACACCGCCCCTCACATAGGCATGTGCGGTGGGCGTTCCATCCCCCGTCCCGCCCGCATACCCCACCCTCCCAGCCTTTGTGTGTGGTGGGGTGTGAAGTCGCAGTATGCTTGTTTGTAGGTGTGTGGGTCGGTGATGTGGGTGGCTTTGTCGCAGAGTGAAGCTAGGAAAGTGCCGTCTTGGTGGGTAAAGTGGGTGCGGAGTGTGGAGGCGATGGGGTTGGTGAGGGAGAGGATATGGGGGGAAAATTTGCCGGCATCGCGCTGGGCCCGGACTATGCATCTCAGTGTGGGCGGGGAGGAGCCGCATGACATGATTGCCCTTGTGGGCATGTGTGTATAGGTGTTGGAGATGGTGCGGATGTGTGTTTGGCCATGTGTCCTTTGTATCCCGGGGTGTTCATGATTTTGTGGAAGTGGTAGATTGTGAGTTGGGCTGCATGAGCTTTGAGGGAGGGGAGGCCGTTGCCGAGGTCAGATGTGTGGCGGTGTAGGGTTGTTCGGGGAAGGTTACGCACCGAGGAGACGGCGGAGCGGGGCGCTCGGCAGATTTGTCCCTCCAAAGTGTCGAGTTGAGAGTCCCTGAAGAGACCGAGGTGAAGGGTGAAGTGCTTGCCGATGAAGAGTCCTCGGATGACTCGGATTTTGCGGGATTGTGTTAGTAAGGAGGCGGAAAGGGCCTAGATGAGGGATGCGATCGTGCGTTTAAGTTCTTGCCAATCTTTGGTGAAATTAAGGGTTGTGTTGAGCTCGACCCCGAGGACCCGGTAGGACTCCGTGGGGCCGATGGAGGGGAGGGGAGATTTGACTGTATTAACGGTGACGAAGTGGATTTCTAGGCAGGATGCGAGGAGGGTGGGGTTGGCGAGGGAACAGGCGTTGCACTTATTCCACATTGCGTATGTAACGCTGCATTTGCGGACGTTTGCAAACATGCATGTGCACGCGTTGAAGAGGGAGAGCTTATTGAGCTGGATGGTCATGTTGGTGGGAGAGCCCGTTACGATGTTAAGGTCGTCGGCAAATCCGTGGCGAGGATAGGTCGCTGTGGGTTCTGCGGGGTCTGCATTAGTGGTGAGTGCCCCTAGGCGGTAGCCTCGGCTACCTAGCGTGAGCCATCGGAGAAATGGTTCGAGGAAAAGGGTGCATAGGAAGGGGGAACGTGTGTCACCATGTAGGGTGCCGCACACAATGCACCTTCACACGCCCCTAATTGCATGCCGCTATCACCTCGCATCGCACACTCCCCGGGGGGAGTAAAACCTCCGAACGCCCTTTGGAGAGGTTGGATTACGGTGGTTAACAATCTAGCCCTGACTTGTAAGTTTCATGTATGGCATTGTTCTGAGGGCCCAGAGACTACAACCGGCGCATACGGTAATTGATGTATATGTTAGCACTAGCATCCCGTTGCATAGTGCTTATGTACAAGGTAGCCATTTGTCATTCTAGTACTTAGTGTTATGCTATTAGCGGTACTCTATTCCCTATTTGTGACGGTCGGCCGGCCCTTGCCGGTGCCTTCGCCGGCCGCCATCTCTCTCTTCTCACTTCTCTAGTAACCACAGCCGGCCCCCTTGTGGGGCCGGCACAACATCCGTGTAACTATCCGTTTCCAACTCTAACATGTTATGGGCCCTCCACCAAGTTATACACTAGAGAAGAGCGTGTGTAAAGCGCTCGGCGCCACGCTAGTCCTACCTACTCCCACATAAAAAAGAGTAGAGCGTGTGTAAAGCGCTCGGCGCCACGCTAGTAATTTATCGTCCCACCGACCCCACGCTTCGCCTTCGAGCTGGTTGTCCGCGACTGTCCTACCATCTCCCACGTAAAAAGGAGAAGAGCGTGTGTAAAGCGCCCGGCGCCACGTTCGCCCCACCCAACTTTCAGTCTCACCTAGCCTTTCAGTACTTGAATTAGTACTGGTATTGTTTTTTCCCGAGTCAATTGCCGCAACGCCCACCTTACTTAGCGAGGAGCTTAAATTTCCCACGGCGAAAGGAGGGAGTCAACACGAGCGCCCGTCTATGTTTTTGCGTGCCTACACGCCACAAACAACCTTGTTGGTTGTGCTTCCTCCTCGCCGGTCGCTCTCATGCGTCGGCTAATTCTCCCGTGGACAGTTTTTCCTGCTACATGTCAGAATAGTACATTACGCAATGCATTTGGAACTGCTTCATATCGGCAACTCGCCGGTGGCGGCACGTTCTTGTGAGCGCATGTCGCTACACCTACCCGGCTTGAGGCACACGCTACAAGCACTAAACCTTCGACCAAGATGGCACCTTCCTCAACGCAAGCTAGGATGACGTCAAGACCTCGGCTACCTTGAGGGGGGGTGTTAGCACTAGCATCCCGTTGCATAGTGCTTATGTACAAGGTAGCCATTTGTCATTCTAGTACTTAGTGTTATGCTATTAGCAGTACTCTATTCCCTATTTGTGGCGGTCGGCCGGCCCTTGCCGGTGCCTTCGCCGGCCGCCATCTCTCTCTTCTCACTTCTCTAGTAACCACAGCCGGCCCCCTTGTGGGGCCGGCACAACATCCGTGTAACTATCCGTTTCCAACTCTAACAGTATACAGGCGCATACTTTACATGTTGTAAACAATTTCAATTTCAATAGGGTGCCGCGGTTGATGTCTATATATGGGGTAGAGCCGCTGGGGGTGATATAGTCGGTGGTAGAGACACCATGTAGTTGTTTGCATGTGTCGACAAAGGTGGAGGGCATACCGAGTTGGCGCATATGTTTGAACATAACACCCCGGGGGAGTAAAACCCCCGAACACCCTTGGAGAGGTTGGATATATGTGGATAACGGTCTAGCCTGGACTTGTACGTTTCATGTATGGCATAGTTGGGAGGGCCCAGAGACAGCAGCCGGCGCATACGGTATTTGTTGTAAACCGGCGCATACGGTACATGTTGTAAACAATTTCAATTTGAACATAACGCGGTGGTCGTCCGCATTGAAGGGGCCTTTGAAGTCCGCGTACGTGATGTAGATGTCCTCGTGGTAGATTTTGGCGTCTTCCATCATCATGATGATGGAGGCGAGGGCGTCGTGGATACTGCGTTGAAGTTGGAAGCCGTCTTGCTGCTTGATGAGGATGCCGTGGGTTTCTATATACGTAGAGTATGCGTCTTTTATTAGTGCATTCCAGAGTTTGAGCAAGTTGTTCATGAGGGCGATGGGATGGTAATTGTCAAGAAGGGTCGGGTCACCTTTTTGTGTAATATGCATGTAGTGATGTGGCATCATTCGTGGGGGGGGGGGGGGGGGGGGGGGGGGAGGGTGTATGCCTTGTGGGCGAGGAGGGATAGGAGGGAGAAGAGGGCGAGCTGGTTGCATTGGGCAGGAATTTGACTATTTCGTTGGGGTGCCGTCGAAGCCGGGGGCTTTGCCAGTGCCTAGCGACATGCAATGGATCCGGCCATTTTTCCGTGGATTCGGATCCACGAGTAGTTCAGTTTTCAGGTTCCGACTCGAGTGCGTATCTCTTAAAAGAAGTGGGTTTCTGCTATGAGAATTTGTGGGTCCGGATAACGGAAGTGCGCGTGTTTTTAGGAGTCGAGTAGAGGAAGTGTAAGCACTTTCAAAGCATGGATCGCGGGAGTAGGGTACCGTTGGTTTTTGAAGTCTAGTAGTGCGAGTGTCAGTTTTTGGGGATTGGACCACGGAAATGCACGTGTTGTTAGGATTCGGAGGCAAGTACATGAGCACTTGTCGATTTTTGGTTATGTTGGTTTCGTTTGGACCGCGATACCACAAGTACTCATGCAAGGTGAAAAATATATTTGCACTTTGGGTCCGTGAGTGCATTTTGGATCATTTTCGAGTTTTTCGGGAAAAAATGATTTTTTACATATTACATGCAGCTTTTGCGGTTTTACAGTCTGCTGGTTCACTTTTTTCTAATCAATCAGGATAGTTCGATTTTCTTGGTGGCTTTTACTGCTTGTAAAAAATCAAATACCTTAAACAGTTTTTTAGATAACTAATAAGAATTTTTTCGAACGTAGTTGACGCTGTGATAGCAGACTTGGGGGTAGCGTGAGGGGTTAGGGCTACAGGTAAGTGCCGGGTAGTTAGGGTTTCCCTCCCTGCTTGTCTCTTACCTGTACACAGTTTAAGGCCGGTTCTTAGATGAACTTAGCCATCATCCGCGAAAGATGAGATGTTAAGCTGTGATAGCAGTAAGGATTAGTAGAGACTATAATCACTATTTCTCCGCCAGCGTCACATGCATGCACTGTCCTCATATTTTTTCATTTATATTATTTATACAGAGATATTATTATATACATATTAATAATAATAATTAGTATTACACATATTAATAATAATGAGATGGAGTGGTACATTGAACTGCACCTGTACTCTGACAGTAAGCCAGGCACACGAACGCCTTCACCCCTCCGCGACTACGACTACACAGCCCCCTCCTTCGAGACTATGACTACACAGCCCCCTCCCGCCGCCCTTTCATTACCCTCCCAAGCGCTCTCCCCGCTCCCATTCAATGTCAGCTGTAGCTAGCGCGCCCGAGATATGTGTCGAGGGCGTTGCAAGCACTGACGTCTCGACGCACGCCGAGGGCGCATTGGCGCCACGCGCGTCAACACTACTCCTGGTGGGAAAGGTCTGCCGCTGCGGGAACCAGCACCAACTTTTGAACTGAGGTCAATAAGGAAGTGCGAATTTGTTGCCGCCATATGCTGTGCAGCCTATGAACCTACTGTAGCAATGCACTGGACTACACGCCGCGACGCTCGAGCTCCCGGCGTCGGATCACCAAATTTGTCAGATCGCTTGACATAGCCTATCCAATTATCCATACCCAAGAATCTTTCAAGAACCCCCTGCATTGACGGTCTGGCGATCCCGCCTTGCTTGTCTGGTTTTGTATGGCGTTGTGATGCCAGGCAGGAACAGGGCGCAGTAGTCTCGGCAACCTGATTCTCGGACGCGCCGCCTTCCGCACCGGGCGAGGCCTCTGCGCGGTCACCACCCACTGCCATCAGGAATCATCGTTGGAGGGTGGTGCGTCTGTCATCGGGAGACAAGGGGTGAATGTCATTGACACCCCCGGACTGTGCGTTGATATGAGGGAGGGCGAAGCGAGAACGGGTTCGTAGCGCCGCTTTGTACCTGTGCCTTTCTTCGGCCATCATCAGAGGAAACAACGCGCCCATGTGCAGTAATAAACCTTTCGAAATCATGAAAAGTTACCTACTTTCCATCACCCTTTCTGCGTTTCGCAGAAATCGAGCGTGGCGTACAGCTGGCAGGCAACTGTGCACATGGGTTAGACGCGGTGCTGATAACGATGGACATATCGCGCCGGCTCACGCGGGAGGACTTTGAGTCGTTCGAGGCGGTCCGCAGTCTGGTCGGTCACAAGTGCTTCCGCGAACGAGGCGTCATTGTGTGGACACACGCGGACCTGCTCACGGTAAGTTTTAATTTCCTACTTGAATTAATTTCATCATTTATCGGAATGCTCTAGCGGAGCACTTAACTTCAGCGGATTAAATTTACTTTAGCTGAATTAAGTGGTACGTGGAATCGCGGATACTTTCGTTCTTCCGTGTCTGATTATTTGGACGGGTCGTCGTTCAATGGCACTTTCAGGCGGAGGGGGTGTCGCCATCTGTACTTCTCGCGAGTGACGCGGGCGAAGCAGTAAATGATCTGCTAAACGAGGTGCAACGTCGCAACGTGGCGCTGGACACGTGTGGAGCTGACCCTTCCGGCCTACACTCGCTGTTCGAGGCGGTTGGCAGTGTGGTTCAGGCGCAAGGGGGAGTGGGGTTCAGCGCAGCCGAGGTACCGAAGAAGATGCGGATGAAGCAGGCGCGAAGGATGAGGCAACTCGCCGCGAGGCAGGAAGAGTGTGCGACGGGAGACAAAATCTCTTGGTTTGGGTGGTTGGCGCAGCTGGTGGCGCCAACTATCCAAGAGTAACGCTTATCTTTAGCCAGAGACGCTGAGCTGATAATCCAGCGGTGGAAACGGGACATGATCTTTGCAGTCAAAAGAAAAATCATATTGCTGAGCAGCAAACAAAGATTCCGTGAATCATGTACGGGTACATATTAATAAAGCGCTAGCGGTCCGCTGGTGCCTTTATGCTCATTTCGCACACACACACACACACACACACACACCTCTCTGAATCTCTGTGACTCTCTCTGAGTCTCTCTCTCTCTCTCTCTCTCTCTCTCTCTCTCTCTCTCTCTCTCTCTCTCTCTCTCTCTCTCTCTCATACACACACACACACACACACACACACACACACACACACACACACACACACAGTATCTTCCCCTCTGACTCTCTCACATACGCACACACACAGAGTCTCTCTCTGTGTATCTTTGTAGTAAGCACACACACACACACACATACACACTTTCACACACACATACAGTCACACACACACACACACACACACACGCACACACACACACACACACACACACACACACACACACACACACACACACACACACACACACGCGCGCGCGCGCGCGCATACCTTGTGTTTCTGTCTAAATTTTTGTAATCATTGAAGTAATGCTACTGTACCCATCCGAGGGATGCGCAGTACGTTAAGAGAAATCCACATTCCGATCCGATCCCTAAAGATCCTTACATACTACATACACCTGTATTTTCCTAATCATGAGATCATATTTGTAATATCGAATCCAATCGAGCTGATGATGCGGGCGGACACCGACAGACTGATAGATTTTAGCAAGTTCAGGTATACACTCTTCCCATAAAGTCCGTTACTAGCGGCACGTATCTAATTACCCGCCACGCACTGCCGCGATGGCCATGCAACTCGATTGGGGGGTAGAATAATGAGTTTCGAACAGCACACCACGGCGCGCTGTTCACTGACGTGAGCACATTAACCGGCACGCCCCAGTTATTGTGGGCACCCACGTTGGATTTTCAGCCCATATTTTGCGGGCCGAAATTCGTGCATGTGCAGGTTATGCACGCCTCTATGCGTGGCTCGGCACACGTAGTGGTACGACAAGCCGGGAGACTACTCGACACTGGGTTCTCAACATGTTTGCACAATTGCACTACTATCCGCCGACTGTGTTGCGCCCGGCCGTCTACAAAGTGGCGACACCGAGAATGGCATGTCGTGTGCACTGGTTTTTCTTGCCACGTGCCCGGAAATACCACCAAGGAGCACGGGCTGGGGGCCTACTGGGCTTGAGGGGCAGTTGACTTGGAGTGTAAGCACCATGGCGCGCGGATCGTTGGCCTTAGAAACTTGCGCATCGCCGGGCGTGAAAAATGGCGGGGGGCTTTCAAAGTACCCTAGCACGGGCCTTCATCTGGCCGGCGGCAAAGGGCGCGGCACCATGCCATCATGGGGCATGAAATGGGCAACGCCGTGAATAGAAGAAATATAGAGCGCTGATTGTTGAGCGTATTGGCGGAGCGGGTATGCGGGTACCACCTGTCTAGGGGTTGCTAGCCCCGCGCGAATGTGGCAGATTTTAAAACCCTAAAAGCTTTATTTGGTTGTACGAGGGCTTGGATAACATCAGACGGTGGATTTGACGCCAAAACCGGCCGGTAGGCGTGAAAAACAAACATATATTTACTTGGGGGAAGGGCTTCCACTTGCAACTTAGTTTGCTCGAATCGGACATTGTACGGCGAAGTTAGGCTTTTTTAAGCCTCCCAAGCTGTGGTTTTCCGGTCCCGAGCCCACCCACGTCAAGCATATTAACGGCACATGCCATCACACCCACGTGCTCCCATGTTTGCGGACAACACGCTGGGATCATAAAAACCGCATGTTGTGCCGCCCATTTCGGGATTTTTCACGAGCCAAAGTGTGGCAATTCCGAATTCCGGGGCGCCCGAATCAGGGTATACCCCGAAATCGGGGTTGGGCAGCAAACCCTAATACGTCATATCGTAGCCGTGACGGGCCCCATTTGTGCCCCGTTTCCACCTTAGCCTCACCGTCAACACAAGTTTCGGCCCGCCTTTTCAACGAGCTAAAGTACAGTTAAACCCTAAAAACTCTGCATGGTAAACACCCGCCCTAAGCGAAAGGCCCCATTTCACTATTAACGGACTTTATGGGAAGAGTGTATAAGTGGTAGGATGATCGAATAAAGGCGGCCAATTTGCGATTTTGTGTTTTCTGATGGGAGACGACGACACATGAAGCTCGCCACTCAATTATTCTTTGCAGTAACTTTAAAGATATATATCGTTTTCATATGTTGTACATTGTGTTTATTTTACTTGCCGTGCTACAAAAACTCGACCTTTTGCACACGCGTTTCATGGATTCGATTGATGATTATACATTCAAATAATATACTTATGTATGTAGACAACGGTAATTCAAGCACACCCCAACACAGCCCGCCCACCCATGACCTCAAATCTGCCCACCAACCCCCCCCCCCCCCCCCCCCCCCCCCCCCCCACCCCCCCCATCCCCCCCATCCGAGAGGCAAGCCACTAAAACCTTGCATATTATTGCCAACAAGGAAATATAGCTTGGTTCATCGATATATGATATTGGGTGCGTGGCCATTGTGGATCGTATGATGAAGCATTCAAACAAGAGTGCTAGCATTCACCATTAACCATTCACACTTGAATGTGTGGTTCTACTGCCTCCACCCACATCCAACGCGTCGCAGCCACCGGGCACTACTCCTATATAGTAGCAGCCATACTCACCCGATGTCAATGCGCCTTTGTTGCTGCGTTGCAACTTTGGGTGTTCCATTTTCAACAACATGGACGTTACACGCTATGTCGCGTGTTTATCCGACGGAACTATAGCTACATGCGGAAGTTGCAATTATATAAAAATGCACGGCAAAATAAAAATGTTGCGTGAGTAAGGAAGCACGATAGGCGTTAAACGACGCTTTCTTGTTCATTCACGCGAGCAATAACGCGATGGAGTACGCTTTGTCGCATTTCTAAGAACCGCGATGTAAACTCCTCATCGCGTGAATGTATCCCAAGGTCGGTATACAAACACGAGAAGCGGCGGATGGCGCTTGCATTTAAGGAAAATCGTATATCATAAAACAAGTGGGCGAATCTGCCTCTCGTCAAATATTAAGAAAATTTGTCATCCAGCGAAGAATAACGTTCAAACAAGATGTCGCACCTATAGGCAAGCACGATGCACGAAAGATAGATACGCGCAAGATGCATAATATGTGCGCTAAGCATAAACACTCTTTACACACTTCACAATTGCGCCCAATAATTTTGAATTTATAATTTGCCATATGATACAGTAGCAGCGTCCGGTGAAATTCGGAATGATTTATATGGATAGATGAAGCATTCTTCCCTCTTTCCATCCCACTCGTCGCGCCATTGCACTACATGAAGCGCGCCTAATGCGCCCCTCGCGGCTTCGCTTCCCTACTACACACATATCTCAACGCATCGCCAAACCACATGACTTGTCCAAGAAAAGCATGTAATTACTCACTTTTGAGGAGGCCTCCGCTGCCGCCTCATGCAGTACAAAAGCGACTAAGCGAGTTATTGTGACACGTTATTTTCCTCTTTGCTGGTGGATTCCACTACTTTCTTTGTAATTAGATATGAGCTATTTTGACATGTATATATACCGGCCCAAGCGATCCAACACATAAAATGCAACTCGGGTTGGTACATGAGCGTTGTCATGAAAATCAATAACCCCCATCCCGCTATCGCGAAGATGCGGGCTTGGCGATCCAATCGCAACGACGGACGAGCCCAATCAAGGGCGTAAAACATATACAAGATTCGACATCCGGGGGTCCACGAAAGCTAAGCGCGAGCACGATGAGTCTTCATTCATTCTTAATATCGTATTGCCCTTCACTTTCATGTATAATTTGATGGGCACGAATGATGCAAATCGAACATGTGTAAGCACTAAACACGAAGCAGGTTGTTGCAAATGGCACCTACAACCGAACGATTGCATGAAGACACGAAATTATTCTTCTTAATAAAAATCAATTTCTTACAAGAAAAAGCAGTGGAGGCCACCAAGCAAAAAGAAGAAAAGAGGAGAAAACCTAAGCCCGAGGAACTGGAAGGCATGCCACAGCGTCAGCATTGCCCTCTTGAAAAGCGTAGTGGAGATAAGAACCCAGAGTGCCATGAAGAGCAGCAAAAAGACGTTGCATGAATTCACGTCGCACATCCCCCAAGAAACGCCGAAAAGGAACATAAGTATTTCGACGAACGAAATGTTGCATACGGACATAACTGTCAGAGCGCAAGGAGCGAGGGTCAGCAGCACCCATGCAAGGGAAGCGACGAACAGCCACCAAAATAGCCAGGCGATGAACCAACTCAGCCGCCAACCTACTACTTTTCTTAATGGATTAAAATGATCGGGTATGAAAATCGACTGCGTGTTTGGAAAAAGCTCGGTGATCCAAATCATTGTTGATAAGGCAAGCGTGGCGTTTCTTGCCTTGTGAACATAACAAAAAAACGCAACATAATTAAGGACAGAAAAAATGTTTTTCGTTGGTCTAACCAACTCGAAAAATTGCATATTTCCTTGATTCCTACGCGGCTTGATTAGGTTTTCAGCTCAATAAATGTATATGTATTGAAAATGGACGATCCACATACGAGTCCGCTACGTTATTTCTGAGCGCAGGTCAACACTGGCGAGCTTATATGTATGAAACAATGCGAACTTGATTTCAGCGGAGCACCGACCATGTGCTCTTGGGTTGCCTCAGCAGTGACCGCGGAGGGGGGCACGGGGGGATACGCGACTACGGGCTTGCCTCGTTCAATGAAAAGCCAGCCTTTCCCATGGGGGCGATGTGTCCCGTGCAAGGATAATTTTCTTCGGAATATTTTTCAAGCACTCAAGGGGAAGCAGAGAAATCCGGACACTTGCTGCTCAAACTCGAGTAGTATTTAAAGAATATAAACTGCCACGCTATCCGACTCGAGATAGCTATTAACAAGTCAATACAGTTGTCGAAGGGGATCAAGGAATGAGGAGGGAAAAAGGGTGAGCAGGGGAGTACCATCTAAGGTTGTCGCTGCTCTCATCCTCTCTGCACAGAAGAGAGGACCAATCGGTCAGTAGCACGTTTGAAAAGCGGAGGGAAGGTTCCGCCCATTACTTGTTCTCGTGTGTCGTCCGCGGACCGCTCAAAACCGACTTGTGGAGGCTCGGGGTGTAAGAGCGTTCCCGTCCCTCGAGCTACCCGACTCCGACGAGGGTACGTCGAGAACGCCGTCGCGGTCGATAGGGAAACTCTTCAGCCCGTCGTATTCCGGCGACTTGGTCATCATGGGGCTGGGCGCTTCAAACTCCGCGCCCGAGATGGTGCCAGCTGTTGGCTTCAGCACCGCCGTTTGCTTCAGCGGTTCCTCGTCGGGTGCTCCTGCTGGAGTCGGAGTTTTCGCTGCCGAGGTCGGTGCGCTTGTCGACTTGTATTTTAGGACGTGTCTGGGTGTGGCACGGGGGTCCCGGGGCGTTGTGGCAGTAGACGCGACAGCGGGAGTGATGACGCCCCGGCTTGTTTCAGAGGCCGGGTTGGCTGTCCAGGTTCCCGTGGTAGCTGCGCCCTTCTTTTTCCGGTAGCTGAAATACGAGAAAAGGCCGATGGAGACTCCAAGCAAGACGGCCACCACCGCAACGATGGCAATCACGGCTCCCGTTGATAGCCCGCCCCCGCCAGGAGGAGGAGGTGGCGTCGCGTCGTTTGGCTCGTCATCCACATTCAACTCGCCGACATTTTGGGGCGTCGTAGGCGTTGCTATCGGTGCCGGGGCCACATCAGGTGTCTGCGTTACGGAAGGGGGTTGGACTGGAGTTGACGGAGGGCTGACGGGACGGGTCGTCTGCGTCGGCTCTTCCGGCACGCCGGCTGTCTCCGTCGGCGTGGGTGCGTCCGCGGGGCTGGACACCGTGGGGACGGGTACTTCCGGTGGTACCGGGGGGGGTTCTTCATCGTTGGGCACGGGAAATAGTTCGGTGTCGTCAATGGTGCCGGTGGCTATGGGGGTGGTTACTCGGAGCGGCACGGAAAGGTTCAGACTTTCAGGATTCGCGAGGCTGTTTTGAATACTGTCGATATCGTCTTGGGGCAGGCCCGCTGGTAGAAGGACTTGCACGTCGTAAAGCACCTCGTCACCGTCGAGGCGTATGTTGTCAAAGAGGACCCACTCCGGGAAGATGTTGAGCGCGTCGGCGAGTTCAGAGGCGAGAGTCGTAAAGTACGCCGAGTTTGCGAGGTCTGCGTTGCCATTGGCTTGCATCAGCCTGCGGCGGCGAGATGATAGGGACGACAGTACCTCGGAAGCTGGAACAGAGCCGCCAAAGGACAGGACGGTACTGGAACCGTCCAGCGTCCAGGTCGATTGGTCGTCAGGGTCGTAGACGACGTCATATTTGCTCCTCCGTGCGCTCTTGGGAGAGGTGCTCGAGGACTCGACAACAACCTCGACCACTTCAGATACCTCCTCCGAGCTACCGCTACTGCCGCCACTCCCGTCGCTGCCTTCGTCCTCTGCCGGCCGCGAGGGGGGGCTTCCAGAGCTGCTGCTACTGCCACTGCTCCCCCCACTACTACCGCTGCTGCTGCTGCTGTCTGCACGCCGCATTATCCGGACCTGCGCCAGCGCCTCCTTCGGATTTGGCGCCTTCGCAGGCTTCGTTTTGATATCCTCGAGCATCTTCCTGCCTCCACCCTGCCGCCAGCTCCTGTGCACCAACAGCAGTCAGTTTCCTGTCTCGGAAATGCATCGGTGTCTATTTTCAAAATAAATGTCCTTCAAAATACAAAGGGCGCGATGATTGGTAGCGTGGGAGATTTTCGACAAACTAAAATATGAAGGAGCCACGAAGAAATAATATAGTTGGGGGCAAACCTTTGCGACATTGCAGCGCGTGGTTGCCTATCGGCGCCCTCATCATGACTGTATACTCCGAGTGAACTTGCCTGCCGCCCCCAAAAAGGGCACGCACGCAGCCGTTAGGACCAACCCGATAAATTGACAGCAACGAGCGGACTCGTGTGGCGGGTTGTTCTACCATGTTGCTCCACACGTTAGTATTGGGGACATTATGAGGGCGGCTGCTTATTGGGCAAGAAAGACAGAGCGCGCGCGCGCGGAACCCACCTGATTAGCTGTCGCCAGGCCGAAGAGGGCGAAAAGCAAAAGGAGGCGACGACACGACGCCATGCTGTTAGTGCTCTTTGGAACTTCGCCGAGTCTCACCTGTGCGCGCGGTATGTGCCTGTTTCAAGCCGCTCTTCCCGCTTTCTCAGCGAGCCTAGCGCCCTGTTTTTCCCCTGTGGAGAATATGTGTGTCAGGTGTACCACGGTACCCCCCTCCCCCGCCGCCGGCTGGGTGAGACTGCCGGTGCTACGGCAAAAGCCGGTTATCGGCTTGCTTCGAACTGTCGGCGTCTTTGGCTGGTGCGAATTGCTGAGAAGACCAATACGCTCTCGTAGCTTGGGCCTAAAAATTTCGCCCTGCTTGAAACATGCGGCGGGCTCGAAGTGCAGTCTCCGCGTGTTTCATCAGCTATCGGTCAGGAAGCCGGCAGGCCCCACATGCCTGGCCGCACGGGGGGTTGGGTGGTTGGTGCTGAGGCCTTGAGAGGGTATCTCCGCGCGGATGCTAATTTTCTTTTCAGTAGTCTCTCGTCAGTAGAGCTGACCCTGTGGCTAGTGGCTAGTGCACTCGCCGCACCCTACCGTCATACCGTAAGGCCGAGCTTGAGGAAGTGACGGAGGGGCTGCTCGAGCTCGTGTGCGGAATAGCATCAACCGCTGATGATTGGTCGGGAACGGTGAACCGCAACAACCGACCTCCGCGCGCGGGGAGGCTGTACGCTCCAGTACTTAATTCAGGCGACGACCGGGGCGTCATATGAAGTAAACTACGGGAACCGCCACGTAGCGGGATTTGGGACCTCCCGGTGCGCAACCACTGCACAGCGTACTGCAAGATATACTCGTAGAAGTAGTTAAACACGTAGACAGGCTGCAGTACGGGGCTGAAAATTCAAGCTGATTACAAATGTCAGATGCTACGCATAGAGAAGTTTGATTACAGCTCTGGATATACACTCTTCCCATAATAAAGTCCGTTATTAGTGAAATAGGGGCCTTCCGCGTAGGGCGGGTGTTTATCATGTAGAATTTCTAGGGTTTAACTGTACTTAAGCTTGTTGAAAAGGCGGACCGAAACTTGTGTTGGCGGTGAGGTTAAGGGGGAAGCGGGGCACAAATGGGGCCTGTCACGGCTACGATCTGACATATTAGGGTTTACGGGTCAACCCCGATTTCGGGGCATACCCTGATTCGGGCGCCCCGGAATTCGGATTTTCCACACTTTGGCTCGTGAATACTCCCGAAATTGGCATAAGATATCCTACCGTCACTAAAGACAATAAAATGATCCGAAGTACTACTAAAGTACGAATGAACAACATAACGGGGATGGGTCGGTAGCTTGAATGAGCAATGCCGACCGTCTTCGCTCCGGGCTTGGCCTCCCGAAGAGCGACAGACTGGTGGACACAGGGCCCGTTGAACAACACGCACCGTCCACCTCTTCCCAACCGAGCCTAGCTCACCCATGTTAGTGGATCCGTAGCGATACGTGACGGTACACACAGCAAGGCGCAGTTCGCAGAGTTTTGAATTCCGTCTTCCCAACAGCTATCGCGCCACCCACTTTGAAAACCGACCATGTACCCACTCAAGTACTACGAACAGTCAAAATCAACCATCGCTTACAAAACCCCCCCCTCCCCAAGGGCGGCGCGCCACACCGCGCCCCACCGAGCGTCCGGACGTTCATGTCCGCCGCCAACATCCTCCAAACCGGCGAGGTTGGATTAAGGCGGTTACCGGTGTAGCCATGACTTGTAAGTTCCTTGTATGGCATAGTTGGGAGGGCCCATAGACAGCAACCGGCGCATACGGTCCTTGGTGTAAACCGGCGCATACGGTACATGTTGTAAACATTTTCAATTTCAATTTTCCGAAATCGGCGACACAACATGCGGTTTTTATGATCCCAGCATGTTGTCCGCAAACATGGGAGCACGTGGGTGTGAGGGCATGTGCCGTTTAGATGCTTGACGTGGGTGGGATTGGGGCCGGAAACCCACAGCTTGGGAGGCTTAAAAGAGCCTTACTTTGCCGTACGGTGTCCGATTCGAGCAAACTAAGTTGTAAATGGAAGCCCTTCCCCCAAGTAAATACATTTTTTCAATCTAGTTTACGTCCGGCTGGTTGTCGCGTCAAATCCGCCGTCCGATGTCATCTAGGCCCTCGTACAGCAAACTAAAGTTCTTAGGGTTTCAAAATCTGCCACATTCGCGCAGGGCTAGCAACCCTCGGACAAGTGGTACCCGCACACCCGCTCCGCCAATACGCTCAACAATCAGCGCTCTATATTTCGTTTATTCACGGCGTTGCCCATTTCATGCCCCATGATGGCATGGTGCCGTTCCATTTGCCGCATGCCAAGTGAAGGCCCGTGCTAGGGTACTTTGAAAGCTCCCCGCCATATGTCACGCCCGGCGATGCGCAAGCTTAAAAGGCCAGCGATCCGCGCGCTAGGGTGCTTTCACTCCAAGCCAACCGCCCCTCAAACCCGATAGGCCCCTACTAGCCCGTGCTCCTTGGTTGTATTTTCGGATAATACGAGGCAAGAAAACCTAGTGCACGCGACATGCTATTCTCGGTGTCGCGCCGCTTTGTAGACGGATGGGCGCAACACACTCGGCGGATACTCGTGCAAATGTGCACACATTCTGAGAACCCAGTGTCGAGTAGTCTCCCGGTTTGTCGCGACTCTACGTGTGCCGAGCTAAGCATAGAGGCGTGCATAACCTGCACATGCACGATTTTCGGCCTCCAAAATATGGGCCGCAAATCCAGCGTGTGTGCCCACAATAATTGGGGCGTGCCGATAGATGTGCTCACGTCAGCGGACAGCGCGCCGTGGTGTGTTGTTCAAAAATCGTTACTCTAACCCCCAATCGAGTTGCATGGCCATCGCGGCAGTGCGTGGCGGGTAATTAAATGCGTGCCGCTAGTAACGGACTTTATGGGAAGAGTGTATGTTAGTATTTATTCGATAAATAATGAGAGAGAAACGCCGGCTATAATAGAGGGTGCTGTTAGCACTAGCATCCCGTTGCCTAGTGCTTATGAAGAAGGTAGCTATTTGTCAACCTAGTACTTAGTGTTATGCTATTAGCAATACCCTATTCCCTATTAGTGGCGGTCGGCCGGCCCTGCCGGTGCCTTCGCCGGCCGCCATCTCTCTCTTCCCACTTCTCTAGTCACCACAGCCGGCCCCCGTGTGGGGCCGGCACGACCTACGTGTAGCTATCCGTTCCCGCTTCCGACAGGTTATGGGCCCTCCACCAAGTTACACTAGAGAAGAGCGTGTGTAAAGCGCTCGGCGCCACGCTAGTCCTACCTACTCCCACGAAGAAAAGAGTAGAGCGTGTGTAAAGCGCTCGGCACCACGCTAAAAATTCATCGTCCAACCGACACCACGCTTCGCCTTCGAGCAGGTCGTCCGCGACTGTCCTACCATCTCCCACGTAAAAAGGAGAAGAGCGTGTGTAAAGCGCCCGGCGTCACGCTCGCCCCACCCAGCTTCCTATCTTACCTAGCCTTCAGCCTACCGATGCTCTCGACCGGTCGGCTGTTTAAAACCGGCCCGCGAAAATTCGGCCCGTGCGTACTTTAATTAGTATTGTTATTGTTTTCCTGAGGTAACGCCGCAACGCTCACATAACTTAACGGGGAGCTTACTTTTCCCACGGCGAAAGGGGGGAGTCAACACGAGCAACGCCCGTCTATGCTTTTGCGTGTCTACACGCTCGTAACAACCTTGTTGGCTTTGCTTCTTCCTCGCCGGTCGCTCTCATGCGTCGGCTAATTCGCCCGTGGACAGTTTTCCCCGCTACGTGTCAGAATAGTACATTGCGCAGTACATTTGGAACCGCTTCATATCGGCAACTCGCCGGTAGCGGCACATTCATGTGAGCGCATATGTCGCTACACCTACCCGGCTTGAGACACACGCTACAAGCACTACACCTTCGACCAAGATGGCACCTTCCTCATTGCAAGTTAGGACGACGTCAATAAGACCTCGGCTACCATGAGGGGGGTGTTAGCACTAGCATCCCGTTGCCTAGTGCTTATCTAGAAGGTAGCTATTTGTCATCCTAGTACTTAGTGTTATGCTATTAGCGGTACTCTATTCCCTATTAGTGGCGGTCGGCCGGCCCTGCCGATGCCTTCGCCGGCCGCCATCTCTCTCCTCTCGCTTCTCTAGTCACCACAGCCGGCCCCCGTGTGGGGCCGGCACAACCTCCGTGTAACTATCCGTTCCGGATTCCGAAGGGGGGAGGGGGGGGGGGGGGCGCGGACACTCACAAGAGCCGGACGTACCAATGTACCAGACATGGCTTGCCGGGGAAACGATGGGGAAAGCATGTAACGGCGCCGCTGAGACAGGAGCACTTGCTTTTCATGTTTGTTAGTCAAGGTCTCCGCCACATGTCCTCGAGGTGACGGGAGACATAGACGAGGAGGAACGCCGCGTCGGGAGAAGCGACGAAACCTTGGACGGCGTGATCGAGCCGGCGGCGGGATCAACGAGCTAAAGAGCGAGGGGGTTTTGTTGCCAATCTTTTCCCTTCACTCTCCGGCACAACCGGAGTCGCACGGGGGCTACATTAGGTTGGGTTGCCTAATGCCTCGGCTGATGCCCAGCCTCGGCTAGACGGCGCCTCGGAGCGGCGGTAGCGGGCCGCGATAGTGAAAGTTTAGTAGTAGCAATATTCATTTCGTATCTTAAACAAGTGGTTGAAATGATATACTTTTATGACTTACTTGATTAGTTTAGTATTATCGTTAACGCATACAAACAGAGTAGATGAGGATGGATAAAAGGGTCACGGGCGTAAAACCCTGTTCATAAGACCTGAATGGCAGTATGGGGTACGCCGTGAGGAGGCGGCAGCCGGAAACCATTCCTTGCTATGTCATATTTCATTTCATTTCATACCGCATATTGTATCACCCATGTCGGGAGTTTTGTGAGTATAAGCGGGAAAACTCCAAATTGCGTGACGCCAAAATCACGGCAAACCTGGCCAAATCGTGGCTTTGCCGTGGGAAAGTTAAGCTCCTCGCTAAGTTAGGTGAGCGTTGCGGCTTTACCTCGGGAAGAAACAATAACAATACTAATTAAAGTACGCACGGGCCGAATTTTCGCGGGCCGGTCTTAAAAATCTAGATCCGGTCGAGAGCATCAATAGGTGGAAAGCTAGGTAAGACTGGAAGCTGGGTGGGGCGAGCGTGGCGCCGGGCGCTTTACACACGCTCTTCTCCTTTTAACGTGGAAGATGGTAGGACAGTCGCGGACAACCAGCTCGAAGGCGAAGCGTGGTGTCGGTTGGACGATGAGTTACTAGCGTGCCGCCGAGCGCTTTACACACGCTCTACTCTGTTTTTCGTGGGAGTAGGTAGGACTAGCGTGGCGCCGAGCGCTTGACACACGCTCTTCTCTAGTGTAAGTTGGTGGAGGGCCGCCCATAACTTGTCGGAATCGGGAACGGATAGCTACACGTAGGTCGTGCCGGGCCCACAAGGGGGCCATCTGTGGTGACTAGAGGAGTGAGAGGAGAGAGATGGCGGCCGGCGAAGGCACCGGCAGGGCCGGCCGACCGCCACTAATAGGGAATAGAGTACCGCTAATAACATAACACTAAGTACTAGGATGACAAATAGCTACCTTCTACATAAGCACTAGGCAACGGGATGCTAGTGCCAATAGCAAACCGTACACAATCGAATCTTCACCTCATCTGTGTTTCGTGACGATTGTGTCCGGACCCCATTTATTCATGTTCCGGTATGGCCAGAAGTGAATTTAGAACCCAGGTTAAGGTAAACGCTTTCATTAGATACAAATAGGCCATGTTTACCTCACATGCTAAACCTTCACCCTCGGAGAGCACCTCTGTTCCAATGAAATCAATTGTTGGGAGGTGTGTGCAATTTCATATTATCATGTTGCATGATAAAGGAGTTTCACGCAGCTCGCAATAAGCAAATGTGCTCCGATCCAGGCACAAAGACACTCCATAAAACGCATGAACGTTAAGATAGTGTGGGTGTAAAGAAGCGCTGCCTGTGAAATCGGAATTTGCCCATGAACAGCCAAACACAACGTGTCGGCGTGATATAATAATGATAATCCCCCGCACTGTGGAACACGAATGAAAATGAAAGTATGTATCGGCCGCTGCCAGCTGCTCGATCTCTGGGCCCTCCCAACCAAGCCATGCAGGAAACTTGTTAGTTTGGGCTAAACCGCTTTATTAACACTCGCTTGATGGGGCTAGACAGTTTTCCCACTTACTCGTACATACGGAGAGCCGAGTTGCGTGTGGAGTCCACCCTTGCACACACGGCAAATGAAACCCGCATGGCACTCATGCGAGAGCCATGAGAAGACAGCCGACGGTGGTGGAGTTGGTACATAATGCACATGCGCAAATAATTTTCATTTTACCTTAAAGCAGTGTCAGGCCTAAGCTCCATCGAATAACCACCAACCCCCTTTTCTCTCCATTCACACCCTGCATGCATGCAAAGGCGCCACGCATGGACTCGTCAATCAGTCCATGCAGGATCGCTTTAACGCACCTGCTCCACCTCTGGCGATGCCACTTAAGTAACCACAAATACATAAGAAACAGAGGCATAACAACTGAATAAAGTGTTGGCGGCTGCTCCGCCTGGTTCCGCCTCAACTGAATTCCACAACCACTCAAATTGCGCACTCACTGGACTATGCCATCAGCTGTCAGCACCTATGTATGGATTAGTTACAATGGGTTGCAACGAGCGCATCACAGCTCCTGCATCTTGGACACATTAGCCAGCTCCAGCTTCAAAACTTCGTCCAACGTGCGGAGATATTTCCCAAACTGCCTGTCGCTCATGCGTGGGAAGGCCAGTATGTCCAAATCGCCCGACAGACACGCGTCCCGAAACTGCTTGGCGTCCGGGAAATCACCTGCGATACAATGGCAGCCCACCCACCACCAAGCTTCACCTCAGTGCTTCCTCTCAGCGACCCTCCTACGCTGCGAGCTGACAGGTAGCAAAATGCTCAGCTCTCAAGGTGCGGGAGCACGTTGGAAAGACTTTTTACTTTCTAGCGTCACGGCAAGTCTGACCCACCCGGTGCGATATCATATTCGCGAAGTTTGTATTTGTTCAACTTGATATCGTTGAACTCGTGCTGAATGTTGTCCAACAGACGCGCCTGAAATAGAGTGCAAGGGGTGATGATGTGACGGGGATTAATTTCGTGTTGGCTGATGCAGCTGAGGGTTAGTGAGCAGGCAGTGGCAAGAATTGGCAAGCAGGTTGGGTGTGATGCGGAGTGCAAAAAGGGGGGGGGGGGCTGCAACACGCCTGCACTTGTCGTCTGAAGAGCAGCGGCGGGATCTTGGCCCGCAGGTGGCGCATCAGGATGAGGTGCGTCTTCAATGACCGTACGCGCTTGGCAAACTCGCTGATCTTGCGGTTCAGAGTCCAGCTGGGGACGGCCTTCAGCTCGTCCAGCAGCTGCGCCTCCTCGCGCAGGAAGAAAGGCTTAACGCACATACCACAAACACCTCCTTCAGTCCATCAATCAAACCACCAATCAAACCAAATCACTGAAATCGCCTTGCGTCCCGGACTCACAACTACTGACTCGACTGAAACCTGCCCTTAGTTTCTCGCCCCTTCGTCAAGTGCAAACTCGCAGCCATACCTCTCCTAGTGCATCCTCAAAGCCCGCCTCACTCTCGTCCGGCTCGTGAATGGGGACGGATGCACCCTCCGGGAAGGAGCCCGTATAGACCTTACAGACCTGCGATTGTGAGCGCTGTGAGCGATCCAGCCGGCGACAGGAGGGTGCATTCGCTTCCGTTTCTGCTCTCAGCGGAGTTGTGTATATGTATCAAGAACGTCTTATAATGAGGGCGCCGTATTGGTTGACTACACCCAGGGCTGCACATTCAGCAACATATGCAACGTTCTTTGCCATGAAGAGATTCCCTCGGCAAGTGTGGTGGTATGTGAAGGGGGAAATTCACCTCCGGCGAGCGCAACACTTTGGCTAACGACCACATCAGTGCGCCATACACGCGCATTAGTTCCTGACTGGACACCTACAGGCATACCATGCACAGGCCGTGACCGAGTGCATCAAAACCTACTTTCCCTCAGTGCTGACAGTGTCAGAGAAAACTAAGGTTGAGGGTGAAGACTGACACTACAGGCTCATAGGTTAGAGCTGATCAGAAACGTACCTGGTCTGCCTTGTTAAGCACAACTCGAATCTTGTCGTGATGCTCTTGAATGGACTCGATGACCTGTGAAAACGGAGAACAGCATGTGCAGACTGTCGCACGTTCACACTGCGATGATGTT
>JAPMLY010000022.1:315000-511280 GCA_026401115.1 Tetraselmis chui
GTTTTACTTTGTTATTGGGCGTACTATCGTATATCGTAGCGTGGGCGCACTTGCCGGGAACGGGCAACTTGCGCCCACCATCGCGACCACCACACCCAGCACTCTGGCGACACGACCGAGACATCCTCGCAACCAATGCAGATGCCCGTCGGAACTCGCTCCGTCATGAGGCCTGCGACTCGAGGAAGGGGGCTGCCGACGCAGCACGGCAAAAAAACCCCGTATTAGCGTGCACAAATAAGCTTCAACAGGGACACCATGTCTCGTGTCGGAGGAGGAGGATGCACGGCTTGCGTCGGGAATATGTGAATGGGCCTCGAAGGTGTAGAGCGATCCCTATCAATACGTAACCTCAGTGAAAATTGGCTGGAGGGTTTTGTATGATATTGAAGGCGTACTCGATGAAGATGGACTGTCGTGCGTTTTGTCGGTGCTACGCTGTTGCCCTCGCCCCATCCGCTGCTGGCCGCCGCCTCGAAAGACTGAGAAGTGCTCCCACATCGCCAATCCGACCCTGCATCCTCCACTGAAAGTAATGGTGCTGAAGAGATGGCGTGCTTATTGCGCTCGACCCCCCGTCGAACGCGGGGGTGGTGAACAGTGGGCCCCAAGAAGCACCTTGTCGAAGGAAGGAGGCCAGCCAGGCAGAGTAATCAGTTTCTGAACGACGCAATACCCGTAGTTACGACTTAAGCAAAGCAGTGAGGGGCGCAGGTGAGAAAAGTCAGTGCCAGAAGTGCAAAGTAAAATTAGATTGCCGGGATTGTGACCTGTTGCTGAGACGTTTTATACCTCCGCCCGTGAACACGGCCTTCATCCCCCCGACGGGTGCGAACGACGCGCCGCGCCTTAAGAGTGCACTTGTTGCCGAGAAATGCTGCCGAGCGCTGAGTACCATCTGCAGTTAACTCGAAGCTTGCCGATACTGCGACAAACCAGACCGTCTTTTGTCTTCAGACCGCGTTTATTCTACCTTGCTACATACAGATCCACAGGGCAAAAACTGACGCCCTACTCGCGCTGCCGTTTTGGTGCCGTCGTGTGAGCTGTGTCGGACGATGGTGTAAAATTCGGCCGACCTCCTAAAATTGCTGACGGTCACCAGCCAATTCGGCAGACAGAAATAAAATTTGCGATATAAATCATCCAAAGCCTCCATCGCGGCACACATCAGCCGAAATTAACCTTATCTATTAACGATAATTTTGTTAATAATACTTATCAATTAATAGGTATCATTAACATAACTAATCCGTATCCAAAATATACTATTTACCTTCCCTGCCCCAAGTTCCTCATGCAAGAAACCACCATTAGTTGATGACATAAATAACATATCGGTCATACGCGAGAAAACGCATTGAAGAACAAACAAATAACGCATTGCAGTGGCAGCCGCATCAATATTGTGTTACAAGCACTATGGGAACGTGAACATGCAAAAAAGAGGGGACGAGAACCAAAAGGGTAAGAGAGACAAGAGGGTCACGGAATCCAAGGCACTGCAAAGGGAAGCACTACAATGTGGACAAACCCAACAAAGAGAACACGAGAGAACACAAGATACTCCCACGCAACGTTGAAAACGCGACACGTGGAGGCGACAAGCGACGGCGCCTCACGCCCCGCGCGAGGAAGCACGAGGACGCTTGCGGCCCATGGCGCGGGCGAAGAACGACGTGGTAGGAGAAGGCATCCCACAAGAGGAAGAAGCGACCTCCACACCGTCCGCGGCGGCGGACGACCCGCGCGCGACGTTTTTTCCCGTCAGCGACATGGACGGCGAGAGAAACATTTCGGCGCTAAGAGGCCAACAACATGCCCATATGCATCTCTTTAAGGGCGGCTGCCTATTTGGCCAAATTTGTCAAAAACCCGTGACGTGGCCGCCGAGAGCACCAAATTCCGTGACCGTAAAGTGTGGCAAGAAGCCTTCGAAAAGCTAGCTACATACACAAATTTGTTCTGTTCTGTTCTCTCGCTGCTCTATCGCTAGGTGGAAGTGCTTATGGAGGGAGAATTGAAAAGATGTATCACTTTTGTTGTTTATCAATAGATTGTAATTGATCAAAGGGAATTGTTAAAAGGTTCTGACAACTCCCTCTAATGCACTAAGCTTAAATAGCTTCCCGCCTAGATAGTTTGCACTTGCTCCTGCTCGGTCCTCGTGCTAGGTGCTAGGGCATTCCAACCGTCATCAAAAGACTAGCGACGCGGCTCGTCCAGTCGGGGAATCACATTCTGCATTGGAGACCTCGCTTGGCGCTTCATCTATCTAGTTAGATTTACTGTGCGTACATGTACGTACCGGAAGGTACTGGTAGTACAATACGCATGAGAACCCCCGCTAAATTGCAGTAGCGATGTACCCACGAAGTACGTCTTTCCGATGGAAAAGCACGAATTGTAATTAGTAACGAGTACATGTAAAATGTCCTCGAATGTGATATTGCATGACTGTACTTGTCACACTCGTACCATCCCCCTCTTGGCAGATCTTGAGGCCGCCGCAAGGCAGACCTCCGTGGCCAAAGCTCCTTTAATGAAGTAGTTACTTTGACTCAAGAATGCGCGTTGGGCGAGCGTGCATGAAGTCTATGTACGCCTGAGTCTTGGCAAACTTTTGCCATTGGGGTGTCTCCCAAAAACCGTGTAACGTTGTAATTCGATGCACCTCGTTCAGCCGGTGCCTGACTGGTGGAATGTCGTCATCACTCAAGTGCGTCATGATGAGCAAATGTTTGCCTCGTCGTCCAGATGGCGACTTGATGCACACAATAGAGATGTGAGAGATATCGAATTCGTCATCGTCTCCCTCATGAATAGTTACCGGGACAGCTTGTCGTAGTGGAGCGGTAGAGCATGGTCGTAAGTTGTTCACATGAAGCTCATGATGTAAGCGTATTGTTGCAAGAAGTTTCAACCTCTAACTTTGTTTCCCAGTCTACTCCTCCTTTGTAAAAGGTCCAAGCTGTCTGTCCTTTAGTTTCATGTTTGTTTGCCCACGTAAGAAGAGGTTTGTTGTAACAACTGGCACCTTGTCTCCTCTCACGAAGTGTGAGGCTGTCGACGATTCCGAGCGTGCTTGCATCTTGTCTTTGTGCAGGTGTAACACCGAACGTCTCAGAGTATGTACTTCATGTAACAACCCTAACCGCTTTGATGCGTCTTGCGAAACCGGATTTGAAGGTCGCATGCTGAGCAGCAAATCATGGGGCTCCTCATGAGAGAACCCAAAGTTAGCATCGAAGGGAATGTGCTCAATTCCGAGCGCACGAGAAGCGTTGTACGCAAATTTCACTTGAGGCAACGTGTCTATCCAGTTAGATCCGTCGTAGCAACAAAAGCAACGAAGACGCTGCTGAAATGCAGTGTTGACGCGCTCCGTTAGTCCATCCGTCTCCGGGTGCCGATTGGAAGACACGTTCATACGCGTTATGAGGCGTCGCAAGAGTGTCTGCCAAAAGCCACTACCGAATTTGGGGTCGCGGTGAATAACCAGCACGCGAGACAGTCCATGCAATCGGTATACTCCGTGTAAAAACAAAGTAGCAGTTTCCTCGACAGTAATGCTCTCTGTACACGGCAAGAAGTGGGCCATTCGAGTCAAATGATCGACCACAATCAGCACAATGTCAATGCCATTGCTCATAGGCAAGTGTGTCAAGTAGTCAAGACCAACTGTCTGCCGCGGTCTACTAGGTAGAATAGGCAATGGGTAAAGAGTCGCGGCCATCTGGGGTCGAATCTTTGCTCGTCGACACACGACGCAACGCTCACAAAAATTTGTCACGTCTTGGCGAATTCGTATACACACGAATCTGTCGAGCGCTTTAGCAAGAGAGCTAGCAACTCCTCTTTGACGAGCTGACGAACTTTCGTGCAACGATGTGATCAATCTCAGTCGGAGCTCAGAGTTCCGCGGGATACAAAGGCGATTGAGACGCCAAAAGTACCCAACTTTGGCTTCTATCCGGCTGTCTTTCGTCCATTACTCACCCTCGTCCCCATAAAACGACTATTGGGAGTACCCCTCGCGAATGAGATCATCGAACTCTGGGCTCAACTGCAACGCGCTAACCGTCATTAAGTTTAAGTGTGCGTCTTCTAACAACAACTCGGACGTCCGTCGTAATTCTCGTTCTGACGGAACCTCGCCATCCCAAAATTATGGAACTTTGGCATGAGGTATGAAATCTGGTCGCCGACTTAACGGATCAACTTCGGTCAAGGCTCCTTTGCGGTACATCTCCCCCCCAACCCTCAGCATGTTTGCACAATTGCACTAGTATCCGCCGAGTGTGTTGCGCCAGGTCGTCTGCAGAGCGGCGACACCGAGAATGGTATGTCGTGTGCAGTGGGTTTTCTTGCCACGTGCCCGAAAATACAACCAAGGAGCACGGGCTAGGGACCTATTGGGCTTGAGGGGCGGTTGACGTGGAGTGTAAGCACTCTAGCGTGCAGATCGTTGACCTTTGAAGCTTGCGCATCGCCGGGCGTGAAAAATGACGGGGAGTATCCTAGCACGGGCTCATATTTGGCCTGCGGCATATGGCACGGCACCATGCCATCATGGAGCATGAAAAGGGCAACGCCGTGAATACAAGAAATATAGAGCGCTGATTGTTGAGCTTATTAGCGGAGCGGGTGTGCGGGTACCACATGTCCATGAATTGCTAGCCCCGCGCGAATGTGGCAGCTTTTGTAACCCAAAAAAAAACTTTAGTTGGTTGCACGAAGGCATAGATGTCATCGGACGGAGGATTTGACGCGAAACCGGCCGGTAGGCGTAAATTAAGTTGAAAACTTGTTTTGACTTGGGGAAAGGGCTTCCATTTGCAACTTAGTTTGCTCGAATCGGACACCGTACGGCAAAGTAAGGCTTGTTTAAGCCTCCTAAGCTGTGGGTTTCCGGCCCCAATCCCACCCACGTCAAGGATCTTAACGGCAGCTCCCATCAAACCCATGTGCTCCCATGTTTGCGGACAGCAAGCTAGGATCATAAAAACCGCATGTTGTGTCGCGGATTTCGGGATTATTTATCAGCCGAAGTCAGCAAAATCCAAATTCCGGGGCGCCCGAATCAGGGTGTACCCAGAAATCAGGGTTCGGTCGCAAACCCTAATACGTCAGATCGTAGCCGTGACGGGCTCCATTTGTGCCCCGCTTCACCCTCAACACAAGTTTCGGCCCGCCTTTTTAACGAGCTAAAGTACAGTTAAACCCTACAAATTCTGCATGATAAACACCCGCCCTACGCGAAAGGCCCTATTGCACTAGTAACGGACTTTATGAGAGAGAGAGAGAGAGAGAGAGAGAGAGAGAGAGAGAGAGAGAGAGAGAGAGAGAGAGAGAGGAATAGAGAGGGAGAGAGAGAGAGAGAGAGAGAGAGAGAGAGAGAGAGAGAGAAAGAGAGGGAGATAGAGAGTGTGTGCATGTGGAGACAGCTTTGATTGTTGCAAATAGAAATTGAAATCGAAACATTTATTTAAAAATGTACTAGAGTGTGACATGCCAGCGTTTCAGTGGCATATAGTAGCGGCACAACAAATTCCAGCGGCACCACTGCAGCGGCAGACTGTCCCACTACGCCGGCCGCGGAAGAGGTAGGGGAGGGGTCTCGCGAGGAAGTCAGGGAGATATCGCTAGGCATAATATGCACCGGGGCCCGGCGTGTTGTCGCCGCTGAGCGCTCCGCGCTTGCTGGTCCCGAAGCGGTAAGCCGGGTTGGTCTTACTCTTAGACATGGTCTGCTTTCGGAAGCTGGAGTCTTGTAGCCCCGTGGTGGGGCCCGGGCCCCAGGGGGCACTTGCACTTTTCTCGTGCTCCGACGAAATGTAGACAGCCGTCCTACAAAACACACGTCATAAACCGCCAACCCCAATTAACAAATCATATTATGCCCTTTTACTCCAAGTATTTTTAGCGCGGACGAGGGGTGGCGCTCGACTCCGAACAAAAGGAGCAACAAAACGTACATTTGCATGAAGGGGGTGGGCATGAACGTGCGTTTCATTTAAAATATTGAGTTTCATAAAACACCTCCGTTATTCCAAGTGACGTGGTATTTAGTATTTCACTGTAATCAATATTCAGTACTTATTCCAAGCAATGACAGCGTGATGTCAATTGATTGATAAAATACAGTACAGGTACATGTGCTTCAGTAGTTTGCTTCGGCTCGTGTAAAAAAACACGGCATGCGCAACAAAAAAGACACGAAAGCAATCATTTAGGTTTTGAATAGCTAGGTTTTGTTGTTCCTGGGGCTGGAGAAGAGCTGCGTACCGGCCGTCCCGAGTGCTCGTGCCGAATCCTGCCCCCTTCCCGCCCCGGCCTGACTGCCTCCCAACGGAGCCACTAGTATTGTAATGCCAAGGCGCCGGGGTCTCGTTGATGATGGAGCGCACGCCTGCCTTGAAGCGCTGCTCAGTGCCGGCACCCCACGCCGGCAACGACTTGTACACCGGATGCTTCCCAATACAGCTACGCTGCGAGTAATGTCCCGGGCCGGGTGAATTGCGTCGGTTGCCGTTAGCACCCATCGCCGCCACGGCGTGCTCCTCTGACAAAAACACCTTTGAAGCCGCGTCTCGTGTGGCGGTGCCGAAACAGGCATGCGAGCTACTCCTGTGGTGAGTGCAATCAATAAGGTGAAAGGTTATGAGAAAGTCGAGTAAGGTATGAGACGGGCACCGAGATGTGGTTGAATGTCCGATGAGTTGATGACGCGCAAATGACGAAAAATATGTATAAAAGCAAACGCAAATAAGTAATCATTTAAACAAAATATAACACCTCCGTGATATTAAATTGGTTACCAGGCAAGAATTTGTGCTTGGTGGCCTCCACTGCTTTTTCTTGTAAGAAATTGTTTTTTAATACGGGGCGGGCGTTTGTCGCCGATTGCGTAGTACTTACCATTAAGTACATTTGTAGAGTTGTGTACATTAGTATTAGTAACAGCGATACTGTGACCTGACAAAATACTGGTTCAAATAATCCGGGAAAAAGTGAATTTTGTTCCGGATAATTTCCATCTGTGGGTGCTATTGATTAGTTCTTTCGTGTATGATAATAACGTTATATCATATTTGTATATTATTGCGGTACAATATACTGCTTTCCTTTGCCGTGTCTTGGATTCCGTGAGCCTCGTGTCACGCTTGCCCTCTTCACCCCCCTCTTGCCCCTTTTACATGTCCTCGAGCTCACAGTGCTTACTGAAATGCATGGCAATCAGTTGGTACAGGTACGAGTCATTTCAAGTTCATTCATGGGTAGAGCGTACCAAATATTGTGTACAGATGTACGATCGTTGCAAAGAGATAGTTTTACCGGACAGAAAAATGTCCGCATCACTTTAGATTTTGTTAATTGGAATGACGTGAGAGGCAGGGCTTTGTAATTCTCGTGGTGTTTGTTCATAATGAATATGGATACATGGACGTTATGGACGTTATACTCAGTTTGTATTAGACCAATACATCATCAAAATAATTTATTGAATCGTAATATCGATAATCATAATGTCGATTGCATTTCTTTGATCCATTATAATATATTATTCTTTATAATATACAAAACGTCGCCGGTCTTTCGCGCTGAGCTGAAGGGCGCGCCGCGTTGGCGAAAGCAAAGGCGCAAAACATCCGATATTTGGAGTTGTACCCGCAAACATAAAACTCAGCACACTCGCAAAATACGACCATAATCTTTTAAAACTCCAAATCAATTGTCCCAAAAACGCGCGCACTGCTCACATGGCATGTTTCAAATCGAATTCCCGATATACTTCTGTCACGCTGTTTTATCGTCCCAGCAGGGGAAGCCTGCTTCGGATGCAGAATTGGAGAAGGCTGCACGGGGCTGCTTACTTGTATTTGGAAGTCAGCTGGGCGCCGACAGACTGCTCCATCTTCTTGTAAGCACCTAGCACGTGCAGTTATTTCTTGCTGAGGGGGGCAGGGTCTTGAAAGAAGGCAACAAGGCAGGGTGATCACGGCTACAGCTTGCCGGCGCTGTAATTCCACTGCAACGCCGCACTCACCTGGCCCGGGGCTCTCGCGGGATGTGCGAGCGCTCTGCACCTCCCGCTGGCCCGTGCCGAACTTGGTGTTGGTACCAGACGACTTGCGAGAATCGGTCATCTATTTGACACAATACATATAACAAAATTACAGCTGCCAATAGTGAAGGAAGGAGTGCTCGCACGAGAATCCACTTTTTCTTATATTTATATTAGTGCGAGGAAGGTATTATTCTTAAATGTTTGGTTTCGTACCTTCCCGAAGGTAGAGTACGTCTTGTAGCTGGGCCCAAGGTTGCTCCCTTGCCCACCCGTCGACCGGAGCCTCGCCCTGAAATAATTCAAGCACAGAGGCCGGGATAGGACAGTATAGGCGTGCCTAGTCAATACCTGCATATACGAAGTAGCGGGATACAGAGGACGGGTCAGCTGGAAGGTATTATTTACCTGTCCACATCAAGCCCTGCATACGTCCGTTCGAAGTCGCCCCGGCGCGCGCTACCAAAACTTGCTCCGGGCGAGGAGGCCACGCTACTCGACACCTGTTTCCCGAAGCTGCTGCGCAGGGAAGTGACTGCGTAGCCAGCTGGGCAGTTTGGGGTGTTCTTGCGAGGCATTGCACATATACCTGGAAAAACCCCGGACAAGTACGGCCACATAACTTTGGCGTACAAATACAAGCGTACAAAATTGGGTCGATGCATATACTATATATAGAGAAGTGCTGATTATCCGACTACGGTCGACATGGGGAGTATGACCCACTGTCGCGGGACGACACATATTCTTAACTAATGAATCGAAGCAAAGCAGGGGATATCCTCGCGGGCTCGGATTCGCGAGCGCACCCTGGCGATGAAAGCGAGAGTTGGGCAAAAGTGAGGGAGGGAGGAGCTGTCCGCCAGCTGTCGTCAGGACGTGTCACTCGCCGAGCAGATGGCTCACCTTCTACAGGAGCAGGCTTCTACGCATTAACAAAATCCTGCTGGAATGCAGCCCGGCTCGGGTTTCCACTCGAATCGTAAGGGAAACAGAAAATGCAGCTTCTACGGAGCGGGTAGGCTACCTTGGGGTGATGCTGGGTTTCTTGGGGAACCTGTGCCTAGGAGCGTTTGTGTGCGGGAAGGGGGCGCGAGTCACATCGTGTGCACGCCGGTACAGGTGCCGTACCTGTACCTGCTTTGTTTCTGCGTTTATTCTGCGAGCAGCGGACGATGTTTAGCGATTGGGATGGAAATTATGCCAAAGGTGACAGCTTGCTTACATTTGTGATAAGCAGGCACTAAATACTTCAAAAAAGGGTGACTTACTTGTATCCAGTGGATACGGTGTTATTTGTATCCCACCAGTTTTTACAATTGGGTTGTCCAAATATGGACATCCTCAGCTTTGCTGGTACCTGCACATCACTATAACTGCTATTTACAAAGCAGGGGGAGGCTCCGTTTGCCAAAGTGTTGCTCTTTTGCATTCCTTGCTCGCAAGGGGCCATGGGCCATGTACGTACGCTCATTAAGGGAATCGGGAGGGAGGGTTGCGTGAGATGTGCTCGCGCACGGGCAGAAGGTGGACGACCTCTGTGTGCCAGCGCGTCATATAGGGGTAACGCATGTCTATTTTTTACCACTGTGACATGCGTAATCTAGCGGTTAGAATTTGTAACGTCGTGGCAACGCCCGACTTTTCTCGGCCCCCGTGTAATTCAAACCTCTGTAATTTCAATCTGACCATTTACAAAGCAGGGGGAGGCTCCGTTTGCCATGTTGTCGCCATTGGGCGGGTTGTTCGTCGTAGGTTGTCCACCCCACGGTGTTAGCCAGCCGATGAGGAACCACAATGATCGTCCTGCAAGGACGGTCGGGTCGATGTAGTCCATGACGACGTTGGACTCCGTTGACAAGCCGCCGAAGTATGTCATCTTCTATTGCGTAACGCCGACGTTGAAGGCGGTTGTCGCTGCTCTCTTACGCAAGGAGTGCGAGGTCCAGCTGAAACCTTTTCGGGGGCGCTATTGCATTGCCGAAGTGACCTTGTTGAGCCATCCAGTCAGTGTGTTAGTTGTCCACTTATCGTGTTTTTCCGTGGCGTGTTGTCGGGTACTTTCCACCCGACATCGTGTGTCGAATATAGTCGAAGAACGCCAAAATTTGAATTACCTCGGTGTGAACCGTGGGCGGAAGGTGACATAATAGTTTGCGCTCAGCGGACACTCCGCGTTGGCCCTTTCTTGTACGATGGTATAAGCGAATTCCGTCTGCCTCGGAGGCGACGAGGTCCTCTGTTAAGCAGTCTATGCCCGCGCCCCTGCGACTGAAGAATAATTAGAGTAATACCACATTAGTATATGCTCGTAGTAGCCGTACTTGATCTTGTGATGGGTTGGCATGGTGCGTCTCACGCGAAGTAGCCTCCGTGAGCTGGAGGCGTAGGGCTTGGGCCATGCGTCGGGCTTTGACTACAATGGAGGATGGTAGGTGTACCCGTACCGGCGCGTCGTCAATTGTTACTTGTGAGGCGGCTAATACTTTTCTCACCTTAGCGACCAGGTCGCCGAGGGCAAGTGCTTCGAGTCCGTGGTCCTTGAAGAAGCCGTTGACTGCCGACAAGTAAGGTTAAAACTAGAGGCCTTGATGGTACCAAGTTGTCCTAGCCACGCGACGTGACGTGCCATATGAGCCGGTGTAGCAGCGAGTGGCGCGAGTCGGTGTTCCTCACATAAGTCGTAGTAGCGGCGGATAGTATTGCCGTACGTTGCTGATGTGGGAGGTGCCCATGCTACGGAGAGTAGGGCCAGGGTGGTCGTACCGAGTGCGTCAAAACCAATAATTATGGTCATGTGCGGTTTCATCGTCTCGATCCACGGACTGGTGTTGGTTGTGACAGTAACCTTGTACTTAGGTTGTGTTTGACGGCCGTACTGCGGGTTTGGTATTCTTGGCTCGCGGTGTAGTCTAGTAAAAAGTGCTAACGTAGCACTCAAGCTCCTCGTCTTAGGTAGAGCCCCGCCGGAAGGGAACGCGGACTATTGTCACCGGCCAGTGAGGACTGCATGTTGTACCGCGTAGCGCCCGACGCATTTGGTTGGAACAAGCCCCGACGGGGAGCGACGATAATTTCTTTGGAAGCCATCTCGGTAACCGCTTGGTGTCATACTTTCCATGCCCAGCGTGGGGCGACTACGGTAACCGCTGCGCCGCTCTGTCGTAGCTTTTGGACGAGGTTGGGTAGTCGGTGCCAAAGAGGGTTGCTCTAGTTGTTTTCTATGCGCAAGTCATGGTCTAGGAGGTGGAGTGCGTCCATCGCTTCGCACGTTGGCCCCCTCCATCCTGCGTTGTAGCGGGATAGTAGGGTGCTGAGAGCCGAGGCAAAATGGTCGATCGAGTGCTGCCCGAATCTCATGTCGAGTTCCGCAAATAGTATCGGTTCTAGTCTCAAGTCGTCGTTGTCGAGGTGTCGACTGAGCTTGTCGGCCGAGAAGTTGGTTGCTGACCTGGTGTAGCGTGCCAAAAGATTGATGATGTTCGTGTCGAGTAAGCACCACATGCGTCGCAGTTCCTCCATCATGAGAGCTTATCGTAAGATCAAACGTGTCAGAATGTGACAGACAGCCTAGTTGTCCTCGTGCATGAGGACGTTGCGGCCGGTCAGCTGTGGTAGGGAGCTCTCGACAGCGTGACGGGCGGCCTTCATCTCCTTCCAAGTAATAAATTTGTAGCAGTTCGTGTTCTTTGCTCCAAAATTCTTGAGCTTCGAGGTGTTCGTTTCGAACCGCGCCCCATCCATAACCGGAGATGTCCGTGTGTACATACGACGGGTTTGTGAATGGGCTTGCCGTTGGACTGACTAGGCACCTTTGTCCACCACAGCAGGTTGCGTCGCAGCTGAAGGGTTAACCGGACGAGGCCTCCCCATTTCTCGCCGACGACAAAGTGGAGTTCTCGGAGGAAGAATCTGGCCGCCGGAATTGCCAAGATAAGGTACTATCCCTGTTAGAGTTGGGAACGGATAGTTACACGGAGGTCGTGCCGGCCCCACAGGGGGGCCGGCTTGGGTGACTAGAGAAGTGAGAGGAGAGAGATGGCGGCCGGCGAAGGCACCGGCAGGGCCGGCCGACCGCCACTAATAGGGAATAGAGTACCGCTAATAGCATATCACTAAGTACTAGAATGACAAATAGCTACCTTGTACATAAGTACTATGCAACGGGATGCTAGTGCTAACACCCCCCCCTCAAGGTAGCCGAGGTCTTGACGTCGTCCTAGTTTGCGTCGAGGAAGGTGTCATCTTGGTCGAAGGTGTAGTGCTTGTAGCTTGTGTCTCAAGCCGGGTAGGTGTAGCGACATGCGCTCACAAGAACGTGCCGCTACCGGCGAGTTGCCGATATGAAGCAGTTCCGAATATACTGCGTAATGTACTATTCTGACATGTAGCGGGAAAAACCGTCCACGGGGGAATTAGCCGACGCATGAGAGCGACCGGCGAGGAAGAAGCAGCCAACAAGGCCGTTAGGAGCGTGTAGGCACGCAAAAACATAGACGGGCGCTCGTGTTGACTCCCCCTTTTCGCCGTGGGAAAGTTAAGCTCCTCGCTAAGTAAGGTGAGCGTTGCGGCATTTGCCTCGGGAAAAAACAATAACAATACTAATTTAAGTACTGAAAGGCTAGGTGAGACTGAAAGCTGGGTGGGGCGAACGTGGCGCCGGGCACTTTACACACGCTCTTCTCCTTTTACGTGGGAGATGGTAGGACAGTCGCGGACAACCAGCTCGAAGGCGAAGCGTGGGGTCGGTGGTACGATAAATAACTAGCGTGGCGCCGAGCGCTTTACACACGCTCTACTCTTTTTTACGTGGGAGTAGGTAGGACTAGCGTGGCGCCTAGCGCTTTACACACGCTCTTCTCTAGTGTAACTTGGTGGAGGGCCCATAAACTGTTAGAGTTGGGAACGGATAGTTACACGGAGGTCGTGCCGGCCCCACAGGGGGGCCGGCTTGGGTGACTAGAGAAGTGAGAGGAGAGAGATGGCGGCCGGCGAAGACACCGGCAGGGCCGGCCGACCGCCACTAATAGGGAATAGAGTACCGCTAATGGCGCCCGCCGGCGGCGCAGCGGCGGCGGCCCCGGAGGGGGGTGCGCTCGCAGGCCCGTCGGCATCCCCTCACCTCCCCGTGGTGGGCGCTGGAAACCCCGTAGCCGTGCCATGCATGGCACGGTAGGGGGCTAAGAGGGCCGACAGCTCGATCCGCGGGATCAGCAGCTGTCGGGAAAGCCATGTACAGAGGGCTTTTGAATAAAATAATTTCTGTGCGATACCGGCGCCAAGATCTCCCGCTCGGCCCGTCCGATATGTTTTTTGGCATACAAATACTACTGAGAACAGTCCTACCTCGAGGGGGTGGGACCTGTGCTTCAGGAGCGTTTGATTGCGAGGAGGGTACGGCCGGATCTGCGGTGGGGGGTGGGTGTTGGAGCTGGTGGTGGCCAACCGGGAAGTAGCGCCACGAAAGGGCGCTCGCTAGCCGCCGACCAGCCCTGTGCCGGTCGACACTTCTCAGGGGGGGAAGCAAGACCTGGAACAGGCCGGTGGCCGGTCGCAAGCGGAGGAGCGGCTATGTGAGGCGGCGGAGATCCTCTGGATCAGCCGCCGCCGGAAAGCCCTGTACGGAGAGCTTTTTTGGAAAATTAAAATAATGTCCGTACCCGGCGTCGAGCTAGTTGGGGAGCAGCACCAGGGTAGGGCGCTCACTAGCGAGCCGCCACGCCGACAGGATACATCTCCCGAGGGGGGAGGAGTAGGCTTGGGCGGCAAGGAGGCCTGTCGCGAAGGACGGAGCGACAAGATCTGGCGACGACGACCCTCCGGGTCGGCGCCGCCGGAAAACCCCGTACGGAGGGTTTTGACTAATTTCCGTGCACCCGCGGCCCGACGGATCCGGCTACGGCGACCTGACCCCCCCCCCCCCTCCTCGATACCCACTACCGGATAGACGAGACCCTTGCGGGGGGGCCCGGGTGAGCGCGGAGGCCCCTGTTTCAACAAAGTCTGCTAGGTGGACGCGCATCAGAGGGGGGAGGGTACGGACGCAGGCCGGACCACCAGACAGGTACCCGGGTACCAGACAGAGAAAAAACCGGGGAAATGAGCGGGGAAAATTCAGGTGCGGAGGCAGGAGCGCCCATTTTTTCTATGTCTATGTGTCTCGGTCCCCCCCACCTGCCATGGAGGTGACGGGGGACCTCGACAAGGAGGACCGTCGCGTCGGCGGATGCGGCGGCGACCTTGGCGGGGCTTACGGGATGCGACGGCGGGATCGACGAGCGACCGCGCGAGGAGGGGTTTTTTGCCAGCCTTTCCCCTCCTATCTTCGGCAAGACCGAAGTCACGCGGGAGCTAGATTAGGCGGGCCCGTCGTCCCTCCCGAACGCCGACCGGCCTCGGCCGGTCGGCACCCCGGTTCGGTGGGAGCGGGCCGAGCATCGTGAAGGTCGAGCAGCAGTTTAGTTTTGCATTTCTCGACAAGTGGATTTATTTTTAGATCTGTTTTTCTTGATTACAAAATTATTACGCTGTTACTGCTTAGGCGGGGGGACTGTGGCAATTACTGCGGTTGCTTATAGTTTTTTAACTCCCGAGGAACGTCGACACACAGTGAAGCTAGGTGTGTCGATAGGTTTACTTGGTCGAAGAGACCCGGGCCCAACTTGCTAATAAGTCATGTATGGCGAAGTAGAGTGGCCCGAGAGACAGCAGTCGGTCCAGTTTGCCGGCACATGTTGTGAACAATTTCAATTTCAATTTCAATACCGCTAATAGCATATCACTAAGTACTAGAATGACAAATAGCTACCTTGTACATAAGTACTATGCAACGGGATGCTAGTGCTAACAATCCCTGGCCGGCGAGCGACTGGAGGTCCTTTACGGGTAGCTAGCGCCCGTTCCGCGTAGCTCTCCCGATGAGGTGTGTGGCATGTTGCGCGATCTTGGTTTGCTTTTGCTCCGGCGTGTAGAAGTATCCTTGCGCTTTATTGTTGTCGATACCCAGGTGGTGTCCGACTTGCGCATGCGTCCGCCAACCTTTGGTGGGGTGGCGGAGGAGACCGAGTCGATCGAGCAGTTGGGCCATACGGTGGCGTTAGGTGAGTGCTTCCTCCTCTATTGATGCAAATAGTATAAAGTCGTCCATCGACGTCATGTTGAACCGTGCAGACACGTTGAGTATGGAAGGTAACTAACGCATACGTACTTACAATCACATTCACGCAAATAGGACAGTCACAAAGACAACCAGCCCGAGACGTGGTGTCGGGACAACAGAAGTGTGAAAGTTGTAGCCTAGCGACAACTATGTACCAAATCAAACAAGTTATCGGTATGTCCGATCTAGACATGTATTAATCATATCCCGACTAGCTTACATTACCTATATGCAACTAAAAACTAGAAGATATTACTTACAACACTCCCCTAAATGTAGCTACGGGATAAAGCGTTGCATTGGATATGCTTCTCCAAGGATTGCACTTTTGTGTCTTGTCACTGCAGGTCCTAGTAGTGGTTTGGGTTTGTGACTTGTTTGTGTTTGTGTTTGGGTTTGTTGACGACCACGCGGTCGGGGAGAAGGTCGACGAGTTCCCATGTGCCGTTGGCCATGAGGGAGGAGTACTCTTCATGCATATCAAATTGCCATTCTGGTACTTGGGCGCTGCATAGAGCAGCCCGGTAGGTTTTCGGTTCAATACAAGCCCTCGCGGAAAGGAGAGCAATGGTGCCAAATAACGTGCCTGCTGGGATGTGGTATGAGCCAGTGATAAGGCTTGACACGGAGGGTTGTTCGAAGATGTCCGCTTTGGCTTTGCCATGTTCAAGGTCACAACACACCATAACTAGGATCACCGAGTATTTGGACATGTGGGCCACGAGTTCCGCGAATCGGAGGGATTGGGACCGGAGGCGAGATGGGCGGTCGGTTGTCGGAGGGGAATGGGGGTCGGGGAGCGGGGATGAGTCAGTGGTAATGGTGTCGAGAGGGTGGGATGTGAGCGAGGTATCATGTGGCTCGTCGGCATCGGGGGTGTCTGCGATCACCGAGTCAACCGGGAGTCGCGCGCCGAAGCACGGGGTGTGTTCCAGGAAAACAACATGGACGGATGTAATGATGCGGCGGGTCTCCGGGTTGTAAATGCGGTACCTTGGGGCGAAATGCGGGTAGCCAACCATGACGCCACAACACGCTTTATCGCTGAATTTACGACGCATCATGTCGGGCACCTTGGCGAAAACGGTGCACCCGAAGACGCGGTACTTGGAGGCGTCGGGCGCCGACGAAGTAAGGAGAGTGAGGGGAACGCCACCGGTGTCGGCCACCGGTAGGTACGGTTGCGTAGGTACCCAACCGTGCTGACATCGCACGACCACATGAAATTTGGGACGGCCTTGTTGTGGAGCATCGCAGCGGCATTGTCCCGTATGATGCACCAGGGTCGTTCGGCTTTGCCGAGCATGTGGTGGGCATAAGGGGGCGAGAATTGTACACCGACGCCCATGCGAGCACACATACGACGGGTCGTAGCAGCCTCAAAGACATAGTCCGAGTCAAACTTAATGATTGTGGCGAAGTCGCATGACGCAGAGTGATGGCGTGCATGCAAGTGGCGGATCTCCAACAAGATGCTTTCCATCTCCGAGCATGTATCGTCTTTGGACTTTAAGAACCGCACACACATTTAGTGTGTGTGGTGATCGATGATGAACGGGCACTAGCGGAGGCCATGTGGGGATGGGACATGCAAAGGACCCCAAATGTCTGAGGAGAGGTTTAGCAGGGGGCGGGATGGCTTTGCGCAAGCAATGGGTTTGCGGGGTGCGGCAGTGGCCGTGTGGAGCAAGCATGAATCGCAAGAAGCATTTTTCACATAGCTTTCAAAGGCTGGGCTAGTTGGGACACCGTGGGTATGCTGGGTCTGCATGTTTGCATGTTAAGGTGGCCAAACCGGCGGTGCCATAGTAATGGGTCGCACTGGGCAACGAGGGCAACCCGGGGACTGGCACTATGCGACAAATCCGTTGTGTGGCTTGGGGGCAGCTCTGGGTGATGGGGCAGGAGGTAACGGCCGTTGCCGGACGACTTGAACACACCCATTCATGTGGGCACCATGAGTAAGCATGTATCAGAGTCAGTAGGAGAGACGAATTTACAGCCTCTATGCGTTTGCATCCAACTGACACTGAGGAGGCGACCGATGCGCTAAGCAGAGAGAGATTATAGGTCAAGGGTGTACAACGCATGGACTGTGCGGGGGATGGTCTGACCAGACGCCAACATAATGGAAACCCGAGCTATGCCACTGCCCTTAACGTCAACACCGACCCCACCAACGGGAAAGGGAGCTCAGGGTGGGGCGAACGTAACGAAGTCACTTCGAAACGCGGTTAAGTTTATCGAGAAGGCGGAGTCTATCACCCAAAACTGAGAGAGGTCACGACTAGGGGCGAGTGAAAATGAGAACGCTACGGAACTGAAGGGGACACTCACTTTAGAGTCATCATATTCATCGGTGCATTCCTTGAGAGTGGGCATGTCGTCAAGGTCGTCGGTGGGGACGTCGCTCAGTAATGCAGCGTGGGCGGGGGCATGGCCGTTATGGGTGCCATACTTATTGTTAATATCCCTCCGTAGGGATACCAATGGACACATATGTACGCTGGACTCCGGGGGAGTCTTGGCCTCCTCACATAGGTGGTCGCAGTGTATGCACGGTGCGCGGAATTCATATGCACAATATGTTCCAATCGGGTAACGACTTTTGGGGCGGTACTTGGATAAGGCGTACAGCTCCGTTCCGGGAGGCGTGGGTTCTAACCCCCCTCATGGTATTTCTAACAGGTTATGGGCCCTCCGCGTTTACCGGCCGGAGTTCATGGGATGATGTCCATTAAGGGGGAGTGTTAATATCCCCCCGTAGGGCTGCTAATGGACACATTTGTACGCTGGACCCCGGGGGAGTCTTGGCCTCCACACATAGGTGGTCGGAGTGTATGCTAGATGCGCGGAATTCATATGCACAATATGTTCCAATCGGGTACCGACTTTTGGGGCGGTACTTGGATAAGGCGTACAACTCCGTTCCGGGAGGCGTGGGTTTTAACCCCCCTCATGGCATTTCTAGCACTTCTGGATGATCATCTTGCGTTTGGCGAGGGCCCACTTAAGATGGGCGTCATCGGAAGATGTGCACGATGACAACATGTGGTTCAAGCTGCCACCGGCGCTCTACTTGTTGGGCATGCCACGACTACCGCGAGTGCCACGCGAATTGTGTCCACGGCCGTTGGTGGAACCGTGACCAGCAACGACAAACGTAGAGATCGGAGGGGTGGGGCCATCAGGGGCTTGCAAGGTTGGAGCCGGGAATTCATCGTCCATGTTTTGTGCAAGGTGGAGGATGTTGGCCATCACTTTGTCCGCGGAGAGGAGGCACTTGGTGTCGAACGCGTTGATGACACACTGTTTAGCCTAAACGAAGTGGCCGGTGCTGGAGATGCCACGCAGCATTAGGAGACCCATGTTGTGAGGATGGAGGGTAGCATAGCCATCAATCATTTCGCATGTCTAGTTGTGGTCATCAAAGGTTTGACACATTAAGTGGACGTACTCTTTAAGTGACTAGTCCGGGCGCTAGCGAAGCATGGGGTTGTCAAGCAGCGAAAGGGAGCGTGCGAACGAGCGACCATCCAAACGTTCGCACATGATGTCCCAAGCGGCAGTGACGCAGTCCGGGCGAGCAGCATAGATGCACTTGATAGCTTGGTCACCGCGCTTGTTCTCGCTTGTAGCGTGTAGCAACATGGCATACGCATAGGTTTGTGTAGCGTCATTGAGCCAAACGCCCGACTCCGGTATAACGAGCTGTGGGAAAAGATACGCATCTTTGAGGGACATGAAGGTGAGAAAGTTCCACTTCCACTGCTTGAAGTCAATGTTGGGTCTCATGGTGGGAACCGTCATCTTCATGGAGCGGTTGAGTGACTCCTTGTCGAAGCCGGTGGCTTCGTTGACAGAGTGGCCGATGACCAATGGGTCAATGGTTGGACGGCGGCCCCCGCGTCCACCGTTGCCCCCACGATTGGCGTTTGACATCGGTGGACCAACAGGAAAGAGTGGCTGACCACCTGGGGTGTGGGGATGGCGAGTCGGGGACTATGGGCCGCCGTACAGTCGTGGCGGGGCGCAAGGGGAGCGCTGCTAGTAGGGCTAGCCAAAAGGGAGATGTGTGAATGGTGGGGGCTCGTGGGGGCTGAAATATGGGTGTGGTGGAGGGGGTGGTAAATAGACTAGAGGCTGGGTCTTGACTGGAGGTGCGTCGCGGAGAGCGTCGCGGTGGCGCAAAGCGGTTGTCTCTGTCGCATGTGCGTCCGGACGGGCGTTAATCAAGGCCATCTGCTCCAGAACGAGCGAGAGTGCATCCGGGGGGGTGGAGAGTCCCAAGTGATGTGACGGGAGGATTGGTCCTCACGGTCGTCAGGGGTGTCAGCATGTGGTCCCGCTGCGTGATGTTTCGGTGCCATCGGGAGCGGCGGCGCCAACATGGAGCGACACGCAGTGGTAAGAGCCAATGGCCGCACTCGTGCCTAATAGAGGCTCTACAGAGACGGCATGTTGCCCGACGCCCCCTCGGCTTGATGCCCGGGGCGTCTAAAAGTACCTTTTCTGTGTCCTCCACCCAGTGTGGGGCACGAGTTACAGCTATAACCAAAGCATGTGGAGTGTCGCGCTGATTGGTAGCTCGCTAAAAGTATTTGGAATAATACATTATTTAAGCTAGGATTATCGTGCACCTTGTGTCTGCGTATTCACCCACATGTGCGCCCCCCCCCCCCCCCCCTCCCCCCCCCCCCTCCTTCTCCTACTTGGGCATGTATGCACCATGTCCACACGCGACGAGTGCGTCGATGTGGGTGGCTGTCGGGAGTTCTCGGGCAACTGACTTAGGTGGGGTGGCGGTGTGGTTGGTGGGTTGTAAAGCGCACTTTATATTGGCGATACCGCCGACTACAAGGTAAAAGTACTGTGTTATTAGGGTAACTTACCTTCTGCGGGAGAGCTGTCGATCGCAGCTCGCCGAACAAAGTTGTCGCGCGTGAGTGACCTGAGGCGGGGCCCATAACTTGTTGAACTATGCAGACACGTTCAGTATGGAAGGTAACTAACGCATACGTAGTTACAATCACAGTCACGCAAGTAGGACAGTCACAAAGACAATCAACCCGAGGCGTGGTGTCAGGACAACAAAAGTGAGAGAGCTGTAGCCTAGCGACATCTTTGTATCGAATCAAACATAGTATCGGTATGTCCGATCTAGATATGTACTAATCATATCTACACTAGCTTACAGTAGCTATCTGCAACTAATAACTAGAAGGTATTACTTAACATAGTAGGGGAGAATCCCGGCGCCGCGCCAGCGCGTTTGTCTGAGGTAGGTCTCCGTGCAGTTGTTTTCCGGCGCGATAGGTTTTTCCGGGTTTGGGTTGCGCAGGAAGTTTACGAAAGTGATGGCCATCTTGCAAAACTAGAAGGGGGATAGGGACCACCCCATAGGTAGCCCCGCGAGTATGTAGAGCTGTCCGCGTACGTTTACGGTGAACTTGTCGGAATCGGGAACGGATAGTTACACGTAGGTCGTGCCGGCCCCACAAGAGGGGGCCGGTTGTAGTGACTTGAGAAGTGAGAAGAGAGAGATGGCGGCCGGCGAAGGCACCGGCAGGGCCAGCCGACCCCCACTAGTAGGGAATAAAGTACCGCTAATAGCATAAAACTAAGTACTAGGATAACAAATAGCTACCTTGTACATAAGAATTAGGGAACGGAATGCTAGTGCTAACATGACTAGTCTCGATCCGTTGGGTTGATGTCCAACGCGTAAACCCCGTCTTGTAGGTCGAAATCAAACATGTAGTCCCCCTTTCGGGTTAGGTGTCTGACCCCCATTAGCGTCTCCATCTTGAGTCTTTTTCGCACGCAGTACTTGTTGAGTGGGCGGAGGTCGCAGATTAGCCGCGACTAGTTGACGCCCGGTTTGGGCAATAGGAAGAGTCTCGAAACGTAATCGCTGCAATTTGAGAACTCCCATGCGCCGGCCTTTATGAAGCGCGCTAACTCACGGTTGACGAATTGTGGTTGGGCATGGGTAACGTCCAATAACGATACTCCTTGGTTGAATCGTGTGGAGAGCGGTTGTTTTTGAGCGGTATCGATACTCCCTGCCGGATCCACTGTAGGGTTAGCGCGCTTGCGCCGATTTTCTCCTACTCGCGCAAGCTCCGCCGCACGCGATGTCGCATGTAGTCGGAGGCTTGGTTGCAAGAATCGGCGCGGAATTTCCCGGCCATTCCCCCGGCTTTTTCTGCCTGCTACACGGGTACATGTTTGGAAGACCATCTAGCGGCCGTGCCCTCCGCCCACCGATCGCGCTTCCGTCAAGCACCCTTGTTTCGAGTGCGAGCCTCCGCGCTGACCCGGGCTCGCACTCTCTAATATTAGGTGTGCATGTCGATAGTGGGTAGCGGTGGGGTAGGGCATGGTCACCATTGCCGGATCCAAAAAGGCCGCGGGGGTACGGACATTATAGCAATACCCTCCGCACATAGTTTTCCGGCGGCGGCTAACCCCGAATATCGTTGCCGCCGGACCACGCCGCTTCTCCCGTCGCGACATTCCTCCTCTTTACTGATGTCGTGCTGCCCCCCCTTGGGTCGGCTCGACCGCAACAAGCTAGTTGGCGAGAAGCGAGCGCCCTTCTCCGGCGCCGCGTTCCGGTTGTCCGCCGCCATCTCCAACACCCTCCATCTACCGATGATCCACACGTACCCTCTGCGCCAAAAAAAATCGCATATTCTACCCCCGCCTCCGTATCATGAGAGTATGTGACAATATTTAGTCGCGAGAAAACACATCGGCGGACAGGCCGAGCGGGAGATATTAGTGCTTGTGTACTGATACGGTGATTTTCAAAACCCTCTGTACATGGCTTCCCGATAATTGATGATCGCGCGGATCGCAACTGCCGGTACCTCGTTTAGCCGCCTACCGTGCAAGGCGTGGCACGGCTACATGATTACCAACGCCCACCACGTAGAGGTAGGTGCCGGCGGGCCTACGAGCGCACCCCCCTCCTGCGGGCGCCTTCTCATGAGACTACTAACACAATTACACGTTGCTGCAAACATAAGCGCAAATGGATATATCGAAAATATCTTAGAAATTAGAAATTAGTTTTTTTGTACGACAAAGTACCAATAACTCGGATGATGTCTCATGATGGCATACCCAGTGATGCCATCTAGGACTTACGGTAAGGGTTTTGCACCCGAGGGTCTCCTTGTCCATCCGTCTCCGTCCGCAATAACAACATAATATAAATCATACATGGACATACATGGTCTATCGCTACGATGAAAAAAAAATATGATGTCGTTATCTTAATGATGCGCGGCCCCCTCCCGCCGCTCGAGGGCGCTAATCATCCTAGCTAGTCAGCATGTGATGGTCGAGTCGGGCATGCCTAATCTAGGCTCATGTGCGACTCCGGTCGTGCCGGAGAAAAGGGGGGAGGGGGAGGCAGGCAAAAAAACCCTCGCCCATGTCGTCGAAATGGGCAACTCAATCCACGCACACCCTCGTCCGAGATTCTAGCCCCTCCTCCCGTCGCCGCTCTCTACAAAGCATAGACTTCCCCCTCCCTTCGGGGCATGGGGGAGAATACCACAGCCATAACTAGTTGCCGTCTGTCGCTCCCCCCTTCGCGTGTGTTATGTCATGGTCGGTTGCCATGTGTTTCCGGCATTGGCTGATCCGTAAAATACCGCCCGTACCCCCCCTTGTGATTTACGCAGCAAAACCTATACGGGCGGTGTGCTTTCGCGATAACTTTAGCACACCGCTTGAGGCACTCTTGTCGATGGTGGGTACCGACGAGAAGAGATGTTGGGTGGGAAAGTCAGATCGGGGCTTCGACCTCAAAGGTGGCGGGTACTACCGACGTTGTAACCAAAACCCTCCGCATAGATTGGTCCGGCGGCGGCCGACCTAAAATCAGCGCCGTCCGACCGTGCCGCTCCTCTCGCCGCGGTTGTCCTCCTCGCTGTTGGTGTTGTGCTCCACCCCCCAAGAGGGTTTTGCTTGAGCTTAGGAGCTCTTGTCGACGTCGGGCGAGCGCCTTTCCATGGCGTCGCTTCCCGGCCATCCGACGCTAGCTCAAACACCCGCGTCCCACCGCTGAGCCGACTGTACCGTCCTCGCCAATAAAATCCACAAACACCCCCCACCTCCTTATCGGGAGAGTACCTATGATTATTTTAGTCGCGGAAATTTTTTTCGGACGGGCCGAGAAGGGAATCTTAGTGATGGAGTACGGATATAATGATTTCCAAAACCCTCCGTGCATGGCTTCCCGACGGCTGTTGATCACGCGGCTCGCAGCTGCCGGTACCTCGTTCAGCCCCTACCGTGCCAAGTTTGGCACGACTACATGGTTACCAATGCCCACCGCGTGGAAGTATAGGTAGGACCCGGCGGGCCTGCGAGCGCACCCCCTCCGGGGCCGCTGCCGCTGCGCTGCCGGCGGGCGCCGAGAATGTCTAATTGTTTAGCGTTAACATTTGGATGCCAATATTAAAGAGAGAAAGTTAAATGGCGTATGTCACCTCCCTCCATTGCACTAGGCTTTTAGATTTGTCCTAGCTAGCTCCATATGGTCTCGCGTGCTCATCGCGGCTTGCGCATTAGGACTCTCGTAGTGGTCTCAGCAATCAAGAACTCAAGCGACGTAGCTTATCCTTTGTATCGGGAAACAAGACTAGAGCGTTATGTAGGTAGCATGTAAGATTGACTTTGCATACTATACGTAACGGGAGGTATCGGTAGTACATATATGCACAATATCCTGGAGCTATTGTAGTGGCGACGTATCCATAATGCACGTCCTTCCGATGGGAAAAGTACGGATCAAGTTAATAACGAGTACATGTACATACAATGCCTTAAAATGTATTGTTACGTGAAAATACTCGTCACACTCGTACCCTCCCCCTCTTGGCAAATCAATGAGGCCAGCCAAAACTTTGACCTCGCGGTAGTCGTAAGCTCATGTCTTGAAGCTTGTTAATGAGATTTAGGAATGCGACAAGACAAGAGAAAGAAAAAGACTAGCCGAGCGGGGTATCTTGGTGCTAGTGCACAAGCATGTAATATCCTTAAAGCCCTCCTTACCGGGGGTTCTTGATAGTTGCTTGTCGCGCGGATGATCGAACTGCCGGAATCTCTCGCAGTTCCCTACCGTACCAATGGCACGGCTACGGGGTTACTAGCGCCCACCACGGGTAGGTGGAGGTGTCTGCCGGCGAGCATGCGAGCGCAACCCCTCCGGAGCCACCGCCGCTCACCGCCACCGGGCGCCTCGTTCTCGGACGTGAGATGGGCCTTGCTCCTTCTCGTATTACTCGAATGGGCCGACGCCCGGACGGGTAGGGCATACCCTTCTTGGTCAATGCCGGAAATGCATTCATTCTTGTTTGCATGTTATTGGAAGGATTTTTTTGGTGAACCTCCAACGCTTGCCTCGATTTGGGGTTAGCGCAGTACGGTACGGTTCTCGTGCAATGGTACGTTCTTGTGCAATGGTACGTTCTCGTGCAATGGTACGCAGTCAAACGAGCGTCGTCTAGCCGGGAGTATGATCGATGATGAGTTTGAGGTTGGTTTTGAGCTTCTACTCTCAGTCGTGCTTGCAAAACGCCGCATGTAGAGGGTGCCCGTACGGGTTTACTTGCCATTCCCATATCCCGGGGGCGCGAAAAATTTAAAGATAATAATGTCACTACATGCAACACGCATGGAAACATCAACACATATAATTACCAGAAGCACTTTCGAAACATGGACAGGGGAAAAAAACAGGGGGGGGGGGGGGGACCAAGAGGGCAAGAGTAACAGTAGGGTCACGCATGGAACCATCAGCAAAAACAATTTGAAAAAAGTGTATCGCCTGAATAGAGTTAATTTGATATCCCTCTGCCGACAGAAAATTAAACCAACGGCTAATAATGGTACCTAGGTACCTGTACCGCCTGAATAAAGCGGAGTGACTGATGAAATATACCCGATGTCTGGGGGAAAATATACCAGCAATTAAATAACAGTACTGTACAGGCAGTAGCAGTAATAAGGAAGAAACGGCCGTCAGCGGTTCAGAAATGATGCGCAGCGCTGTCCCTCAAAACACCACTTTTTTGAGTCATAGTATTTCGACTGCTGCAGACTGGTACTCGCGACACCACCCGCTCCACTTGGCTGGACTCGAGCTGCTACTTCATTTCAAGCGACTCGCCGGTGCTGCTACCGATACTCGCATAACCACACACTGTTGCAACGCATGTCGACGACTCGACTGCCCCTTTAGTCACCGCTGCTAACCTGGCTCTACTTCGTTGCCTCCACTGTGCGCCGGGTTTCTGACAATCGGCTCCGGACATCAGTGCGGGCGACTTTCGGCAGCAGCAATTCCAATAACGCCGACAGTACGTTTCGCTGGAGAGGCGGGTCGGGTACACGCTCGAAACGCATGGCGCGGTTTTTCGGTAGCGTCAACGAGACGAGAACACTCGGTGTCTCCTTACAGACAGACGCGGTCTAAACACGACGTCTTTCTGTTCTGTGGAATTTCGGGTGTGCTTCCCGGCTGCAGCAAATTCGCGCACTATTCGCGCACTATTTACGCGCCGTTGTACAGGCAGTTTCGCTCAGAACGCTTCGAGAACGACCTCAGCGAGCAAGGGCAAATATGTCGACAGAGCAGACCAGCAGGGAATCAGCCGAGAGGTGGAGGAGCCGCTTGTCGAGGAAGAGCGTAGCGAGCGCTCCCGAACCTTACCACGTAAGCCTCCTTCGTTGTACAGTGCTTTCGCAAGCAGTGTGACTTGCATCGCGCGAGCGTGTTACATTGATTTTGCTTTCGAAATACCGTTGTATTTTGTCTCGTTACCGACAAAACGCCTTCTTTGGACTTGCCTACCTACAGATGAATGGCCGGCTTCACTGCCCACTGCACGGAGAGATACTGGTAAATGGCCGCCTGTGCAATGACAATCAGGTGCGGTATAAGACGCGTTGTATCCGTATCTGGGCCCCGCCTCGCCGTCGTCGACTGAGTTTCCGGCACCGCACGATAAAACTACGACGCGCCGGTTCACACGGATATTGTTACATCCTCGCGTACCAGTGTACCACTACGCTGTCGCCAGCGCACCCATCGGAACTGTTTAAACCCGAGTCAACCAACTCCAGTCCTCCCATGATGACAGCCGACCTCACGAGTTTGCGAAACTTCTCGCCGTTTTGTAGCGACGCCGTGGACTGTACCGACCCTTGCTGTTGTGAAGTTCGACTACGTGGAATTGTCGTACGTGGAGACGTTAGGCGACTTTGTACCATCGTCGGCGTTGAACTCCATCGTCGCACCGAAGTCGAGCCTGTTTGCTGTGGACCATAGACTAAATCTTACGAGCTCTGTGTCGCAGGGATGCGGGTGGAAGGAGTACGCGGGCTGCAAACGGCACATCCTTGGCCACGGCTCGTCGAAGCAGTACACGTGCGGCCTGATCTTGAAGGACGGGACCGCCTGTACTTTCAGCTCGAACCACAGCGCGACAATGTTCGCGCATAAGAACGGCGGCAAGCACGTCGACTACGACGACTACAAATTCCAGTGCAAAGTCTGCTATAAACGCTTCCCATTACGCCAGGGGCTTGAGAGGCACATGAAAAAGCACTCTGGGCAAGGGAGGCGCAGCACCCGGCGCGCTCTCGAGAACGTCAACACTTCCTTCGCCGACCCATCTTATCTCGACAAAACGAATAACATGTGCGCCGTCGCACCACCGCCCCTTCCGCATGGATTCGAAGCTACTGGTAAGCGCCAACCCTCCAACAAAGCGCACCGAGAACTTCGTTCCGAGAACACGTGTCGATATACCCGGGGTCGAGAACCCGACTTACTTCTCCGCTTTTTACTTTTATCCCCAACAGAGAACCTTCCGGAACTGCCTGACGTCTCGGGGATCGACTTCCCGATTGACGGGTATGCGATGAAGCCCAAAACGCTGTTAGACAGCATGAACACACTGTTCCCTGAACACGCCTACCCGAGCAGCGGCCACACCGACCATCTCCTGCCTGACCAGCAGACAATGTATTCGACAGTCGCGTCAACGACGCAGCATCACGCGGAGCTCACCGCTCAGCCAACCTTCAACGTCACGTCACATCCAGCTGATTTCTCCAACGGCAACACCCTCCACAACAGCGTGGTGCCTCAGGAAATGGGGCAGTTCAATGTGTATGACTTCGGACACGGTGTCGCGCCAGAGGTGTTTGCGGAGCAGCAGCTACTTGACAATCCTGAAATCCATCTCGAGGACCCCTGTATTCCCAACGACGTGGGCGCCTGTGCAGCCCCCCCCAGCAACATGCAAGAGACTCAGCCAGCGAACCACGACATGATGTTCCCGCTGCACGATGCGGTGCTGGCATACCTGACTCGGGAGTGCGAGGATTTTCTCTCAACCGAGGACGTTCTCGGCACAATGGACGAGCATCCCAACTTTACTCCCTGCCATGAAAGGCCAAGCAGTGGCTTACCTTCCATCAGCGCCATGGAACTCTCACCCAGCGACTTCACCTTTTTGAACGGAGAGGCACCCCTGCGGTAGATAGACCTGTCCCACATTCTGAGCGGCAGTCATGCAGGCAATTGTCGCGCATGGTCTTGAAGAAGATTTCCCCATGCATCCATGCGCTCCATAAAAATATGTGCACCAAACCAGACTCAATCAAAATGTGCGAGGGACGAGTCGGGTAACTAGTCGACTCCCGAGAAAGGTCATCTGCAAGCTCCAGCTGCGAACTGCTGGACTCCTGCCTACCGACCTGATGCTCCCACAGTGCCCTCGTTCTCCAACCACATCCTCTGAAGAACAGCAAAACTCCCAATCAGGCAATACGGATAAAACCCAACCTCAACCAGCTCATTACGCTAATTTTGCCCGAGTTGCAGCTGGACACGTCGTGTGTCTTCAACATAACCACAGCAGTCGCATCATCGGCTGCTCTGCCATGCTTCAATCAGACAACGCACACACACCCAACCTCAACCAGCGAAGTAAGCAACTGCTGATCGCCACGCCTTTTTCATCCCTGTAACCAAAGCAATCGTATTTGTCGTTCCGCGGTCCACTGCCAATCATGTAATGCACACGCAGCAACTAGCATTCACCCTACTGGACACCTGCAGGACTGACAATCAGTAAAGCCTGCGTGTATTGTTCAGCCACAGCCATGACACCCCCTCCCCACCTCGAGTCACCTACTGTGGCAAGTACCCAACCCCATTCACCCCGCTGGACAGCGTTCCTCCGAACTCCCGCTCCCACAAGAGTTCTATCTTTTGGTCCGCTGTGCACAAATAGTCACTGACCATGCACCCATTCTCATTTTGCTTGCTGAACATCTGTTCACTAGGTTATTTCTCCCCAAGCCATCCCATTGCCGTCCTCCTACTTTCGGAGTAATTGTTTTCTCTACTTCCCTGCCAACCACTAAATGCGCATGCAACCAGTGTCTCTGAGCTCCTGAACACGTCCATCTGCCCTGCTGCCCTAAGGTCCCACCCATAACCACCGCAACCACATCCTCCCTGCCACTGCCAGCCTCCCACAGTGGGTCAATACGCATGCAGCCGTCCTCATCCACCTCCTGGAGTCCAGATCCCCATGATAAAACCATATCTCTATCTCCTTCTCTGTTTCCCTCCTTCCCCTCTCACGTGATCGAAGTTGCCGAGTCCTTTGATTCCACTGTTCACCTCGAATGGATATATGATACACACGCCCCCCCCCACCCCCCCGCACCACCTTTGTAGGGGATCATCCCGCCGTGAGCAGTGGCAAAGGGGGTTGTCAGTTGGTATTGCGTGGGTTCATTGCTAGTGGTTACATGCTATGCTTCCGCAGTCAAGAGCTTACGACAGGGAAGATGCCCGATATTCACATCGGCCGCCCAACACCTCCGCCACCTCCGCCACTAAAGATACCACCCACAAAGCCGCCAATCCCCCTGACAGCGACAGGCAAGGCACGATGGCTGTCAAGAGCGCAATCTCGGTTTACCTGTGCGTCTATGTACTTATACAAAAGCATGACACACACACACACACATACACAAACATTTTTGTTTATTAAACACACTCTTATGCAATGCGATGCACTCACCCGAAGAACTGTCCGACTCCCTTGTGGACTCCGGGAGGGATGACGCCCTCTGCCTTTTGCCACATTGCTTCGATCGGCTGTCCACACAAGCACCAACAGTCAGCTTCCCTCACATCGTGAAATAACTCATTTCTCTGTCAACATGCGCAGCACAGTGTGAAATCAGGCAGCGCGACAGTCCTACATTGCTGGGCGCTCGGGCAGCCCTCTGACTCCGCGCTGCTTTGCTCTTCGGGTCAGTGTAGCCCTTCTTCTCAACCACCTGTGGCACACACACACATATACACACACACACACACACACACACATACACCTGGTCACTCTTTCACTCACCCTAAGAAGTGAGGACATGTCTTTTTTTATTGATGCACACTACATAGATATCCAAACTATCATCGTATTCCACTTATTGTCTCTCTCAGTCTCTCTTTCTCCCCCTAGCTTTCCTCTCTCCCCCAAGCTTGACCTTCGCCCCCCTCTCTCTCTATTGCTTTCACACACACTGCCACACACACACACAAGAAAGTGCTTGCAGCTAATTCTTTCGTGCTAATTCTATCACAGCTCCTTTCCAGGTTCTGAGCCCGCTCCTCCTCCATTTCCTCCGCCTCCTCCTCAACCTCACCCTCCCCTCCTCTTCCTCACCATACCCTTCTCCTCATCTTCCTTACCCTGCTCCCCCCCTCCCCTGCCCTTACTCTTCCTCTTCCCCCCACAACAGCGCCGGAGCAGCGCCACGACCTCCCCCCACCAGACAGCGCTGCCCTCACCTTCTTCTTCTTGCAGCTGTTTTCACTCGACTTTGACAAGTTTCGCGTCTCGGGCGGCGGATTTCGCCCAGGCATCGACACGGAGGACATCTTGGGGCGCTGGAGTGGGAAGGTGGTGGAGCCTGCGACGCGCGGAGGGGGAACCGTCACCGGCGAGTATAACAGTCTCCGCACATATACGGGTACAGGTACTTTCGGACGAGGGGGAAGGGAGCCGCCGTGGGGAAGAATACCCGGCGAAACAGAGGTACCCGCTTCGCCGCTTATGCAAATTACAACTGACCTGACGGAGTTGACGGTGATGTAGACGCAAAGGGAGGAACAGAACGATTATACGTCTCCCGTTTCAGCTCCGAGGCACCGTTTAGTTAGGCCGACTTCACACTGCAGGTACCTGTACCACACCCGCACCCGCGCCACCGTGTGATGCCGCGAGGCGCACTACCCGTACCGCCGTAGTGGCGCGTGTGATTGTATTGTCCGCGGAAGTCTGTCCGGGAAAAGCACATATATAATGGATTACAAGAAGAACAACAGGAACGGACAGGAAAAAAGAAGTCTGTCTGGACGCACAAATAACCAGACAGACTTCTTAGCCATCATCCGCGAAAGATGAGATGTTAAGCTGTTTAATTCCAAGCAATACTTCTCAGGCTCATTAGTGACGCGGGTTCGAATCCGGGGATGGTATTATACCGCTCAGCTATCCCCGGGTTTCGGATCTGTCGATCTAGTGACTTGGGGGTAGCGTGAGGGGTTAGGGCTACATGTAAGTGCCGGGTAGTTAGGGTTTCCCTCCCTGCTTGTCTCTTACATGTACACAGTTAAAGGCCGGTTCTTAGATGAACTTAGCCATCATCCGCGAAAGATGAGACGCACAAATAACGCGCTCAAATAATGTACTGTACCAAGGGCGTCGCTGTTGGCGGGAGGGCGGTCCTTGTGTACTCGTACCCGTAGTTTCGCAGGGGGGGGGGGGGGAGGGGGGCGGGGGAGATGACGAGTATTCTTGTGTTATCCATTTACCCTAGGGCACGTTTACCCTACGCATGTGCGTTGCTCGATTGAAGTAGCGTGAGGGTCGGCCGTTGCGGCGGACGTGGTCTGCTCAAGCCGCATTATTATGCGAGGTTGCGTAGCTGAACGAGGGGAAGTGTCGCGTGATGCTCGAGTGCGCATGGGACGATGGTAAACTGGCACCCTTATCGACTACTAGAGTCGAGACTGCGTTCGCGCCAAACCTAGATTGGTTGAGCGCGAAAGCATAGATTGCCATGCTCGTAGCTAGTTCCAGCTTATGAGGCGAGGGCTAGCTAGAGCTTACCGTTGGGGAAGTCGTTTGGTCGTTGGTTGCGTCTAACTACCATGGCAAGGTGGTTACCTTGCACGTGCGACGCGCCGTTACTAACGGTATCAATAACCGCTAGGGTCACTGTCCCGTACACATGTGAGTTTAATATTCTAACCTCTACATTTAAATCAATGTGATGACCATAAATAATGCTCAATTTACTCAAGGGCACGTTTTGCCAATGATAATTTTTTCTTATAATTTTACTAAATACCACCAATGGCAAATTCAGCCTCGGGGGATGAAGGTCAACGCATAATTATAGGGTTGAGTGGGTGGGCTCTCGCGAAGCCTATACTGGCTGAGCATGAAAGCATATACTGACATGCTCTTGGTAAGGCTAGGGATCAGCCATCGATGCATCGTTGATAGTATCATCATCACATGGTGATAGTGCCATCGATGTGATAGGTTACGACATCGACATCGACACGATGGCAGTAGTGCTAGCATCAATGCCATCAATTATCAGAACAATTGTAAAATATTGATTATTTAAGCCCGATGTATCGATATATCGTCCCAAATATCGATACATCGGCGATAATATCGGCTTAAATTGCCATCGATGTCAGCATCCCAAACTATCAACACCATCAACATCAACAATCCAACATACCAATACCATCAACATCGACGTTGCAAAATATCATTACCATCAACATCGACAAAATCCACTTGATCCCTAGCCTTAGCTCTTGGATAGTGCTAGCTTATAAAGCTAGGGCTAGTTGAATCTCACCGTTTGGCAAGTCATCGTGTGGTTAGTTGCGCCTCACTGCCCGTACGAGTTGGTTGTCCTTCAGATGTGGCGCGCCACTATTAACAGTAGCATTTACCGTGAGGGTCAATGTTCCGTACACATGGGAATTGGACTTCCAAACCTCTAGATGTAAAGCATTTTGACCATTTACCCTAAGGCACGTTTTGCTAGTAACATGAAGCCAAAGACTTGCACATCCTAGTCTAGTGAAGCGGGCGGGGAGGGGTAGCCAGCCGAAGAAACGCCACGTTGTTGGAGATGGGGTTATGATGAGATCGATGTACTTGCCCTCGGTCACGAAGCTATTCTCGGCCCAGCCACCCATGTATTTGACGACGGGGAGGGGAGCACCTATGCAACTAGCATCGGACGCCGCCCATCTACGGAGGCAGTAAGATGTTCACTTGAAACCGACGAGTGTGGCAACGCGGATTGAGGAGTACGCTTTTCCATGTTAGGTGGGAAGGGTCGCTGACGCTTGCAAGTCAACGGATTTTTCAAGAGGTGAGATAATCCAAATAGCGGACGGGGGGGGGGGGTGGCAGTTGCAGTTTTCGGCCCCAAAAGTGGTAAGTCGGAGGCAGTACCACTCGACGAGGTTAGCGAGGAGGGGGTTAGCATTGATCAGGATGGCTAGAACGGGGCTGTCGGTCTCGTCGTGTGTTATGGTCGCCATTATTTTTCATGATAAAAGGGCAGAGTCTTCCGGACGGTCGATCGACGGTGAGGTCGCCATTTGGGAGCGCATACCTGGCTAAGCACGGCAAAAAAGCATATTTCACACACACACACACACACACACACACACACACACACACACACACACACACACACACACACACACACACACACACACACACACACACGCACACACACACACACACACACGCACACACACACACACAACTAGGGAAGATCGGAAGAGGGCAAGCTGGGTTTGGGAAACCGTATTCCATTGAGTGTGTTCCGGAGGTGGTCGGCGGAAAATGGCGAGCGCGGCTGCGAGTGGTAATCGCGCGTCCGCAACGGTGAAGCGCTCCTACCTGATTTCTAGGCCGCGACTGACTTCAACAACTAGCTCGGCCACAGCGACAGGGGGCTGTTGTTGGTCCTTGAAAAACTTGTTTACGGCGGAGTGGTACGGTTGTAGCGACCCGGCGGCGACGGCGCCTTGGAGGCCGAGCCATGCCGTGTAGCGCACAATGGTCATGGGCGTCGCTTGCAACGGGTGAATGTTGTCCTCGTTGTAGAAAGCGAAAAGCCGGCGAAGATTGTTGTCGTAGTTCGCGTAGGTAACCGGTGCGAGGGAGATGATGAGTAGGCTTAGGGCGGTGCTGCCGAGTGATAAAGTCGGTGTATAGCATGGTTGTGGGCTTTGTAGGCACCGTTGCGGTCCACGGGACCACGGGGCGCAGGTAATGTGGTCGCTTAGGCGGTTGCGGCCTTGGGGGGCGGTGCGGCCGCGTGGGATGGGAGGCGGTGGGGCCAAGGATGGGTGAGGGTGTGAGGGGTAGCTCGTAGGGACTCACTGAGCGCCGCGGCGGGTGTGTAGCCATACCGGCGTGGTAACCGAAAGGCCACCACGCTCTACCCATGTCGTCCGACCCCCTCGCGTGAGCCTAGCCGTCCGGGAAAGAAGAAGTTGCGCGAATGTTGGTAATGGACGGGTTCGGCGGCCACGTGGTGTAAGTACCGGAACCACGGTTGATATGGCCAGTAGTGGGCGATGACCGTTGTTGTAGTCCCTAATTCGCTGAGCTTGATTGCAAGCGCGGGTAGCGCACCCAAAGGGGGGTTGCAGTAGTTGTATTGTCGTTCCTATTTGTCGTCCGGTAGGTGTACGCAGTCGACGTCCTCGCACTTGGGGTCGCGCCATCGGGCGTTGAAATGCGGTAGCTGTGTGTTTTCTATAGTCGTTAAGCAGTCCACGGAGTGCGGGCCCCAAGTCTGATGTAGGTCGGCAAATATCCGGGGTTGAGCTCCTAGTCATCGCGGTCGAGCTCGCGACTAAGTGAGTCTGCCTAGATGTTGGTCGACAAGCGGATGCAGCGGGGGCCGACGCGGATATCGATGGCGTCCAACAAGTACCATAGGCGGCGTAGCTCGGTCATCGTCCTGACTGGGGAGCGGGTGGTGAGCGTGGTCAGAGTGGCCACCACCGCGGTGTTGCTCTTATGGAAGAAGACATTGCGGCCTCGTAGTTGTGGTAGAAAGGACTCGATCGCGTGGCGTACGGCGCGTAGCTCCTTCCATGTGATGTGCCGGGTGCGGCCCGTGTCGTATCAACACTTACGAGCTTGGAAACCCGGGGTCTCGTTGAGGACCGCACCCTAGCCGTTGTCGGTGGCGTATGCGTGGAGGTAGGCGGTTCTACCGTTTTGAAAATAGAGCGTCTGTTGTGTTGTTTTGGAACCGTTAGTTACCATTCGAGGTCGCGTCGAAGTTGGTGGGCTAGCCGGACGCACCCGCCCCATCCGGTGCGTGTACATGAAACGTTGCGTAGCTCGCGTAAGACTAAGCGCGCGGGGGCGATGGCGAGGTAGATGAACTGTGCTTTTCCGGCAGAGGCTTAGAGCCACCGTGTTGGTAGTCATCATGCGTTCAAGGCCACATGGCCGAGGGAGGAGCCTTGCTTGGGGAGCACATATAGCTTGTCGTGTTGGACTTGGAATTCGCCTCTATGGAGGTCGATGGTGAGTCCTAAGTGGTCGCCCACTTGGGTGGGGGTCCAAATGCCCTTCTTCACGTTGTGGAGGAGGCCTATGCGGGTGAAGAGAGCGTACACGCGGGTTCGGACGAGTAGCGTGGCGTGGTAGGAGTTGGCGAGGAAAAAGAAGTCGTCCATGCAAGGGAATATATGTGCACCGCGCTACCGGGCGTTGCGCAGGAAACGATAAGACGGTCGCTGGGATGTGGTCGGAGAGGTAGGTGTCCGATTTGTTGGCCGGCGGAGGTAGTTGGTGAAGAGACTCATGAGTTAGCTTGCAAAAGTATATGGCAGCTGAATAACAAGTTGAAAATGCGGTAAGAACGTTACCGACGGGACTTGCAAGTATTTGTGGGCTCAATGACGCTTGCGTACCGTAAGGGAGCCGTGAGCGAAGTAGATCCGTGAAGTCGGAGACCAAACTTCGTACCTCAAGCCATAGTTCGATTATTTTGGGATGGTGAGATTCCGTCAGATGCAAATTTACGACGGAAGTCCTATCCGCTGTTAGATGATGCGCAATTAAACTCGATGATCGTTAACGCGTTGCGGTTGAGCCATGAGCTCGCTAATCTCATTCGCGACGGGTACTCCCAATATTCGTTATATGGGGACGCGGGTGAGTGGACGAAAGACAGTTGGATTTAAGCCATATCTTGATACTTTTGGCGTCTCGGTCGCCTTTGTGCTCCGCGGAGTTCTCAGCTCCGACTAAGATTGATCTCCGAGGTGCACGACAGTTCGTCACCTAGTCACACACGATATGTTGGCACTCTTACTAAAGCGCTCGACAATTTTGGTGGAAATGAATTCGCCAAGATCTCAAAGGTTTTGTGAGCGCAGCGTCGTGTGTCGACGAGATATCTTTTCTTATTACAACAATACCGGAGTTAACCGGATGTTGTCTCTAGGCCCTCCGTACTTTGCCAGGCTAGGTCTCATTTAGCAGGGGCTAGACCGTGAATCACTAATTCCGGCCTCTCCATTGGCTGTAGCGATACCGCCTAGTCATACACGTAAACATGTATTTGTAATTTTCTTATTCTATATGCGTTGTTTTTTGCATATAGTATGAGATATGAAATGTCGCTATTCTCCACGATACGCGGCTTGATCCAGCCGCGGCGGGGACGTTGATCATCTATGTTGGCCGGCTTTTGCTTGTCAAGTCGGGCCTATTTGAACTCTGCTCATGTGCTACTCCGGTGGTGCCGGAGCTTGGGGGGAGGGGGGGGGGGGGGGGGGGGGGCAGGCGAAGAACGCCCTCGCTAAGGTCGTCGACGGTTCCTTCTCAATCCACGCACATCCCCGTCCGAGATAGTCGCTACTCCTCCCGTCGCAGCTCGCCAACTAGCCTTGTCTTCTCTTTTCCTTCGGGGGATGGGAAGAAGAAATATCTAAGCCTCAGATGCTGCCCGGCTTACGCTCATGCCTCCGTGTCAGATTTCCTCATGTCCCCTGTCATGCGCCGTATGCTTTCGAGCACGTGTCTAATCGCGGTGTGGCCGTCCTTACCCTCCCCCGGTGGTTTACGTTGTTAGGGGGCCGCCTATACGAGGAGTGTGCAGTTGCGATAACCCTATGCACACTGCCTAAGGCAGCCTATCAATAACGGGGTACCGACTAGGGGAGGGGTTTGTCGAGCACAAGCATCGAGTCGCCGCTCCGCAAAATATGGTGGGTACGGGAATAATTACTCAGAACCCCCGTGCCGACTTTTTCCGGCGGCGGATGATCATGAAGGCCTCCGCTGCAAGACCGTGTCGTTCCTCCAATTGCGACCCTCCCCCGGCCTGCTTAGCCTCTTGCCTCGCTCCCATTGGAGATTCGAGTCCCACAAGAGTGGTCGGCTATTAGCCAACGCCTTGTCTAAGCCTTACTTCCATGTTGTCCTCCGCCAGCTCCGACGCCCGCCGCCAACTCAGATCCGTATGTACTATTGTCGCCGCAAAACAACCCCTCGGATATAGGTCCCGCCCGTAGACATGAGAGTATTTAAGAAGTATAAAGCCTTGAAAAGAAAAATCGGACTAGCCGAGCGGGTGATCTTGACACTCGTGTACATACAATATTTTGAAAACCCCTCCGTGTTGAGGCTTCCCGACGGCTGCTTATCCGCGGATCGCAGCCGCCGGATTTCAACCCGCCTAGCCCCCAACCATGACAGCCCTAGCATGGCTATAGGTTTACCAGCGCCCACCACGAGGAGGTGGGGGTGAATGCCGACGGGCTTGCGAGCGCACCCCCCTCCGGGGCCGCCGCCGTTGCGCCGCCGGCGGGTGCCTCGACGAGCTAAGATTCAACCCGAGATGGCTGCGACTCTTTACCCCTTAAAGGTTCCACCCATACCGTGGCACAAGGTGGGACTTGACTACTTGAGACACTTGCATGTGAGCAATGGTTTTGACAATGTGATGATTGCGGTCGATCATCTAGCTCGAACGGCCCGTTTCATTCCGTGCACATAAAGCGTAACAACAGAAGGAAACTGCTAGTTTGTGCTCTAATGGAGTCTACATCTTTAACGGCCCACCCGCCCGTGTTGGTTAGTGATTGCGACCCGAAGTCTGCCGGTGGCTTCTAGCAGACGCTTTGGAGACGCCTTGGAACGCGGCTTAACATGTCCTCTAGTCGACACTCGGCGACGGATGTCCTAACGGAGCGCGTCAATAGCACGTTTCAACAACTTTTGCGTTGTTTTTTTGCAACGATGGAACGAATTGGACAAACCCATAGCCTCAAGTGGAATTCGTGTGTGTGTGTGTGCGACTGTGTGTTTGGGGGTAGGCGTGTGTGTACGTCTATGTGTGTGTGTGTGTGTGTGTGTGTGTGTGTGTGTGTGTGTGTGTGTGTTTGTGTGGTGAGTGAAACGTGTAGCTGTGTGCGAGAGAGAGAGAGAGAGAGAGAGAGAGAGAGAAAGAGAGGGCGCGCGCGAGAGAGAGAGAGAGTGCGCGTGTATGTAAGTGAGTATATGTATATGCGAGTTTGTTTGTGGTGGAATAGGTGTGTGTGAGTGTGTGTGTGTGTGTGTGTGTGTGTGTGTATGTGTGTGTGTGTGTGTGTGTCATAACGTTGTGGTGTGTGAGACGTGTAGGGGTGTGGGTGTGGGTGTGGATGCATATGCGCTCGTGTGTGTGTGGATGCATATGCGCTCGTGTGTGTGTGTGTGTGTGTGTGTGTGTGTGTGCGCGGGCATGCGCAGCGTGTCGCATGAAAGATAAATTTCATATCGCATTTAAACCATCCCTTAAACCCGCCCCACAGAATTTCACCGTTACATTTTTGCACTATATGTCTTAATTTGATATATTTTATGCACCGGTGCACTACAATATGCAGCAAGGTACATAACTCTTGACACAAATATTTGCACTATTGTGCCGGATAGTAAGGCTTTCCCTCCCTCCTTGTCTCTTACCCGTACACAATTCAAGGCCGGTTCTTCGGTGAACTATGCCACCGTCCGCGAAAGATGAGATGTTAAACTGCATTGGGGCGAGTATGTCGTACGCACGAAGGACCCCCCATTTATGAACACGGGCTCACCATTGACCCATCCCCGTTTGTAACGGAGGATTTCACCGATCATCAATCCCCCATTTACAATCGGGGGAGTTTACCCATCATGTAGAGAGGCGATAAAAACTCTCCCGTTTATAAATGGGGGATGCGAGTCCCACCTGTTTATAAACGCGGGTATTTCCCTAACTTCCGTTTATCAACCGAGAACACGCATCACCAGTTTGTCATTAGAAATGTAGCTACAACCCCCGGTTGTGAATGGGGTACCCTGCTTGCTGTAAACCGTGTTTTTCCATCCCCGTTTGTAAAAGGGGCGCCTCGTTTGTAAACGGGGGATTTTGGTACTTGGATGGCAACATTTTCATGTATAACTACCGCAGGTATACTGGAAAGATTCCTCCCATTTTCCTCTCCGTGCTCACGTTGTTCTTCTTGTAATCCATAGGAGCATATTATTGGAAAGATGGCGTCCATGGTTGCGTCCATATAACCTCACATATCATATCAGATTTTACAAAAGTTTCAGGGTGATAATGAAGGACAATGTGCCGGTAGTTATGATGTAGTTATGATGCGTGGGCCACTGCTTTTGCTGACCATTTGGCTCGATGCGGCGAAGATGCTTCGGTCCACACCGCTCACTCTTGGTTAGTGACGGCCCTTGCAAAAATCATCTCCAAAGTTAGTGGCGCACTCGGGATTGGCGTCGAGGTTCTCACAAATCCCACGATGTTAGTTCAACTCCCCAACGGCAACGACGGCCTCCCCGCGGATGTGGGTGTCTTGCACTATCACGTCATCCGAGGCTCAAAACTTGCCCTTGATGCCGTAGTTTCCGGTTTGTCCGGCGTTTCTAGGCCCCCATCTCCCGAGGTCTCTCTACGCCGTGCTGATAAGACCAAGTTTGAAAACTACTCGGAGGGGGTGTGGAGTCGCCCCGACATCCGTTTCATTCCTTTGCAGTCACGGAATTTGGTACTCGGCGGCCACGCCACGGCTTTCTTGACGGAGCTAGCCAAGCAGGTAGCCGCCTCTAAAGGGATGCATGTGGGCAAGTCGTTGGCCTGCTAGCGTCGAAAGGTCTCTCTCGCCGTCCATGTTGCTCACGCGGACAACGTCTTGCGCGGTTTGTCCGCCGCCGCAGACGGCGTGGAGGTCGCTTCTTCCTCGGCTGGGATTTTTTCTCCTGCCACGGCGCTCTTCACCCTGGCCATGGGCCGCAAGAGTCCCCGTGCTTCCTCGAGCGGCGCGTGAGGCGCCGCTTGTCGCCTCCACTGGTTGCATTCTCGGCGTGGCCTAGGAGTTTCCTTAGTTTAATCTGCTAGGTTTTTGCACAATGTAGTGCTTCTTTTTGCCGTGATTTGGATTCCGTGATCCTCTTGTCACTCTTGCCCTTTTGTTCCCCCTCCCACTTTCCCTGTCCGTGCTCATCTCATTTTCCTGTAATCCAGAATACAATGTGCCGGTGCCAACGACATTTAACGACGTAGATACCCTGCGGAAAGTACCAATCATGAGACGCGCTGCCACGTGCCGACACAGCACGATAACAGGCGTTTGTCGGACCGAGTTGGATCATGTACAGGAAATATTCCGCTATTAATGCAAAGAGCACCGCCGGCGTGTATCATCGCGCAGGAATAAAGACAATAACGCCATCGCAGAGTTCCCTCGTTCGTCTGTAGGGCACTTCGGTGCTACCGGTAAGGGCCGAGAACAAAACTGACCTCCAAAGCCCGGGGAAAGAAACCAAGAGGAAGGGTGCGCATATTTCCAGCAGAGGCAGAAGCCACGACGCAAGGAGGTTGCTATTCGATTCACGCTCGGAGTACTAGTAAACGGAGTGTACGTCGATACTCGCTGCGAGAGACAATCTGGAAACTCTCGCTCGAAAGCAGAGAGGCGAAATGCATAGCACACGGGAGCTGGAGCGCAGGTCCTTGTTGGTACTGCCCTGTCTTATCGCTTTCCTTCATGCTTTGGCGGGAGTCAACGCTTCTGTGTGGATATCTTCTGGCGGACCCTGCGAGTACTGGGGCGTCGGCCTCTGCACTTACGACGGAACGCACCGGCGCCCCGAGAGGTGTACGGGCCAGGGTCGACGGTACTGCGACCGTGCACCGGAGGCGACTGTCTGCCCCCCCGCCTGCCAACCAGGGGTATGTGACTAACCGTCTTCTGCCACTGAAATCGAAACAGTGCACATTGTTTGAACTCGGTTCGTCTGACTCGTTCGTGTGCGCTTGCTTGCTATTTTCATCTATGAGAGTCAGTCACACTATTCATATCGGATCTTCGAATTGTGCCTACCTGTTCGCAATTGCTCCAGTTTTTTATTTACGCTGTCGCAAAATTTTCATTCATAGCCTATCCATTACGTTGACCCGAGTCTTGGCTATGCTGACAGCAGCATCAATTGCTGTCCTTCCACAGAATTGTATGAGGAATCAGCCTGCCCGGTTCCAGTTTCACCCAAATCATTTCTCATTCGACTGGGACGACCTTGTTCTTGGAGGTGAGTAGTTTCTCGGGCGGGATTTGTATACATGCCACCTTGCTGTTTCTTCCTGATAGGCTTCATCACTTTAGCAACGCTTTTGCCTTCCTTCACGCGACGCACCACGTAATCCTCGTCTCGACCGAAACAGCGGCGTGTCAATCTAGGTTGTCCGAGTATGTCCACTACATTCGTGGCCGCGTGAAATGAATCATATTGGATTATTTCATATATTATTGCTATCGTTATTATTGCTATCGTTACCTGTACTTACAGTGCGATCAGTGCTGTTGAAATTATGTCAGTGCTGGGTGGGTACAGAATACGTCTGGAACAGCAGCGGCCATTTCTTCACATAGCGACATACCATCATATGGCAATTTCAAGGAGGAGACGAAGGCACGGCTATGCTTTAAAGTTTCAGCAGAATGTATCGCTTCTTAAAAGATCCGAAAAGCGAAATAAAGATATGCCTATGAAAGGAATAAGCGCTGTGCGACGATGAGCAAAAGATTGGTACCCGTGTTTCACGTCTTTTTGGTTTTTGGATTCCGAGATATTCATCAGTCGAGTCTGTCGAGTCTGAATCTGTCGGAAAAGAAAACTGCTCGACAGAATCTAAGAAAAAGGAAAAGGAAAATCTACGCCAGCGCAGCCACTTTGAGAAGGGAATTGCGCAGTGCACTCTATGGCGGTCACTCAACCACGATGTTCAGCACGACAGCATCCTGTTTAGGGGCATCCATGATCACTCCCGCACATGATGAGGGTTAGCAGACTATCGGCGTTGGTGCTGCTCCACGTCGTCGTATCTTGCCCGTCAGATGGCACGATATGTTGCAAGCGCTCCAAAATTCCGGAACATTTGCTATTATTAGCTGTATAGCAAATTGTGGATTTCTACTTGTACTTTAAAAAACAATCATTCGCCAGTGCCTGTCGGCAGTCGACGTTTTTTGATTTTTTCGACCGTGCTGCGGCACATTCCTTAATGCGTCTACTCTTATAAGAAACTAATTCCTTGTCTGTGTTTGTTTAGGTACTCACAAAATTAATGCATGATAGTACATTATAATCGTATTTGTTGGTTTCTCAGCGCTCGTACGGGTACTTTAAAATCAACATTGCCGGCCTGTACCTGCATCTATGTGCATATTTTCCAGGTGCATTATGAATAAAAAAGTAATTAAGATTTATTTTGAACAACACCGGAGGAATCATGATGCATGGTACGGGATAGGGTACCCGTTTGACCGCATACGCCATTGCATACGCAAACTATCTTACATATTTCAATACATTTTCCCGTCGATTTCGCCGCTTGGTTTGACGGGTGCAGCAGCATTTATTGATATTGGCGATGCTTCGTCCGAGCACTGCTTTCCTTGTCGTCATTTAATAACGATGGTATTGACGGTATACATGGATAGATTTTATTTCAATTTCAAATTAATCCGAAATAATTTGCAGACAGATATGCAGCACATTGCAGAGTCGTCGCGCTAAAATAAAATAGACCGACTATAGGTAGTCGCTTTAGATATATAAATATAAATGATAAAAGATTATAGATATATTATTTTTATGTGAGCGATTACCGGAAAGATTCGCTACAGTACCAGTAACTCGTTAATTAATGATTTTATTCGCTGCATTTGCAGGGCACTATGACATGGTGTTCACCAAAGCCGACAAGGTCTGTGTTCAGACTTGTTGGAAGGACCCCTGGAAGATGAAGTGTGCGGCGTCGCGGATGTACAGTGGCCGGCACTACTGCGTCGACATCAACTGCGAACACGACGAGACGAACCGGTTCGCGGGTTGTCACCACGACGACGCCTGGCATGCGCCTACATGCTCGGAGTGCGCGCGACTATTCCCTACGGCGTGCGGGCCTATACTCCAGGGCTACGGCAATAAGAATACCCCCGACTGGGAGTATCTGGAGATTCAAAACTGGGAAAATCCTTCCGAAAGAATGGAAGCCCAGGAGGCAGAGGCGGCCGCCAAGCGAGCCCAGTGGCTAATCGCCCTCAGTGCGTACTCCAGTCGCGACGATGGAGACGACGACGGTGAGGAGAGCAGCGACAAGAGGGGCGCGGGCAAGAGCGACGCCGATAAGAGCGACGCGTCAAGCGCTGAGACAAGTGAGGAATCGAGTGCCGAGTTGAGCTCAGACGATAAGAAAAAGAACCGGGACAGCGAGGATAGGGACGATTCTGACAACAAGGAGAAGCGAAAGTCGGATCGAAACTCGAGCGACGCAAAAGACGATGACGGCGGTTGTGACGATTCTTGGATTGATTACTGGAAAAGCTTGCTTCGTTCTAGCCGTTCATTTGACTGCGTGTCAGCCAACAGTCGGCTCCAGGGCACCAATGAGAACCAAGTCAATAATTTTACAAGAATTCCCTCCGTCGAGGCGGCCAACCTACCGGGGGTCACGTCGTTCAACGAGATCACTTTCCAGGTTGCGGGGAATTCGGCTTCCGTGGACGCATCGCAAACTATAGAGACATTTTCCCGTCTTTCAGGTAAGCTACAAACTCCTGTCTTGTATGTTAACTGTGATGGGCATATAACTCGAGAATCTAACTGCAGTGCGTCTGCAACACGAGGAGAGCTACTCTTTCCTACCTTCAATCGGGGCGAGGTCGTTATTAGGGCCTATCTTTATTTGATTTTCATTTTTTCCACCGCAACAAGAGTCGCTAAACGACTTTCATCGCCATATCATCGTACAGGTGTGCCGTCGAAGTTTGTTCAGCTTGTCGACACGGAGGAAACGCTGCCATACGAGGGGTTGTTCGCCTCAAATGATACACATAGTGACGAGACGATAACAACGGTAAGCGGTTGGTCTCTTACTCTCTGTGGTTGCTGGTCTGTTACTACTTATTATTGTGTGTAAAGAACGAGCAGATATATAGATGCTAGTTAAAAAAACCTGCAAGTTTGATTTCCCAGACTCGGATGTGAATTAATAGCGTTGCATAAATCAACCGATAAGAGCGTCGTCCAATACCATTAATATGAGCTGATCGCTGACTTTGCGCCGCTGTTTCGTATCCTCAGGTGACAGTTGTGATTTGGTCGGATGATCCTTACGCAGTAGACACTCGGCTGTTACGGCAATTGGCCGACATGACGGACATAATGCAGAATGAGGCGGGGGTGGGCGGCTACCTGGAGGCTTCCATGTCTGTCAATGTGGTGGTAGCTCCAGATGTGGGGCTGGAGCAGTCTGCAAATGTCAACCCTCTCGCGATATCCAATTTCTCGGCTTCGGATAGTGCGAGTCGGAGTAGTGCGGGCGACGATAGCGATCGCACTCTCGTCGTAATTGCCGCTGCGAGTGGCAGCCTGGTGGCCGGCGTCCTGGCAGTCACGCTTGTGGTGCGGGCAAGATTCGGAAGAAGGACGAGTAGGGATAGCGAGGCACCAAATCCAGTGCACGAGGCCGATGACGCCACGTCGAGGTCGACAGATGCGGCTCGCTTAGCAACAAGTGGAATTGACAAAACGACGGTGTAGTAGTAGTGACTGGACAATATGTACTGTGATAATGTACATAATCCTCTAGTTATTGTAATTTTATAAGTTTTTTTTTTAATTTGGGGAAATGTACCTTTCAATGACATCTGCATTTTTCAAAGATATCTTACAAGAAAACGAAGTTGAAACCACCAAGCAGAATACGGAAAAAGGAGGGGAAAATCCCGGAGGCCTACGCCCGACGACGTCTGAATTCCATTTCAATGTCCTCAACCGCGCTAGACTGCAAATGAATTCATAGTGAAGCAATGCACAGCGACACGGGCTGCTCCCAAAATCTCGAATGTCGATACTAAAAACATTAAGCAACCGAAACTTGATTACATGCAAATGTGAGAAAGAAACATGATTGTGGATGTTGCCGTTTCAATAGGACCCGTCCGAATTCCAATGCCTCGCGCGAGACAGGACGCGCCTCTTCCGCTACCGGTCAGCTCAGCTATAACGGCGAAAGATACCAAGTTCAAAAGGGGCGTCATGAGTTTGAGCTCGCGGTGGTCGTCATAATGTCCACACGATATGAAATGAAATTGTCTACAACATGTACCGGGTGAAACCGACTCCTGTCTCTGGGCCCTCCCAGCTCCGCCATCTATCCACACGGCAGTACCCCTTTGCTCAAGAAAATGAGGGCCGCCTTGCCCCTTCGGCCGCGAAACTTATCGATAGGCTTACAACCTTGGTTTCAATTCGACGTTTTCATGCTTCTCACATAACTAGGAAACGGGATTTTTGAAATTACTATTTTTCTCAGATTGTGTCATATCCTAGCCATTTAGCTAAGTGCTAGTATCTGACATTATTTATTTCCTCTAAATAGTACCTGTATCTTAGCGATATTCAGTGACTCTTTTATTGTCATCACGGCAGTACAACTGTATCGCCGTATTTTCCCTCGACAGTACAGAGTTACTAGCAGTATCTCTTCTAGATAGTTCTTTTCTAGATAGTTCTAAGAGCTTGTGCGATAAGATTAGATAGACGGTACAGATAATCTCAGATAATCTGTATCACCAGTAATAGTTTGGTTTAGTTAGCAGACAGCACAAGCTACAGGTTCTAAGGCTGTTTCTAGAACACCTGAGGTGTGGATATTTAAGACGGGGACTTACTGGTAGAGGTGAGAGACCGGTACAGAATAGAATCACGCCACACCCAGATTGTAAGAAACCCTGTTCCTAAGACAATCTTACTAATTCTCTCTACGCTGTATAATTAGATCCAGAGATTAGGTTCTACTATTAGTCTAAGGTTGCCATCTTAGCCTAACCAAAGTAGCACCTCACACGTGGTTTCGGAGCCTCAGAACAGCTAGACGAGACGAAGATGTCTAACCGAGCAGGAGAGAGACTACCAGAGGAAGTTGATGGTCGACCAGAGGGGGCGCCTTCTGGGCCGACACAGCCGACGTCGACAGATGGTAGAAGACAGACAGTGCGAGAAGGATCGAGTCCCACGATGGAGCCTATGTCGGTACACGTCACCGAGATGCTACAACGACTAAGTAACCGAGTTGACACTTTTTCGACTGAGCTATCTCAACTGCGTGACCACGTCGACAACGGTTTCAGGCATTTTGAAGGACGAGTGAACAGAAGCCGAGAAACGGAGAATTTTCTTCGAGGAGAACAATTGAGATCGGAGAGGACGCGAGAGATGCCAAGCATGATGCCGAACGATGTCAAACCAGCCAAGATCAAGAGCATCGCTACGACTAACATCGACGAGCTGAGAAACTGGTTCCGACATGCACGAGGGTATCTACGGTATCACAGCGTTAACCCTGAAGAGCAAAGAGGAGTGTACTGGGTATCTGGCTTTCTGGAAGGACCACTATCGAAGTGGTGGTACTCCCAAGTTGCGCAGACTGGAGATGAAGTCGGTGGAGGATTTTCCGGAGTTTCTGAGATGGAGAAATCCTTAATTCAGGAATTCTGCGGAAGAACACCGGCGGAACAAGCGAGATTGAATTTGGACAAAGCGAGACAGAAAACCACGGTCCTGAAGTACGCGAACTATTTTCGAGAACAATTATTGGAGCTTCCTCACCGTCACGAAGAAGATAACGTACATGATTTCCAGCGCGGTTTGAGACCCTCGATTCATAAGGAAGTTGCCCTGAAAAACCCTAAGACCCTACACGAGGCGATTCAAGCAGCTCTGCGAGCGGAGGCAGCGGAGACCAAGATTGAGACGACCCAACGCTCGACAGGCCGACTGAACGCCATCGAAGAAGACAGCGACTTTTCAGAGGCAGCGGAGGAGATCGACAGTGAGTTGGAGGAAGATTCGCATGGCGCGACCGAAGAAAAGCCGCGGGAGCTGTACGAGATTAGACGCCTCACTCAAGAGGAGGTCGACAGATTTAAGAAGGAGGGCAAGTGCTTCATTTGCCACAAGAAGGGACACATCGCTATCGACTGCCCAGACAGAAAGAACAAGAAGAATGACAGAACGAGGAAATCCCGGCCGGGAAAGTGAGACCTGAGTCGGCAGCTCGCGGCAAGCTGCAGGATGAGGTTTCGTCTCCTACAGCGACTCAGGAAGAGACCAGAACAGAAGAAGTACGAGACCCGTTACCTCAAACGACATTGAGGCCAGTCTTTAGGAGCAAGGACTTTAGCGACTGGATGATGAATAGGGAGTATTTCCTGAAGTACTCTCAGACCTACGGACCTTTCGACTTAGATGGAGCTAGCGATAATGACGGCCTTAATTCTCAAGTGGCGGAGGATTTTTGCTGTCCGGCGCGCCCATTTCAGGAGAGAGATTTACAGAAGTACCGGAGAATTTGGCTAAATGCGCCATTTAATGAATTAGAAGATTTTTTGGGCCATTATTTGCGGAGTAAACTGCTTCATCCCCATCTGAGAGCGGTTATAGTGGTTCCAAAATGGAGGGCAAAACCATGGTTCAAGCTGCTGCGAAATTTCCGACTTGTCGACGAGCTGGCGGCGAAAGAACATGTGTTTACCTGCCCCACGAACGATGGAATAGAAGGAAGAAGGCAAGATGTTGGACCGACAAGATGGACGACGCAAGTCTACGTCGACGACACCGATCGAGTTCGATTTCTGCCTCAGAACCTACAGAATCCCCCGAAGACCTACTGGACTCACTCGACGACTCTTGTTACCGATGGCCGACGAGTGTTACTAGCGAAAGAGGACACTGGCATGGTCTGGTTTCCTGGTGGCAAACAGGAGATTGAAGACGCGACCCCGGAATACACAGCAGTGCGAGCTCTTACGGAGACAACTGGATTAAAGGTGAGCGAAACAAATTTACGCCTTTTAGGGACGGAGTCTTCCGGACAGAATAAGCGCTACGTGTATATCGCTCGCGTTCGACCCGGATCGATACCGGACGCTACGTCAACTTCTCGGGCAGTATGGGCTACCTGGAAGGAATTAATTTCGGCACGGCGTACGGGTTATCTAGTCTGTGGAGAACAGCAGTTCCCTCTTCGTTACGAGACTTTTGGGAAACCGATTGACGGGTGGATGAACAAGAACGTCCGACTAGAAGACAGTGTTCCTGCGACGCTACATGTATCCACAACCCAGTCTGGAACAAGTCTGTTAGTGTTGGGAGGCACCTTACGCGGACATCGATGCCGTATTTTGGTTGACTCTGGCGCTTCGGAAAATTTCTGCAAGGCTGAGTGGGTACGGGAGCATCACATTCCGACGGTTACTGGAGAGAAATACCGGATAAAATTGGCAGATGGTAGTACAACTACGACTCGCCAGCGACTACGGAATGAAGTACTCACAGTAGGGACCCTAGACATACGTCTGGACGCAATTACGACAGAACTGGATAAATTCGACATCATCCTCGGTCAACCTTGGTTACAAGCCGTCAACCCGGATATAGATTGGTCTACTAAAACGATTCGCGACCGTAAAACTGGCGAAGCTATGGTGTCTGGCGACGAGTACACCGTACCTGTGACAGTACATCACTTGGAGGCGGATGCGATGGCAAAGCTGCTTAGACAACAACCAGCAGACCTCTTCGTGATTGGACTACGAGAAGTACAGGACGCGGTCGACGACATCAACACTGATCAACAACCTGAGTGGACGACTTCGTTACGAGATTCCCTGAATGAGTTTACGGACATTATCAAGGAGCCTGACGGTCTACCGCCAACTCGCGAGTGCGACTTTGAAATTAATTTGGAGTGCGATGAACCACCTAAGGAGCGAACGTACCGTATGTCACCAGCAGAACTCCGGGAGGTTCAAGTACAGTTGCAAGACTTACTCGCAAAAGGCTGGATTCGTCCGTCTAAATCTCCGTATGGTGCCCCGATTTTATTTGTACGCAAGAAGGATGGTACCATGCGTATGTGCGTAGACTACCGGAAACTCAACGACCTCACGAGGAAAGACCGAACACCGTTACCCCGGATTGATGAGTTACTCGACTCGCTATATGGGGCTCACTATTTCAGCACGCTGGACCTGTATAAAGGCTATCATCAAGTTCGAGTCAAAGAGCGCGACATACATAAGACAGCATTCCGAACTCATTACGGACTGTTCGAGTACTGCGTTCTACCCTTTGGACTTTGTAACGCCCCAGCTGGATTCCAAGCGATGATGAATCGAGTTTTGGCCCCGTATCTTGGCAAGTTCTGCGTGGTATATTTGGACGACGTGTTGATCTACAGTAAGACGGCCGACGAACACCTCGAGCATATTCGACTCGTGTTACGAGAGTTGCAGCGACACCAGTTGCATATCAAACTCTCTAAGTGTTACTTCGGACGATCGAGCGTCAATTTTCTTGGGCATGTGGTGGAAGCTGGACAGATCCGAATGGACCCCGACAAGGTTGAGGCAGTACAAAATTGGCCCCGACCGAAATCTGTGACTGAAGTACGTGGATTTCTGGGACTTGCTGGATATTACCGGAGGTTTATCAACCAATTCGCAACCCTAGCAACCCCATTAACGGACCTGACCAAGAAGACACCGGAATTTCGCTGGACTCCTCAAGCCGAGTCAGCATTCGAGCAAATTAAAAACGCGATGGTACGTGCACCAGTACTGGTAATTCCTGACACTTCTCCTAATGCAAGGTACACACTGTACACAGATGCTTCTGGATTTGCAGTAGGAGCTGTGCTATTACAAGACCAAGGTATTGGATTACAACCTGTTGCGTACCATGCTCGAAAGATGAACAAGCATGAGGTACACTATCCTGTCCACGAACAAGAGCTACTGGCAGTTCGAGACGCTCTACTGAAGTTCCGTTGCTACTTAGATGGCGCGGCGGGATTTACAGTAATTACGGACCACGACACGTTGCGACACTTCTTTCGGCAGCGCGATTTGTCTACTCGACAGGTGCGATGGCTTCAAGTTTTAGCACCTTACCAGCGACAGATGGACATCGTATACAAGAAGGGAGCAGTCAACCAGGCAGACGCTCTGTCTCGCCGACCTGACCTGAAGGACTCATTACAGAAGCTGCAACTATTACGCGATTGGACCAACGACGAAGCAGAATGCGAGTTACACGCACAGATTTTTTCCCTGGAATCCCGGTTACATCCTGACTCTGGACTTCATGCGGAAATCAAAAGTGCTTATGATTCGGACAAATATCTGCTTACCCGGAAATCTCTGCCTACCTGGCTGGTACGTCAATCTAATGGACTCTTGTACGCCTACGGGACAAGACTGTATGTTCCGAACGTCTCTACATTGCGATCAAGAGTATTGTACGAACTACACGACGCACCGACCGCGGGACACCCTGGTATTATTCGACTATTGGCAGCAGTAACCCGGACGTTTTGGTGGCCTAACATGAAGCGGACAGTACAACACTATGTACGCAGCTGTGTTACCTGTCAACGCAACAAGGCAGCGCGACACAAGTCTTATGGACTCCTTCAATCGCATGAGGTACCGACCAGGCCCTTTGAGCATGTATCGCTTGACCTGATTACGGACCTTCCTGAGTGCGATGGGTATGATGCTGTGGTGGTATTCGTCTGTATGCTTACGAAACGGACGATTGTCGAGCCAATTACGAAAACGATTACAGCGGAACAATTAGCAAAAGTTATGCACCGCGCTGTTTTTCGGCATTTTGGCTTACCACGGAAATTAATATCCGATCGAGATCCCCGGTTTATGAGCGACTTCTGGCAAACCCTATTTAGGGCTGTTGGCACCAAGCTTAATATCTCTACGAGCTATCACCCCCAGACAGATGGCCAAACTGAGCGAGTAAACCAGACATGGGAGCAAGTCATACGATGCTATGTGCACCCCTTGCACGACGACTGGGTTCAACACCTTACCAACGTGGAGTTCGCGATCAACGCAGCGGTTTCTACGTCAACGACTATGTCTCCATTTAAGGCGACGCTAGGATTTGAGCCGACATCTCCAACAACGGCTACATTTGACGATAACGAGCCTAGCCGTACTTTACCGGAGCAAGTGAAGATTCTGGTCGAGATGCACAGATTTGCCCACGACTGCGTCAAAGCAGCCCAAGCACACATGCAAGACGCTGCAAATCGGCACCGGTTACCAGTACCTTTTACAGTTGGCGACAAGGTTAAGCTCAAGGCGACAAATCTACGGTTTGTACAACAGCCATGTTCTAAACTACGCGACCGCTACATTGGACCGTTTCTCATTACGGAGGAAGTTTCCCCGGTTGCATTTCGGCTTAAGCTACCCCCTGGAGTACGGATTCACGATGTTGTACACGCCAGTTTACTGGAGAAATGGAATTCAGAACCAGAACAGGCCAACAGTGCACAGCCAATTCCGATTGTGCACGATGCGAAGCGATTTGAAGTCGATAAAATACTCGACGTGGCTTTTAACTCCAATGGCACGGGACTTTTGTTTAAGGTCCGCTGGGCAGCACCGTTCAACGTACCTAGCGAGGACACTTGGGAACCCATGCGAGGAGTCAACCACTTAAACATCTTTTCCGAATTCCTTCGAACGGATGTTTATCGAGAATTTTCTGGCACCCCTGACTTTGTCAGATTTCGCAATCGCTGGCCTGCAAGAACCCCCAAGAAACCAAGACCCTGAGTACTGCACAGCGAGGACGCTGGTGCTTAAGGAGGGGAGAGTGTCATATCCTAGCCATTTAGCTAAGTGCTAGTATCTGACATTATTTATTTCCTCTAAATAGTACCTGTATCTTAGCGATATTCAGTGACTCTTTTATTGTCATCACGGCAGTACAACTGTATCGCCGTATTTTCCCTCGACAGTACAGAGTTACTAGCAGTATCTCTTCTAGATAGTTCTTTTCTAGATAGTTCTAAGAGCTTGTGCGATAAGATTAGATAGACGGTACAGATAATCTCAGATAATCTGTATCACCAGTAATAGTTTGGTTTAGTTAGCAGACAGCACAAGCTACAGGTTCTAAGGCTGTTTCTAGAACACCTGAGGTGTGGATATTTAAGACGGGGACTTACTGGTAGAGGTGAGAGACCGGTACAGAATAGAATCACGCCACACCCAGATTGTAAGAAACCCTGTTCCTAAGACAATCTTACTAATTCTCTCTACGCTGTATAATTAGATCCAGAGATTAGGTTCTACTATTAGTCTAAGGTTGCCATCTTAGCCTAACCAAAGTAGCACCTCACAGATTGGCACCTTGGCGATATTCGGTGACTCTTTTATTGTCATCACGGCAGTACCCCTGTATCGCCGTAGGGAGTTTCAGCAAGGTATTTTCGCTGATCTGCATGGTACTCTTGGCAACTATCTCTAAGGTGTCGTGCAATCAAGGTGAGTTTGTAACAGTCTCCACCACACCAATAGATTGGGACCATGGGTACGATGGTGTGCCGGATTCTCAAATGAGCCATTCCTAGACGGCACGACGAGAGCGAACAAATAGCTACGTAAGAAATAAATGCATGAAAGAAACTCAAATGGCATTCAGGCGGTTGACTTGTAGCTAACCAATTTGCAAAAAGCAGGAATGGAAGGAATATAACCAAATAGCCAAGCAAGTGGCGCTGCCATGTCTGAAAGTATATTTTGGGATTTGCATACTTTCGTTTTAACTAATTCGTTAGTGTATATCGTTGTGAGTAGCCGAGGTCGAGACTTTTGCCAAACAGAAACAGATACAGATCAATGCACCAAGTCAAATATTAATTAGAGAAGCCATTTCATTTTGCTTGTAAATAAATATGGGCGGGATAATATATAGCCTAACGAAACGTATTTAGAATCGAATCACGGGCATTGTCAGAGGCACACGCATAGGGCAAAAGAAAAAAACAACGAGGGAAAGAGTGACAATATGGCACGAAAGCAAACAAATTGCAGTTGGAAGGGCTACACAATGCATGAACTCGGCAACGAGAGCTCGGAAAATCACGACGTAGGTTCGTCAGTGGGCGGATATCGCCACACCAAAGGAAGCTGTAGAAAGCAAATGGAAGATCCAGATGTCCACAATATTGAATTCACAAAGATGTGATGGAAACGACGACATCTCCCTACTTTTGATTGTCAAAAAATTCCGCGCTTGATGTCTGTGTTTGTGCCACTGTCCTTATGCCGTTCGTGTGTGTCCACTGCAATAAATTTCCTTAATGCGATGCAAAGTAATTTGTAATAGATTGTGTGATGCTGCTATTTCACGATTGACTACCCGTAATTCTAATTTATTCAATTTTCATCATAATTGTATCAAATTAAGAATTCGATGATTTATTACTGTGGATAAGGAGAATATATTATGTATATACAGTATCTAATGTATTACGTGTCCTCGGGCTTAGGTTTTCCCCCCTTTTCTGCTTTTTGCTTGGTGGCTTATGCTGCTTTTTCTTGTAAGGAAATTTATTATATATGCAGTATATGCTGCATGTGTAGGTAGGCTACCCGGGTACTGGCATCATCTGCTCAAGGAAATTCGGGAAATGTTCTTACAAGAAAAGGCAGTAGAACCACCAAGCAAAAAGGGAAAAGGAGGAAAAACCCCCGCAGGCCTGAGCCCGAGGAACAGGAAGGCACGCCGCAGCATCGGCACTGCCCTCCTGCAAAGCGTCGCGCAGATAGGAACCCAAAATACCATGAAGAGCAGCAGAAAGACGTGAAAAGCTCACGGAAATCCTAACTGAAGATTACGATAAGTCCGAACGATAGCGTTGAGTTCCGCGTATTATTAAGTTCCGCGATGAGTTCCGGCTACGACATTCGAAACAAACTCGCCTTCGCCAAACCCATTGCCGAAGAGTACTGCTCATAGCAACCCATCGCTACTCGGTCAACGGAACCACGGACGATGAAGAAGGCAATGACAAGCCGGGCTTTTGCGCTGAATCCTGGCCTCCCACTCTCTGACGCCCACCAGACCTTCCTCGTCCACGTCGAGCTGGAGTACGACGGAGCCGAGCACACGCCGAGTCAGTAGTGAGCGCACGCCGCCGCCCCGATTCCCAAAAGTAACCGTCTACCCCGCACCCCCCTTCAGTCCCTCCCTCACCCAAGTCCCCCCCCTCCCCTCTATAAAGCCAAAGGCTGCTGGTGAATTATCACACACGGGGCGTATGGCTGGGGCCGCGAAAGAAAACTGACCCCCTCCCCGCCTGCCTCGTCGTCGCTGCGGCTCCGTAGCTCCATCAGCGCGACAGACTTCGCTCACCAAACTTTCGCCGCATCTTTTCCATTCGCAGCGCTTCGGGATGCCATCTACGTGCGCGCACCCCCGCTATACAGCCGCACACTGCATCCCTGTGTCGCCTGCCCTCGAGCAATTGCTATCACTGACGCACGGGGCTGAATGCACATCGGCTTTCGTGTGCATATGGTGGCTTCAGGAATACGCGGAGCCGAAGGACGGCACGCTGGAGGACTGGGTGTGGTCGCGGCTGCTGGCGGAGGAGTTCAACTTAACGACGACGACACGCGGCGGTGGGTTACTTACAACGCTTAACAATTTGAAGGTTGTTTCGGGTAGGTACTTCGCGAGGGGCGGCGAGGGACCGAGTGGGGGCTCAAGATGTAGGTTGACACGGGGTGGCGAGTGTCGACTGTCGAGGGTGTAGGGTTCCTTGAAGCGTCGAGGGCCGACAGCACCGCTCCCTAATGGTGTGCGCATGGTATGCAAAGATTGGAATTAACGGCGCTATTATTGTGGAACAGAAAAAAAAGATACGCGGCCTTGTTACGTCTTACGGCCGATCGGAGATACGGTCGTTGGCTGTCGTTGAAATGCCAGCTGTTTCGTGGTTCAGCTGCGCCTCAATGCTTGCTTGTTTATTGCAGCGCAGGTGGGGGAGCGGTCCTGGAGGCGGCGGTGGAGCTGGAGGAGGGCACCCTGTCGCTGCCCATTCGGTGGGTTCTCGTGGTGCCCGCGTGGGAAGTAGGTTTAGAGTTAGGGTAGGCAGGTTGCGCTGATCAGGGCTTACTGTGTTTTTAGGTTCATTTTTAGGTTTCGTGTTTTGGCGTCGCATGGGTGCCATTCAGTTCTATGGCAAGACGCCATACCACATGACGCGAGGAGTGGGGGCGATGATGGGGTGAAACATGGAAGGACGGCTCATCTGGGGTTGACGTGCAGGTTGCCGCCGGGGGGAGGCGTGCTTGAGAGGTTGGAGGGGGCGGCGGAGGTGGAGACCCGTGCGGGTGAGTGACGCACAAAACACACACACACACACACACACACACCCACTCACTCATACTCAGAAACACACTTACATGTATAATACACACACACACACACACACACACACATTCATGCATGCACGTACACACACAATAAACACACAAACAGTCTCATATACACGCACACACCCACACACGCACATATGCACATCCACACACACACACACACACATACAAGAGACACACGCACATATGTACACACACAGACAACAGCACACACACACACACACACACACACACACACACACACACACGCACGCACGCACACGTTCAGCACACACATGCACTCAAAAACATTCACACATACACTCGCATACACTGACACACTCATATACACAGAAATTAGGCAACACGCACACACACACACACACACACACACACACACACACACACACACACACACACACACACACACAATCTTTTGCAGCCGAAAAGACTGTCCGCCCACGATAAACCAAAGGCAGAAAGAGTCGTAATTATGAAGCTACATAGCCGCGGTAGAGTGATACAAATTGCATGCGCTGTGGGGCGGGCAGTGGCGGTGGCTGTCGTGATGGCTAAGCGTGTTGCCGGTGTGCGCTGCCATTCAGGGTTGGGGATGAGCGCTTTCAGCAGCTTCACAGATACGGTGGCCAGCTTTGACGAGTTTCGAACGTGAGCGCCTCTTCTTCCACACCCATCTACACACACACACACACACACACACACACACACACACACACACACACACACACACACACACACACACACACACACACACACACACACACACACACACACACACACACAAACACACACACACACACACACATGCGAGTTTCACAATCCATCCGTTACATGCACAGCAGTCAGCGGCAAATGGAAATAAGGGGAGTGTATGTTTAATATGTTGTGATGGGAATTGTCTGTCCTGCTCTGGCAGGAAGGTTTCAGAGCGGGAGGCGACACTGCGCGGCCACAACGACGCGCTGCGGTCGGAGGTGATTCAGCTGCGGACGCTCCTGAGCAACGAGGCGGCCGCTGCAAGGGAGGCGCGCTGCGTGGCAGGTAACGGACACCGTCTACCCCACATCACTTGACTCAAACTTCCCAACCTGGTTATCCGATTACGAAACCGCTCGCTTGCGCGTGCAACCCAAATTGACAGGAACAGCTTGACATCAGTGTACCATAAATGACACGAGCTGCGATTCCTCACAGATTTTGCACATGATGTGCTGATAATGGTTAATATGTGATGTGCTGATAATAGAAGGACGTCAATATGCATGTTTGGGTGATTTTTGTTGTTAATTTGGGATGAATGTTTGATTGCCCCTGGTTTTTAGAGTTTCAGCTTATGAAGGGTTACAGCTTGAAACCCCTGAAAATTTCATCTCGTCAGTCTGGGCGACGTAGCTCTGACAGGGTGGACGTGGTGTTCATGAGTGGAGGAAGGTGGGGGGGGGGGGGGTTGAAATTTTGCGAGTCGGTGCGAGTCGATGTGCAGAGCCGACTCATCGAATAATTGTCTTCGACAAAGCTATTTTGAATTGCTTACAGTTGCTTCGGATGAGAGAATTTGCCTCGTTTATGTTTTTAAAGGCGACAGTGAAGTGAATTGGGTGAAAGGTTGGGATGCATTCACTGCTCGGGTCAGCCCCACATGCGCTCACAAGCGCTGTCAGTACCTCAGCTCGCATTGTCTCTCTCATTTAGCCTTAAATTATTTCTAAAAATATTGCGATATTTATGCATGGTTTATGGGTTAGGTCAAATAAACGCGTAATTAAGGTTTATTGCACATGCGTGTGTCTATCAAAATGGGGCTGTGTCTTCTGGTTTCACAGCAGAGCGGTGACTGCCTTGTTTACGGCAGCGAGTGAGGGCGGCGGTGTTGATCCTATGATACGCTGACCCCCCGACAGGCACCACCCCGGAACAGCGGCAGTACCACTTCCAACCGCTGCGGGAGCTGGAGGGCGAGGGCATCAGCCCGCTGAGACTGAGGATGGCGGGGCAGGGGGTCGAGGGGGGCGAATCGGCTGAGGAGCTGCGGGAGGGAGGGGGTCGGGTGGGGGAGCTGTTGGCCGCGGCCGCGGCGGGGGAGGTCGCCGGCGTCCCTTCTCGACATACAGTCGGAGAGGAGGCTACTACGGATGTGGTTGGTCGTCGTGATGGAGAGGAAAACATGCCTGGGGCCGGTCCGGCAACTGCGGAGGCCGCAGCGGTCGTGCGAGGTAAAGCGGAGGCCGTCGTCGGTTCCGCTCGAGAACTCCCCCCAAAAAATCTCCGGGGAATATCTTTTATCGTGTTTCACTTTTCTTTTCTCTTTTACAAAAAGCACTCTCCCCCAATCTCGATGCCTTTTTGATGTGTCAAGCCCTTGATTAAGTTTTGTATTTCTTTCGCTGGTGTCTGGAGCGAAAAGAGTCGCGTGAAGTTGTTCGTTTCGAGCCGTTGTTAACATGTCCACTTATGTTATTATATGAAACCCTAATCTCGTAAACCTCTATGATTGTGTGTATAGTCTTCGATATTAAATCATATTCCCAAACTATGATAGCACAGCAGCGTGAAATAATAACAAATGAACAATTGAGTGTTTGAAGCGATACCATTGTTATCATGGTGAGATATTATTAGGAAGATGGCGTGCTCGAGTTGTTGAGTCAGTGTTTTCACCTTTTCCATTGTAAGATTGCTGCAAATGGTTGGCGCATTTGCATTTTGTTCAATGATTTCGCACGAGCCAACGCATGGAGCTGCTCGGTTGTGATCGCAGGCGAGGAGGCGGGAGAGGAAGAGCGCGAGTTGGACCCAAGTATGCCGATTGTCCGGAAAAAGGCGGTTGGGAGGGGGAAGACGCGCGGAGTGGGTGGGAAGAAGCGCGGGTGGGGCGCGCTTTGAAGTGGGACAGTACTAATGCGGCCGTAGTCTTGCAGGTGGATCCCGTCGTCCAAAGCTCCCATGCTTCGTTTGAAGACCGTAAGAGGTAGGCGTAACTTATGTTGAAAACATATATTTTTCTTCGTTGGGGAAGGGCTTCCATTTGCAACTTAGTTTGCTCGGATCGGACACCGCACGGCAAAGTTAGGCTTTTTTAAGCCTCCCAAGCTGTGGGTTTCCGGCCCCGAGCCCACCCACGTCAAGCATCTTAACGGCACATGCCATCACACCCATGTGCTCCCATGTTTGCGGACAACATGCTGGGACCATAAAAAACGCGTGTTGTATCACCCATTTCGAGAGTATTCACGAGCCAAAGTGTGGAAAATCCGAATTCCGGGGCGCGCGAATCAGGGTATTCTCCGAAATCGGGGTTGACCCGCAAACCCTAATACGTCAATTCGTAGCCGTGACGGGCCCCATTTGTGCCCCGCTTCCCCCTTTACTTCACCGTCAACACAAGTTTCGGCCCGCCTTTTCAACGAGCTAAAGTACAGTTAAACCCTAGAAACCCTACATGGTAAACACCCGCCCTACGGGAAAGGCCCCATTTCACTAGTAACGGACTTTATGGGAAGAGTGTACACCTGTTTGGAGCGTTTCATTTTTAAATCGAAGTTACCGATTAGGGTACAGGTACTGATACGGGTAGCTCCAAACACCTCTCACCTGTTTATCCATTTCGTCCCTTGCCAATAATAATACCCATAAGCGGCCCGCTCTCCGTCTATTTCTTTGTCTTCCACCCTCCCGACATAAAAGACGGCATCACCCGCCCGCCTAGTCCTGTCGCGGCCTTCCGAACCTTTACCGGCGCCATGAGCGGCATTTCGTCATCGCCATCACAGCCGCGGGGAGTCGCGTCCGGACTGCTACGCTTCAGGTGGGCCGCAACCGCCGATAGCGGAATGCCATCGTCGTCGCTAAAGTCTGCGGCTTCCGCGAGATCTGCCGACAACGAAGCATCGGCCGCACTGGCGGGTACAGCGGTCCCCTTTTCCCCACTCGGAGCGACGACGGGCTGGATATCAAACACGTGCAGTCGCTTTGCGAGCATCGCCGCCGCGACGGCCTTGATTACGGAATAGTCGTACTCGGAAGGCAGAGCCGCCTTCACTGCCCCGATCCCGTCAGCGCCGTGGGCGTTGACGGCGTCGCGCACTGCGGTCGCCTTGGCCGGGTCCGTCAGCCCCACTTCGGACCGGAGCCTGCTCCAAACGTCGTCCCCCACCTCACGCGCCGACAAAGCGTCGCAGAGGTAGCCCAACACGGTGGTCGTCTTGATGGGTTTCAGTCGCTTTGAGGCGATCTGCTCCGCGGACTCGCCTGCCACAAACCTACGCAAACGAGCATCCTTGCATCACGGAAGCCCGCAAACCCTCCAACCCCCCAAATCATGCACCTTTTCCGTTACGGGTACCCACGTCATCTGCCCCCATTCACGAGGCATGCGCGACCCTCAGAAGCAGCTGTGTCGTGTTATTTGGTACAACCCCGAATAGATGATTCATATATCGAAGCTAAATTTTCGAATTAGTAATAGAGTTGCTTGAATGTAAATTCTCAGTGCCGATATGAATTGGGCGACACCATCATGAAACTCGGAAAGGAGCAAGCGAACAGACCTCATGCTGCTATTCTTGTCCTATCCTATCCTATCCTATCCTATCCTATCCTACTACAATAATTTGCTAAAATCTGTGCGTGTGTGTGTGTGTGTCCCCTTATCATCAGCTCGATTGGGTTTTGATACTAGAAATGCGATATTTTATGTTTGGAAAAAAGATCGACTTGGTGTACAGGCACTTATTGGGATTTGGATACGTCTTTAACTACTGCGGATCGCTACGATGATGGGTACAGGAACATAATTTTTGTGATTACAAAAATATACAGTGACACACACACAGTGTGTGTGTGTGCATAATTACAAGACAAACACAATCATAGAGAAGAAAGTGTGTGTGTGTGTGTGTGTGTGCGCGCGCGCGCGTGTGTGTGTGTGTTTGAAAAACAAGTAGCACGACTATGGGGATCCATGGATTATCTTAATGATTAAAAAAATGCAGGGTGAGAGACATAGGGTATATGTGTGCAAGATTACAAAAAATACAAAGAACTACCGGCACAAACAACTAAGTGGCCACTCGTAATCCACTATTATCGCAAGCGAACAGGGTAGTATACAAGTGTAACAAATCGACATTCTGTTACACTTTACGATACTGAACGAACAATATTAATTGACCGTGTGCTGTCTCTGATTTTTCCTTGACAAGATAGATAAGAACAATTTTCTGAGTTCCCTGTGTTCCATATCCCTATTTTTTTCGGTACAGAGCAGGATTACTTTGTTATTTTTTACATATTAGTTATTTCTGAAGTGCACCAATAATTCAAAAAGCGTATAATAAAATCCAAATTAAGAGCGTCTCAGCAAACCGATTTCGGAAAGATAATAAATAAGGGAAAAAACAACAAAATGCACTTTTGACCTATATTTTGTACATTTTCGGCATTACCATAAGTCAAAATAATCTTACAAGAAAAGGCAGTGGAAACATTATGCGGAAATATATTGTAATATATGTGCAAAAAATGAGCATGTTTTCATAGCGAGTCTAAAAACAGAAGCAATGCATACGATATGGTTTGGGCTTTGGGACTTTTTAGCGAGTAAATAAATTAGCATCGACGTCGGGTGACATGTTTAGCTCAGCCGATTATTTTGTAAGAAAATAACTTGAATAGGTACACCGGGTGGCTGCGAATACGACTGTGCCGAGGGCGACGGCGGCGAGGGACGGCGGGTTCACCTGTCCAGCGCCTCCATCGCCGACGGCCCAGCTTTGAAAAACTTATCCAGCATCGCATCCTCGCCGCTGATCTTGCGCCGATCCGCCCAACTGGCGACGCCACCCGACGGTCGCTTGGCCACCCAACCGCCCAAATTGAGCGCGCTGCTCTCTTTGCAGAATTTCCTGTAAACAAATAAAATTGCGAACGAACCGCTCAGTGGGGCTACCTGCACGGCTGCCAATGCTGAGGAGCTATAATGAACAGCTCGCTCTATTCAGTGCATTGCTCGACACGGGTGGTAACCCTTCCCCTTGTCCTCAGTAAACTCAATAAGTATTATGCTAGTTTGGTCGCAGGACAAAAAATGGGTCAGCATACATTATTTCTGCAAAGCCCAAAGTTGCCTGAAACCAAACCCTAAATACTGTTTCGCTTAAACGGAGGCCGACATGTGAGTCAAACGTTTACTTCTCAGCAGTCGGTGTTTCTGAGGGCCGCCGCTCAGACGCGGAGCGGATCATAATTGCAGCATCTCCATTTCGAGCAGTTTGGGCAATTCGCCTGAAAATATTAATCGTAAGTAAAACAAAATATCACTAACGCATCAAACAAACTAAACGTATCAAACAAGTTCTCATCAGATGGAGGTGGATAGAATGAACCCCAAAAAGAGGAAAAACCCAAACCATAACGCATCTTCACATGCTATGCGTGTGTGGGGGAGGGGAGGGGGGGATAATAACATATTAGAGGGTGTGTGTGCATTTGTGTGTGTGTGTGTGTGTGTGTGTGTATTCGTGTTTGTGTGGGACATGGAGAGTGTGGGGTGGGATAACCTATGTGTATGTGTGTGTGTGTGTCAACGAGTAAAAGTGTTTTTCGTGTGTATGTATTTTTGTTTTTGTGGGTAATGAGAGTGTGTGTTTGCATGTGTAAGGAAAGAGAGTATGTGTGTATATGTGTGTGTTTGTGGAATGAAGACTGTATGTGTGTGTGTGTGTGTGTGTGTGTGTGTGTGTGTGTGTGTGTGTGTGTGTGTGAGTGAGTGTGTGTGTCAGGGCCAACTCGCGATGAAATGATGTCAGTTTGCATTTGAATCGCAAGTTCTGTGATAGCTAATGTACGATCATTGCAAAACTATCGGAAATTATTCTCAGTAATCGGAAATGCGCCGCGAAACGTCTCCGTTCGCTCTCGACTTGGAAACGGCTGGCGCGATGTGGCAAATTGGCGTCAGATGGGCTGTGGGATGCGCAGGGCGGTTGACATACCTAATGACCTCCAGGAATGCGTTCCCAAACATGCTGCAAAACTTTTGGTGGGCGCCCTCACACTTTGCCAGCGCCTCCAGTGTGCCGGGCCGCTGAACACACAGCTCGTCCAGCAGACGGTCGCCGCAGATGTTAACGGGCGGCTGATTAGTCACCCGTGCGATTAAACCTCTCTTCTCAAGCAGAGCAGTCCGCAGGCGGGCCTCCTCAGCCTGACACACAGTGACACAAGCGGGGAATGCTCAACAAAACGAAGAAAAGGAGTAGAAATAAAGCACAGAATAAAAATAATTCACGTGGTACGTTCATTTCATGAGAAAAGAATGGCGGGGCTAATACAGCAGGGTCTTGGTTGCTCATTGTGACAGTGATGGGGCAGTTGGCTACCTGTGGTTTTTTAAACTGAATTCATATGCGAGGTGAGTGCAGATGATTGAAAAACATGACTCCGGCGTTTCATATGAGGCGAAACCAAGAATCCCAATATCATACAAGGAAGCAAACGGGGCGGTCCATGTGCTTATTTTACTATATCGAGTTGCTAAAATGTGTTTGTATGTATGTATGTGCGTGAGTGCGTCTCTGTGAGTGAGTGTGTTTGGGTGTGCGCGCGCGCAAGTGAATGAGTGTGTGTATTTTTTGCGTGTGTGATTGTGGATGAGTGAATGAACCAGCGAGATTGTGTGTATGCATGTGTGTGTATGTGAGTGAGCGAGTATGATTGTGTGTAAATATGCATACGGTCGTGTGTGAGTGTGTGTGCGCGCGTTTGTGTGTGTGTGTGTGAGTGAGAGAGAGAGAGAGATTTAGTGTGACTAGGTGTGTTTGCGTTTGACTAGGTGTGTTTGTGACTAGTGTGACTAGTTAGTGTGCGCGTATGTGTGTGTGTGTGTACGCGCACGTGTGTGTGCTTCTCTCATAATGTGACAATATGAAAACAAATATAACAGAAATTCGGTCAAGCACAACGGTGGGCCTCGTTTTTTCAAGGGCATTACCAGGACCCGTACGGGCTCGCTAGCTTTAAAATGTGCTTTTATTCGACGATTAATTAACGCACGTTACGACAGATCACTGACACGCTCCTACATCACAGACCGTCGGACAAAGTCCTTTCTTGTGAGCAGCAGTATGGCGGCAGTCGCACCTTGATGCCCGCAGGCTGAGGGGAGCCGGCAGCGGCGGCGGCGGCAGGCGAGTCTCCCGAGCCGGGCGCCGAGTTCCGGCTGCGGGTCTTCACGTCCAGCGTCAACATCAGAGGACGAGGCCGCTCAAAAAACGCCCGCCCCTGTTCCCATTCGTCACCCATCAGCTGACTCCACCCTCATTCGCACCCGCTCTTACTCCTCCCGATCCCACATTAAGGCGATGAAGCCTTTATTTGCTGTCTCATGTGGCGGCTCCATTTCATTTTCGAGCATTTTTCGGAAAAAGCTACTTCTGCCTAATATTAAATTGAGGTACTGCAAACAGCAAACTATCATGTCCTGAGCAGCAACGCAGCCAGGCAACAGCATCACAACAACATTTAGGGTTTTGGGAGGATAGGTTTAGGGTTTGTGGGTCATGGGGAGAGAGGGAATGCTGAAGCACCTCACAGAACTTCAGAAGACTTATCCGAAAGGAAAACTGTCTGAAAAGGAAGTACTCCCTTTTTTGGAAGGACCGCAAACTGAAACAACCAAAAAAATTTAAATCGCCGCACGCAACGAATACCAATAGCCTTATTTTGGTTGGCAAGATATCGTCGATGTACCTGAACGCCAAGATTTTAGGATTTTGGAATAAAAGGGTATATAAAAAAATACATCTAATTATATCAGTAGTGGTTGTTTTGTTACTTTGCAAGAGAGGGGGGCTACCTTTGGGGTCAGCACTGCCGCCATCCAGCTCCGCCCATGGTTGCCCTTCTGCTTGAACATCAGCATCTCCTCCGCCACCAATTGCTCCCCCAACGCCTGCGCGATCGTTCCCAACACAAGCACAGTGCAATCGGTGTGACATGGTGGGAGGGTGAAAGTTGAGCCGTGACATCAAAAGTCTGCACCTATGTCACGGCTATGCACCTATGCACCGCTGCTCGCTGCCAAAGCACCATATGTCTGAGCACCCAAACAGATTCGCAGGGAAATGAAACTAAGGTTACAATACTTGTGAGGAGTTGGAGAATCCACATGGCACCATCACTCCATACTTTGGCACCATCACTCCAGGATCATAGGGAATAAACGACCAATGTTGACTACTTGTCAACATCAGCTACGTCCAAGATTCATTCGTTCGGATGGAAGTGCTTCCCTTGCGATCCCGTGCTAGTCTCAATATAACCTTGACCATCTCTGTGCGCATGGATATGTATGTGTGTGTGTGTTTGCGAGAAATAGAGGAAGGGGGCCGACGGGGGGGGACACGGTGACATCATATACGTGCTTGTGTGTTTGAGAGTGTGCGTGCCCTCGCTCACTCACTCTTCCTGTGCGTGTTGGCGTGTGTGGATGTGTGTGTGGGGGGGGTGAGGGGGTACGGTAAGAATGTATGCGTGCTTTTCAGTACAGAAGAGTGTGTGTGCGAAAGTGTGTGTATCAGAGTATTATGAGTACAGATTAAGCTATTCTGTGCGATGCTAATTTTTGTGCAGTGAGGATGGGAGGGGGTGCATGTGCGTGCAAGTGACATTATATTTGTGGGGTAGGCGAATGGATAAGACAATACGTGTGCCCATGCATCAGCGCCCGCGCGCGCGCACGTGTGCGTGTGTGTGTGTGTGTGTGTGTGTGTGTGTGTGTGTGTGTGTGTGTGTGTGTGTGTGTGTGTGTGTGTGTGTGTGTGTGTGTGTGTGTGCGTTTGCGTGGGTGTCTGTGGGTGTGCGAGTGTGCGTGCACGAGCGTGTTAAGGAGAGCGAGGGAGCGCACGTTCCACCACGCCCTGTCCTGATGATCGCCGGCCCCATGCAGCAGCCCTCCTCCGCGCGATTGAACTTTTTTTTGGCTATCAAAAACATCTTTGCTGTTGGAGCCACACAACAGCTTTATCGGTCTGGCGAGGCCCACAGACTCGTTACACGCCAACACCGCCTCCATAAGCAGACGCGCCGACGCAGAAACGTCGATGGCGCTGGCTAGTGGCTTGCTGGAGTCGGCTCCTTCAGGGCCTGCGGCCTCGCACCTGAGGGGTGCCCAAATGGGGCCATCAGCACGACTACTCAACAGCGACACTTATACCTCTGTCGATCCACCATTGTGATCTGACTACTTTGAGCAAAAAAACGTCCGTGGATGCGCTCATAAGATCAAGCAATTAGCCTTGTGCACAAGCTGCGTCTGAATGCAGCTTCTGACTCAGTTGCATAAATGCATGTCGAATGGCATCAGAATAAATGGCAGGGAGCTGGATGTGGAACGTACAGTAATTCAACTGTACGTCTGGGTGACTCGCACACATGCAACAGCTCGCGAGTATGCCACAAGAGGAAGAGCTGGGGTTGGGACGCCCTACCTGTCACAGCCGCCTGGGCAGGGTCCGGCACCAGAGTCCCACTTGCTGCCAAAGTATTCCACAAAAAATCGCTGACGGCACTCTGCAATCCATCCCGTACAAAATGAGCCACTCAAAATGATATGCGTGGGGTGATAAAGGGTGAGAAGGGGGGTGGGAGGATAGAGGGGGTGAGCGCACGGTTGCTGTTGCAGTACATCCGCATTTTGGTAAGTCCGTCGCTTGCGAGTGCCTTTCCCGTGTTATTGCTCATTTTCATCTGCAGAACATATGTATGGTGAGATACAAGTAGCTCGCACTTCAGACCGTAGAAATTCTTACACCTACCCAACCCAATTTAGCTCCACCCTCAACACGCAAGACAATATGCCACTATCCAAAATCCCGTAAGGAAGATTAAGCTGCATGTCTTTCTCTTGTCGCACAGGTATACCTGTGACTGATCTTCTAATAGAAGGGAGCGGAGAGAGCGTGAAAATGTGTGTGCGTGTGTGTGTAGATGCGTACGTGGGTTTGTGTATGCTCGCACGCGTGTGTAGGTGTGTTTTTACGTGCGTGTGTGCGTGCGTGCGTGCGTGCTTGTGTGTGTGTGTGTGTGTGTGTGTGTGTGTGTGTGTGTGTGTGTGTGTGTGTGTGTGTTGGGGGGCGGGGGGAGGTGTGTGTATGTGTGTGTCTCCATGCGTATGTGTGTATGTGTTGGGGAAGGGCGGGGGCAGAGGTTACGTTCATAAAGCTATGCATTTGAAAATCCTTTGCTGCCCATGTGAGGACACACTGCGACTTGAGTCCGTCGCGACCTGCGCGCCCCGCCTGCTGGTAGTAGCCCTCCACCGAGCCAGGGGCGCCAAAGTGGTACACCATCCGCACATTGGGCTTGTCAATGCCCATTCCAAAGGCAATCTGAAGGTATATTGGGGGGGGGGGGGGGGGGGGCAGTCAGAGGAGAGGGTGGGGGAGCTACAGTCTTTGCCGCCGAGACAGGCATGTGCCATGGTTAAGGGTGAAAGGCAACTACGAATGGCGCACCGTTGCGATCACGACATTGATTTTATCGAGCATGAAGTCGCGGTGGACGGAGTTGCGGGTGGCGAGGGGAAGGCCGGCGTGGTAGGCCTCCGCCTTGAGGCCGGTGCGGTTGATGACCGCCACCAGCTGCTCTGCCTCTCTACCGTGGTGCGCAAGAGCCGGTGGACAATGTGATAATCCCTCATGACATTAGTGTGTCGGGTAGCATTGTGACAGCTCAAAGCAACGACTCCAATGAACCAAGCAATTTGAAGAAATTAGCTGCATGTGCTGTATGTAGAGAGAATGTCAGTCAGGAAGGGATGGTCATGGGGTACCCGTGTTAACGAGCTGGAAGAGGAAGGGGTGTGACAAAGGGAAGGGCGTACTTTCGGGAAATTGTGTAAATGATGGTGGGCATCGCTTCCCCCTTTCCGTGTGCCTCCATGAGCTCCCGAAAGTTGGCGAGTACATCGGAGTGCTTGGAGCGCACCGAAAAGTGTAGGTTGGGGCGCTCGAACGACTGCACCCACCGGTCCGTCGTGCCTGCCCGCATCCCAAGGTTGCTCTGGATGTCTTTTTGCACCGCGGGCGTCGCGGTGGCCGTTAGCGCCATCAACGGCACGGCGGGCAGCGCCTGACGCAGGACATGAAGGTTGCGGTACTACAGAAAACATAATCGATTCAGTGTCGGGCTTTCGTTGAGTTCACACGAGCATGTCGACGACGGCTGCTCTTTTTGTCATTTCGGCCGGATTTCCGAGTGACAGCTGGTTTGGCACTCACCACCGGTCGAAAGTCGTGACCCCACTCGCTGACGCAGTGCGCCTCATCTATGGCGATGAGGCCAAGACCCGCGCCAGAAGCCAGACGCTTGAGATCCTCGATGGCGGTGACTGCAAACTCGGGCGTCATGTAAAGCATGGCGTACCTTCCCGACAGTGCCTCGCTGTACTTTGACTTGTTCCCTTGTCCGCTTCCGAAAAAAAAGGCGGGAATATCTCGCGCCTCCAACGCCGCCACCTGATCCTCCATCAGGCTGATAAGCGGTGAAATAACGACGGTGGGCTTCCCGGATACCAAAGCAGGAACCTGGTAGCAGAGGCTTTTGCCTGCTCCCGTCGCCTAAGCGGTCCAACAAAAGCAGCAAAAACGCCCCCGCGGCACCAGTCAAGCGATTAATTGCCATCTTGTCACAAATTTTGGGGTGCTGCAAAATTCGACTACTTCGAGTACTCGGACAACAGAAAAAGTGTGGTCGGTGCGGAGGGGCAGAGAGAAGGAAGGAAGGACAGTCCGCCTACCATGACAACTAAATTGTCTCTGGAGGCAAGGGCGCTCTGAATGATTTCCTGTTGGTATCGAAGAACAACGTTGAGAGGTCGGTTTATCTATTTACATGGTGATAAGAACTGCAGGACTGGGGTAGGGCGCGTTGGCCAGCTGCCGCTGTGAAACAGTGTGTGTAGCGGCTGGGGGCTCAGATAATCGAGCAGAGGATAGGGTGGGGCGCAATCACCTCTTGGGACTGACGGAAGCTGCTGTAGCCCCAGTAGCGGCGAAGTTGGCCGCGCGGGGAGTCCTCCATCGTTTGATCCGATCGCAGCGCCGTGGACCGCCAGGTAATTCGTGTGGGGTAGCGAAGCTGAGCTCGGGTTGGCAGTCGAGTGATGGGACACTCACGGGCGGTGACACGACTTTCAGGTAATCTGCTGAGCCTCAGTCTCAGCGTAAGCATACTCCTAGTGTTAAACGAACCCTTGGTGGTGTGCCGCAGTAACTGTAGCGACAGCCTCGCGACAAGGGCGCGCGCGCTTCGTCAGGCGAAAGCTATCGCGGTTTGGTCGATGATGAGCAGATTCAAAAATTTAAAATGTCGCCCTTACAGGCTCGGGGTATTTGATAGGTAAAAGAAAATCTACGACAGTCGTATGATCCCATTCCAATCGTCGGCAAGTCTGAGATTCTGTTTACAAAATACTATATGATCATTATTCGACTTCGAACAAGCGCAGAGAAATAAAATATTGAAAAAAGTTATTCCAATTTTGAGGGGTGACTTTGATGTAAGGTGCTGGGAGCGACGATTAGGCAGGAACACTATCGATAATCTTCATAGAATTACAAGAAGCAGTATAGTATAGAAGCACTATCGAAGCTGTTTCTTCTACGAGGGCGTCGACATAGCCTTCCTCGGTTTCTTATCGACAAGACATGCCCCACAAGGGTGTTAGTGTCATGTCACTAACATACTAGAACAAGTTACCTGCATGTTTGAATGCTACATTAGACATGAGCTTGAAGCTCCACTTGTAATTCACTTCCTTGCTTCCCTCACGATTCAACAGTTTGAGCCTCCTTCCGCATCACACACGCACCTTGCTTAAGTATGTAGCTTCGAAAGTTTATGGACCCTCGCTGCTAGGAGTTTTTCCTTTGCTCAAACTTGGCAGAGTGCGTGAGGCGTAATGTTGCATCGTCGTCCCTCTGAGGACTTGCCTCCGTGCTCTTCGTTGGGTGCCCGCTGCAGCCCCAACTCTACTCGTGTCGATTTCGACACTCTCTTCCGTCGACACCTTCGACTTGTTCCTCCTTGGGACTCTTGTGAGGTTGTGCCGTGGTGGTTCTAGTGCCTCGGGGATATGTGTATGATAAGTACTACATTTGTATGACTAATCATAAACCGGAGTCTCGTAAAAAACTGGTCACCCCCACGCGAGGAAAAGTTAGTACTTTGTCAAACTTCAGGGGCGTGTACCCCAAAGTGTCCTTAGTAGCTTAACTCCGTCGGCTCACGACCTAGGAGGGGGCGGAAGCTGTTCGAACGGCTGATTTGGTCTGATCGCTTGTCGGCATACATCACCACAACCACGAAAACGACCGTGACGCGAAAGGCATCTTTCTCTACCCGCATATACTCCCTTTTACATCTAAAAGGTGGTGCGTGACGACAAGAACGGTACCAAAGCTATGGGACGGTCGGCGCGTCCGTCGGCTACTGTGTGGGGTGGTCAATTGCGTCGACATGCCGCTAGAACACGATCCCGCACGCAACTTTTACGCTAAACTAGACAAAGCTTGCGGTGCAACTCCCAGACCCACACAGATCATCTACACAAAATGCGTTGCAGTGCGAATGCCCTTTCAATCCCCCTCGACTAGCTATGCAAATTCCATGTGCACTTACGGACGATGCGTTACTCGTACCATTTATTACAGAGGGTCGGTAGTGAGTGATACCGGTCCGCGGACTATCGAACTCACACTACCGAACTACCTTATATGGTGGGGTGCTTTCGCTAGCTATAGTTCGAACTTAATGTCACGGCCTACAAACGCAGAAAGCATACCCGACCACAGCAACGACGACCTCGTTATGGAGCCTCGTTATGGCGAGTCTTCCGATGACGAGGGCGACCACGCTCCAAGAAAAACACCGTACCGGATCCCCGAGACGGCTATCTCCTTGACGTAGCGATGCTCCCACCTGTGCTTAAAGTCACCGTTGCGGTATGCAACCCAAACATATTAGCGATGTGGGAGGTGTTGAGAATAATTACTGTGGCGATAATGCCTAATTGGAATGCGTGCTGCTCTATATGTAATGGTGGGGGGGGGGGGGGGGGAGAGCCTACATGTGACAAACGGACGAGTAGACATCTTGAAGCTGTGTATCATGCTTTCCCACGAGAACATACACGCCGACTTGCGTGCTTAACAATTCTTCATCACCTAATACTAGCCCTCGGGGATAGATTGAATGATGCTTATTGGTATTCATAGAAATGCAAATGGATAAGCCATGCATGGATAAAAACATGTAGCTCAACATGGCGTGTGCACCGAATGGCGAATGAAGTCAAAGATGCACGCATGACTATGTTGCGGAATGCTTGGTTCGGGCGTGTTTAAGGAAAAGAAGTTGAGAAAAGTCAATGTCATTTAGTTTCTATTGAATGTTGAATAGGCACTTACCTTCTTGCTGCACATAGCTACTTCACCGAAATCGTGAAGTACGCACAACCTCTTTCCCAAGGCCTTCCTCCCATCAGAAATCTACACCAGAAGCAGAGACCATGGTTTACCTTAGCACTGCAATGGATCACTTTAAAACTAGTGTCAACAGGCGGACAAGTGACAACATGATAAGTGACAACAGTAAAATTAGTGACAACAGGCAAGTGCAAACGGCGCATAAGAGTTATGTTGTGTTACGTCCACTATAAAAGCTCAGGAGGCCTGGCGGCCTTGGCGTGCACTACGTCAACCCCTATCTCTAACTTTGAGGTGCCATGCTATATCGATACCTATGCTATATCTCAACAGTGTTGTGTGTCTGTTTCGAAGAAAATCCGTGGATAGGTAGCGTTAGTGACTACTGATGCGATGGAGGTAGCTTAATAGATGTTCGTGCTCGACGACTACAACATATGCGTCACCTACTGTTGGAGCTTATCAAGTTTCACATTCAAACAACCCAGCCCTATTCGACCCGAACTATTTAGGAGCCTTTTCAGATTGCATACCAGTCGTTGGTCTCCAACGTGTTACATGATCACGTTGTGTCAACCCAACGTCGGGACAAGTGATTACTATCCGGACCGTTATTCGGCCGAACCGAAAGATCCCAAGAAGAACGCGTCCACACCCTAAACAACACTGAACGCTCCGAAAACGGTCACAACAAACGAATATGCTACCTCAAGTGCAACCTCGACGAGGGTATCTTGCAGAGTACTTCCTTTCTGTGCGTTGAGTGTGGGACTTTGCAATTAGCGCCCCGCGCACGGCACGACAGCGATTGGCTACGAACACCAAATGCTACTCGACCTCCTAGCTTTTGGTGACATAAGGCGGGTCCGTACGGAATAAATACGCCCCACGGCCGCACCTCTAGTATCTTGAACCCTTCCCTCCCCCAATATTCAGCGGGCGTGGTGCACCATACCTTATGATAGGGATGGTCGCTCGATCTGTAGCCGAAGTCGGTGGTGCACACGATACTGAGCTTAGGCGTGACTGCCGCTACTTTAGATATTCACTGACTGTACATAGCGGTATTTAACAGAAAAAGTACTGATTATGAAAATGCGTAATTACATGCCGATGTATGATATATCAGATCATACACATATCCCCGAGGCACTAGACTGCCCACGCTGCCATGTTGTCATCCTCACCCCTCGCCTCCGTGCTCTTCGTTGGGTGCCCGCTACACGGCTGCAGCCCTAGCCTAACTCGTGTCGTCTTTGATACTCTTTTCCGTCGACACCCTCGACCTGTTCCTTATTGGGACTTCATTGTGGTCGTGTCATGATGATTCTGCTCTGCCCACGCTGTCATTTTATTATTTTCATGTTGGAGGTCTGACTCGACACCATTTCATCCTCTCTCCGTGAGGTTGGTGCCGCGCCAAGATTCCTTCGAGACTCGGGATCCTTTGTTGACCCTTTTATCTCTACATTAACGCGATTTAAAGACTTTAAACATCTCATCCTCATGAATGTTAGCGATCCGACCACCTTCATCGTGTGGTGGCTGCAGTTTAAAGCGGAGGTTTGTAACAAGCAAGGGTTTACTGAATTTTGGTCGGCAGCCTCGACGTGTTCTGCTCAACATTATGCGAACGTATTGTCGATTCTTAGCCAAATAATTCAGGATAATCAAGCCAAGACCAAGCTTTTGCGTTTCGTGTCGAGTGTTGACCCCCAACGTGGTCGACGAGGTGTCGAAGCTCTCCTTGCTGCTTTCCTCCCGTCTCCGAGGTTCCGTTATGCACTTCTAAATCACGCCATGTACCTCAAAATGCAGCGAGCGGAAGACCTAAGTCACTACGAGAACCGACTTAACCTCGTTCGTATGGAACTGGAGCAACTACTCAAACCGCCCGACGAGTCTATACGCTACACTTGTCGTTGCGTTCATCCAAGGGCTATGTGCGGAATTCAAAACTGCCACTCAGATTTTGTCTACGGATGTTGTCGACGCCTTCACCCTCGATATTGTTTTCTAAACATGTTCGCGATTTCATGCTCATCGCCTCGGTCCCAGCGGAAGAACATGCCTATGCATTTCATTCTGAGGTGTCTCAATCTCCTTCCTCTGAAAATGTGGTTCATACTGCAATCGTTGCCCAACTGTCAACCCTCACAACTCAGCTGATGAATCTCGCCGATTCAATGGCCGCAATGCCTCATATCCAGCACGACGCCGATTCAGTTGCTGTGACGTCCACTGAGATTGTCGTCGCTGCGCTGCCCTTGAACCTCATGCCTCTCCTATCGCCGGTGCTCTTTGGGCATTGCCATCGTGTTTGGCACCTCCTCGTCTCCTCGAGTCTAATCTGGAAGCCTCCTTTGTTTCAGCCGATGCATGGTTCCGTGATTCCTTCCGAGCCTCCAATCCCCTTCCCGCTTGCGTGTCCCGCTTCCGACTCCTTAATGATGTCCGGCACTTTGTCGAGAAGGATGTGTTCGCATCTCGATTATGGAGACGAGGACTGATATTGGGTTCGACAACATAGTGGTACCGCCCCCACATACTGCGTCTCCAACCCCTCATGCTGTGTCTTTCCTCCCCTCTCGTGCTTCCTTCCCACAAAACTCCTTTCGAGAAGATTAACTGCAAGAGAGCCCCTGCAACTGCGACGGCGCAGCCTACGCCTCCTCTGTTGTCGCCCACTACATGTGCAACTCCCACGGGGCCTTTACCATGTCTTTTCCGCGATCACTCGCTCCTTCCGCGGGACCACCAGTCCTAGCGGTCCCGTCAAGCGTAATCCGCTTGGTCGCGTCGATCTTGAGCTTCCTGTTGAGTGGCATGCATCCACTCAAGAGAGGTGTGGTACCTGAGACTCCGCCCTCCAAATTAGATACATAAGCAGCTCCGTTAATGTAGGGACTGTCACATTCTCACCTCATGAGTGGCAGCCAGTCAGCCAACGATATGACAACGAATCATATGTCAACAAGCAATGGAGCTCAGCTCCCACGTCATCCTCTTCACATAAAATTCAAATTAAAATTGAAATTGTTTACAGCATGTACCGGGTGAAACTGGGTGTTGTTTATGGGCCCTCCCAAATATGCCGTGCGGGAAACTTATAAGTCGGGGCTAGACCGTGAACCGCATAAATCCAACCTCTCCTAAGGGTGTTGGGGGTTTTTACTCCCCCCTCGCGGGGAGTGTGACGTGCGTGAGGGTGGTAGATGTCAGTCAAAGGCGTGTGTGGGTGCGGGAGGTAGGTGCGGTGTGCGGTCGTGCGAGGTCGTGCGCCGTGTTTGGTGGTTTGTGAGAGGGGTGTATGGGTGTGTTTGGTGATGTGCTTGGTGACGTGTGTGTGTGTGTGTGTTTGTGTGTGGGTGTGTGCGTGTGTGGGTGTGTGCGTGTGTGTGTGTGTGTGTGTGTGTGTGTGTGTGTGTGTGTGTGTGTGTGTGTGTGTGTGTGTGTGTGTGTGTGTGTGCATCGGTTTTGAGGTTGTTGTACACGTGGGGCGTGGGTTCTCCTAGGATTCGGGGTATGAGTGCATATGGCCATGTCCATGTGCCTATTGACACGTATGAACATGTGGTGTTGGTCGTGTCGGGTGGGTGGCAGTCTGCGACTTGGTTGGCGAGAACGTCAGCGAGGTCTTTGCCGAGAAATTGGTTGTGTGCTTTGATTTTGCCGAGATGGGTGCGAATGCCTGACGTGCAACGGGTTTGGAGGGTGTGTGTGATTGAGGCGAGTGTGTCGCGGTGGATGCAGCGAACGATGGGACTTGGCGTATGTTTGAAATTGAATCTGAAATTGTGCCTATTGACACGTATAAACATGTGGTGTTGGTCGTGTCGGGTGGGTGGCAGTCTGCGAGTTGGTTGGCGAGAACGTCAGCGAGGTCGTTGCCGAGAAAGTGGTTGTCTACTTTGATTTTGCCGAGATGGGTACGAATGCCTGACGTGCAACGGGTTTGGAGGGTGTGTGTGATTGAGGCGAGTGAGTCGCGGTGGATGCAACGAACGATGGGACTTGGCGTATGTCTGAAATTGAAATCTAGCTAGTCCACTAATGAATCGAAGGCAATGAAGATCATATGTATAATGGTTGGCGGGACCTTCCTAAAAAAGTCGCTGAAAAGATTAGTGCAGGTGGCGTAACACTTGTTTCATTGCGCAAGACCAAGCATGGCGTTAATAGCGTCATCCCGGATGTTACGCAGCGAGGACGTCTTGCGAGTCTCGACCACCAAAGAGTTTGAAATAGGCGCCTCTTGTTTACAATTAAGCCACCAACCGTTTAGAGATCAAGAGAATTGAGACGTAGCCCACACAACGGCGGTGTACGAGTCGGCGTTAATCCCGAGCCTGGCGAAGCGTTGAGGCTGCGCCTCGAGCCAATCTTTAAACTCACGTGCGTCACGGCCTAATTGGTATGGGGCGTTAATCGCAGTTTTACGCTCCGTCTCATTAAGAGTTACGGTCAACCCAACAAAAATCGTTGTCGGGGCCGGAATTCACACGCGCAAATCAATCGGCGTATCTCCACACAACTTATCAATGTAACCTTTATTAACATCCACGAAGGGCCAAAGTCGACAGCTGAAAAAGCAAGAGTAGAAAAATGAACTGCCTCGGTAGCGACGTTTTGTCCTGACATATCAACTGATTGGTAGTCACAGCTCGTCGAAAAGTCTCCCATTCGGCCAAGTAGCCAAAGTGAAGTAACTCAAGTTTACGTATAATGCAAGAAGTAGCCCAGTCTTGGTCGGCGTTAGCGAAAGACCGTCAATGTCAATCAATTCGGGAACGACGTTAGTACCATCAAGACTAATGGTCGGCGGGGCAGTATCAACTTGCTCGACCTTAGCAAGACTGCGTACGTTAGCTCTCACGTAGGGTACATGAGCAAATACCGAGAAGACGTAAACAAGATGGTGTTCCCCTTCATGTTACGACACTCGAACCGGATTGTTACTCAACATGTTTAAATCGCCGGAGGTCGAAATAAGGCTAGTTCCCTCGAACAATTCACGAACGGCAGCGTCGACATGCTCTCCGTTAGGTAAGATCGAAGCGGCAGGAAACCAAGTTTTACTAGTACGGGGCTCACGTTGTAAAATGAGCTTAATGTCATAGGCTTTGGAACCTCCGACATGTAGTACGGCCACCATGTTACTACGAGGTCCAACAAAAGCCATATCGAATTAATCAATCACCGTCGAACGAATCAAGCAATAGCGAAAGCGTGCGTCGACCAAAGAGGTCTTAAACTTGTGTGGCAGTTTGCCTTTTGTGAGCTATCATCAGACACAACTTATTTGCTATGTTTTGCTTGTTGTTCCTGTCATTGTAGAAGGGAGTGCATATGGAGGGAGAAATGAGAAGATTTTTTACTGTTTAGTGTTTTATAGTATATCACAATTGAACAAGGGAATTGTTAAAAATTTCTGTCACCTCCCTCTAATGCACTAGGCTTGAATAGCTCTCGCCAGCTGGCTTGCACATGCTCTCGCTTGGTCCTCGTACTAGGTGCTAGGGCTCTCCAACCGTTACCAACAGACTAGCGACGCGGCTCATCAAACATTGGGAACCTCGTCCAACACGTCGTCTAGCTAGTTAGATTTATTGTGCGTACATGTACGTACCGGGAGGTATATGTAGTACAGTGCGCATCAATACCCTCGCTAAATTGCAGTAGCGACGTACCTACGATGTACGTCCTTCCGATGGAAAAGCACAAACTGAAAATAGTAACGAGTACATGCAGAATGTCATGCAATGTATTGTTGTAGGATTGTATTCGTCACAATCATAATGTTGAATTATAGAGGTTTAAATTTCACAGGGGCTAGAGCAGCAAGTGTTACCATGACGCTTGGCAAGTCTAACCGTCTAGGGTAGCTTTTACAAGCTTTGTCTTAGTAAAACACACCCCATATATATGAAGTGCTGCACACAACGGTGTACCACCTTCTGCCTTTTGCGCGAGCACAGCTCACGCAAACCCACCCTCCATGATTCCCGCCTTTGTTATGCGTATACAAGCCCTGAATGTCCAATTTACAGGCATGTAAGAGGTCTACTCTTTTAGCAAACGAAGCCTTACTGTTCCTCGGGCTTAGTTTTCTTCCTCTTTTTGCTTAGTGGCCTCCACTGCTTTTTCTTCAATAAAAATTTTTTAGCAAACGAAGGCCCCCACTTATACGACTACCTGTACTCGATAATAAGTATCGATACAGTAGTGCATCTTTCCTTGTGATGAAAATGATTTTTTAGAAGAAAAAGCAGTGGAGGCCACCAATAATTTCTTTGTGATCAAGAACCAGTTTCGATGAAAATGGCGATGAGCTCTGATGTGTGGGGTGACACTTGTCCACATATATATCGCGACTGTTTATTATTGAAGGGTCGTAATCGGAACGCGCAGCTCGACGACGACAGGTGGCGCGATCATTAGCCGTGATTAGCGTTTGGGTGTACCCGTACAAGTACGGGTAGAGTTTTCATTTCGAGCTCGTCGCTACCGTACCTGTACAGGTACATGACGCAGCACTAATCTTCAGAATTCGAGATTGGCGAATACCGCTTCGAAGTAAAACGAACTTTAAGTACTAATGTAGTGGGAGAATATCCTGGCAACAGTAAATCGTCGCGCGCGATCGAGCAGCGATGGCACATCCCATCGCTAATTCGACCACAGCACGCGCAATCTGAAGGAAATAAAGCCGAGCGTCCTCGATTTACAGCAGGAAAATTGACAAGAGCAATGTTACTCCAACAACACAGTCTATACAGCGAACATCCCGCCGTCTCGTAACGTGTCGCGGCCTAAGGTACGTCACTGACAGAAACGTGAGCCAAGCACACACTGGGGAGCTTCGTCTCGATTGCCCGCTGAGATTACACAGCTGTGTCACTGTCAATTTTTTCATCAGCCAATTTCTGGAACGGCGATCAGCGTGACACAGTAAATTCCAAAACTCCAAACTTTGTAGCTGAAGCTCAAGCGCAACTCAACATAAACACTCCAGATACCAGAAATGCAGTTCTCTGTTATTCTCACGCCCTTGAGGGCGCACAACCTTGCTTGGTCGGACGGCCGAACGATATCTTTCAAATGGCTCGGAAGCATTTACGACGCGGACCCGCCCACCTCTACCACCACCGCCTTTCAATCGCACACGCGCACTTGGATCCCCACCTCCACAAGTAGCCCCGCGACTATCCGATCGACGATCAGCCTTCGCTGCCTGTCTGGTTCCCGGAGCGGATTCCTAGAGGCGCGTATGGAGCGTTTGCAATTTATCGATAGGTCATGTCCGTCAACCCCTTCAACTACCGAGAAGACAGCTGTCGTCGGCTCAGCGCGTGCATCCAAACCCCACCTGCCTGCCTGCCAGCTGGAGCTGGCCGAGTACTGCAGTGTGTACGGCTTCAAGGATCGCACGGTCACTCTGCCCGTGGTTGGAATGCCGGGAGCATTTCTAACCCTTCAGATATCGACAGCCCCGTTGTCGATCGCGAAAGCTGCAACGGCAGAAACGAAACACTTTCTCGAATGCGACGGAATTGAGGACGGCCCTCTTCTACGAAGCAATCACAGGTCGCGCAAGAGGCGCAGCTCAAGTGAACCCCCACGGGATGTCGAATACGCCCCGCCAGCCACAACGAAAACGACGCGGATTGCGGTGAGCTGTGGCTGCGCAACCAAAGCGATGCAGGTGATCGTGAAGGTGCTGAGTAAAGGGGTCGTGTTCCAGCAGCCTGCGCTGGCGATGTCTCGACAGCCGCCTCGCCGCCGCTCCCTTCCTTGATAGTATTATATCGACTTTCAGCAAGTACTAGAATCCAAAACAAATTTAATCATGAATAAACAGGAGCTTCATTAATATCGACCGCAAATAACAATGATAAAGACAAAATGGTGGGAAAAAAGTTCACTCTTGTAAAAAAAGATAATGCATTTCACGCTCTTCTATCTCAGCGACAGCTGCCACATTTCGGAGTCACCCAGCGCCGCGCCACCAGCCACTGAGAACATTTCAACCGTGCGGCGGCAGGCAGCGGGCTGGAAAAGTGCACTCACACAGACTCTGGCGACCTGTTCAGGAAGCACGCAACAAAAGCACACACACTCACGCGCAAAGCCATGACCATCTGCGCCACGGCTTCCCCTAAGCAACTCACTTCCCAATGCGCCCATTCCTCCAGTCAGGCTGAGGTGGAAAGAAAAGAATACACATGCCGCATTACTTGCTCACCTGCGCCCGTGAAGCTGCACACAGCGCACCACCACGTGAGCTCCCACCAGCCAAGGGTGAGGTGCACGACGAAGGGGCGGCGGGATTGGACAGCGATCTGCGCGCTGAAGGCCCAGTGGACGACGTAATGGTATCCTCTGGCGCCAAGCGAACTTCACCCTGCGCATCTGGATCCCATCAGGTGTCAGTGTGAAGCTGTGAACAGATTATGAATCCACAATTTTCATCCTGAGCAACACCAGTGCCCATCATGCGTAAAAAACAAATACCCCATCTTCATTGCATATGTTTCTGTGTTTCCAAAGGACGCGCATTGAGTCAAAGAGTACCTGCAGCAAACACTCCGGGCCGAACGATCGTGTATGCCAAAGGTGAGGCCGCCAAATAGACTTCGCTGGCGTGCTTCGCATCAAGGACACCCCCAAGCATGTTCAGCACTCTGCGGTTACCAAAAACGCATGTCACATGCTACCGCAGCCCTACAGCAGCTACTCACACACACACACACACACACACACACACACACACACACACACACACACACACACACACACACACACACACACACACACACACACACACACACACACACACTGCCATGACGACACGAAACACCTTCACGTCCATTGCCATATCTGATGACATCGATTTTATTAGATTGCAGTGAATGAGCGGATGTAATACAACGGATGGCAACACACCTGTAGCTTGGGTCATCTTGCGGTGCATTTGTTAAGAGTGATGACACAAGTACGAAGCGAGGCACGTCTGTCAGCACAGCGGCATCCACCAACCTGCATACCTGCACACTCACATCCACCCGCGGCTCAGCACCTGCAGTCCTGCGTTAGCAATTTAGCCCCACCCCCTTTCCGGAGACCACCCCTCCCTTTCAGTGACTAGTGATTACTGTCCCCGCAACGCAGTGGCTGCCACCACTGACCCCAAGGTTGTCAATTTCCTGAGCCAGACGCTGATCCTCCGATGGAATGTAGGTGGGGCGGAAGCCCAGGCAGCAAATGATGCCATCAGCTCCCTTCAAGCTGCTTGCGATGTCGTCGGTGCTCCTGACGCATGTCGATAATGAGTCGCCCTCGGAACGCGAGCGGGTCTTTCGAGGAAAACGACACGAATGAGGAACGTGAAGGGCTCACCCTGTCACATCCAGGAGAGCTATCTCCACGCCCGGCTGTCGAAGACCCCCAGCTCTTTTAGGGTTACGGACAGCGGCCCTAACCCCGACGCCCACTGTCAACAGCTCCCGTACCACCTCCCTGCCTGTCCTCCCATCAGCACCGACCACAACCACGCGCCGTGGCGGTGGAGCGTTGCCGTAGCAACAAGCGCTTCGATGATCGTTAGTTACTAATTCCGGTGGGTGATGTGTCGGGCAGGAGCTATGGTCCCCCGAAACAGAGGCGTCCGCCTCCGAGGCCGCCGGTAATGACGGAAGTAGTATAGACACTAGACCGGGAAGACGTGCGGTACTCAGAAGAGCCTCCCTACGACTGACGCGCCAACTGTGAGCGCGCTGCCCGTGCCCCAGGTTGGCGTAGACATGGGAGCCCCCCACTGAAAAAACGCACGACTTGTGCGTCAGCCACATCACTTGCAGCTGACCGCATCATCATTCGAATAAAACAACTTCGTTTAGCGATAACGATAAAGAAGTGTCATACCCGTACCTGCGGTGTTCAGAAATTTCATTACACACGCCGCACTCCTCCTGCCGTGCACACTTAGACACAGAATAATGTGATGAGTATTGTTGATAATGTCAATTCATAACGGACCTCGTCGTCAAATGGTTTGGGAAACATCCGTTGCGTTTGGGAACAGCTACAATTCCGTATCCTAAACCAGCAGCTATACAGCCGCTAAGGTTTCGGATAGAGACCCTTCCCGTTTCGAAAGTCCGAGGTAAGTGTGTCAACTGCCCTCTATGGCATTCTCGGGTCTTACCTGAGGGATGCTATACAGGCTGGTTGTGCAAAAGCGCCTGCATGCTTTTCCCTCTCCGGGCCTCCGGGGCTTGTTCTGTTGGCTCGTGCTTTCAAACTTCGTTCTGGGCTTTCAATATTAGTGGTGCACCGTACGGTACCTGTAGACAGCATCTCATCTTTCGCGGATGATGGCTAAGTTCATCATATGCACCGTACGGTACCTGTAGACAGCACATCGTCCTGCTATTATAAGAAATTGAACTCTACAATCTTGCGCAATCGTAGAAATGTCATTGAGAATCTAATTTGAAGTTGAGTGATATTCGTTTGATGATCAGGCCGCAAATATATTAAGAATTGTATTGATAATGGTTGCTTACAAGAAGAACCAGATGAGCACGGACAGGGAAAGTGGGAGGGGAAACAAGAGGGCAAGAGTGACAAGAGGATCACGGAATCCAGAGCACAGCAAATGGAAAGCACTACATTGTGCATAAACCTAGCAGATTAAACTAAGGAAACTCTTAAGCCAAACCGAGAATTGTATTGATAAGAGTACAGAAGTGCGCGAAGAAATATGGTCAGAAACTAATCATCCCCAAAATTCCCATCTGGCTTATTAGGTATGTCAGAGCCGCGGGACGACATCAGGTTTGTGATGCTTGTGGTGTAGTTAGTCGGGTTGTCGGATAAAGAATCGTCGCTACTAGTAGCGGGTACGTTTCTTCAAAGAAGTTTCCGTAGTTCATCTTGATTTGATTGTTAATGATAAATACAGCAACTATCTGTACCGTAATTGTATGTCTTCCAGTAAATTGGTGGCCTTTTGCTTGGTGGCCTTCATTGCTTTTTCTTGTAAGAAATTATGTCTTCCAGTAACTAAGCTGCAAGTCCCATATATGTATCCCGCCGCGCCGGGGGCGCCCAAAAAAAAACATAGATGAGTAATTGAATGAGATTGTGGGACCTCAGCCCGGACCTGTATTTTCGGGATAGAGTGTACAAAACGTACCATAATAATGTGTCAACATTCTATACGTCCCATGTTGGGTCGCGGGGGGGGGGGGGGGGGGGGGGGGGGGGGGGTTGGTAATGAAACTATAGACTTTAGCAAGGTGTGTGTACGTGGTGCAAAAGGGGGTAGAGACTTGAATCTTAGGTAAACACAAATTACAAAGGAGAATGCACCTTACATATAGAATAGAATATTCGCATTCTCAGTCTCAATATTATATTATTTAGTGATAAAGATGGCAAAGCCTTTGTGTGGCTTTGCCGTTGCTTAGAAAATGGGGAGGGCTGTGTAGACGCCCTCACAGAAAGAAACCCTGCATTCCCTTTGGGCGTAGCACTCGGTCATCATGTTTCAATTGACGGTATGTCTCTAGATCTCATATTTTATCTAAACTGTGACTGCGTTGCCTTAGGCGGACTCAACATGGTACGTTTACTAACCGTTAAACCCCAATATTTTACCAATCTAAGAATTTAGCGACTGGGAGTCAGATTATGCCATTGAGATAGACTGAAGGTTTGCATAGGCTACTAATCCGGGGGTTTGGCGACGAGCCAGCCGAAAAATAGCCAGGCCGCCGGGGTTTCGCTCATGGTGGGGTCGATGTACTTGCCGGTGACGACGTCGCTGGTTTTCGACCAACCACCCATGTAGCGGATTTTGGTAAGGGGTGCGCCGATGCATGCGGCTGCGGACGCCGCGCCTTTACGTAGGCTATGCGATGTCCACTTGAATTGCGTGGGGGGTGCAGCGCCGATGGTGTTGCACGCCTCACGAATCCACTCGGTGATGGTACCGGCCGTCCACGTGTGTGGCTGGTCCTCGGGCGTGACGGCCCAAAAAGCAGTTGGTCCGGATCCAGTGCCGAGGATGTTGCAGTAACTGGTGCGTCCAGCGGTAAAGGCCTCCAGGAGGTCCGCGAGTAGCGGTACTGCAGTAATAGGGAGTTGCAGGAGCGGTTTATCGGCCGCGGTCCTACGCTGGTCTCCCTTTGCTTTTCGTACAAATAACAGTATGTTACCGCCCGTTCGGTCGACCGCGATGTCGTCCATGTGGCAACGTACGCCGGTTTCTGCGCGGCAAAAATAGCAGTAGTTGGTGCAGACTGCGAGCATCGCGCGGAACGTCTTGATCTGTACGAGGTTGTCCGGCTGCCAGGTGAGCGCGCGGTAGTGTCGATGGGCGAAGAGTAGCATCTGTTGTACGATGGGGGCTGGGAGCGGTACGCGAATGTCGGGGGCGGTGATGGGCTGCTGCTGCATGGCGAGCCCCCGACGTGCGTCCGTGAGAAGGGGTCCTAGCGCCACTGGCTCCTTCAGGTGGTCGCGAAAGAACTTATTTATGGCTGAGAAGTAGGGTTGGAGGCTGTTGGCTGCGATGGTTCCGGATCGGGCGAGCCAAGCTGTAAATCGAAGCATGTCGGCCGCGGTCGCCTCGAGGGGTGTGATTCCTTCCTCGTTGCAGAAAACAGTAAAACGGCGCATACCGGTGCCATAGTTGTTGTAGGTGGTGGGGGCGAGGGAGCCGGTGAGAAGGTCGAGCACGAGGTCGCCCAAGTCGTCCGTGCCGACGAGTGTGCCGACATGGTTGCGCATCGAGGCGTGCCACGGTGCGTGGGCCGCAGGTTCGACGAGTCGGTATTTTACGGGTGCGGCTTGGTAGTCGGTGTCCGCGGATGTCCGGTCGTGCCGCGGTCTTGTCGAGGACGTCCGGGTGGTCGGTGTTGGGTGGAGTGTACCACGTGTTCGGTAGAGCCAAGACGGGGCGGTACGTGGAAAGCCGTGACGCTCCAGCCGGGCGGTCCGACGCCCTCGTATGCTCCGCGCTTGCCCGGAAAGAATAAATCTCGGGAGGGGGGGTACATGATCTGTTCGTCGGAAAGTTCGCTTAGTAGTTGGTACCACTGTTTGGCGGGCCAATAAGGCGCGATGACTGTTGCTTCGGCCCCGGATTGGCGTAACTTCTGGACGAGGTCTGGGAGTAGCGTCCAAGGTGGGTTGCACCAGTTGGTCTCTGCTGTCCAGCGGTTGTCGGGTAGATGGAGGCAGTCCACGGCTTCGGAGGTGGGGTCTCGCCAGCGGGCGTTGTAGCGGGGAAGCTGCGTATTGCCCTGCGTGGCAAACCTGTCGATGGAGTGGGGGCCCCACAGGGAATTCAGGTAAGTGAAGATGCGGGGGTTGAGTTGCCAGTCGTCCCGGTCGGTTTCGCGGCTCAGTCTGTCGGCCCAGACGTTGGCTGCGGAGCGAATATACCGCGCGCGGATGCTGATGTCGTTGGTGTCGATTAGTTCCCACAGTTTGCGCAGTTCGTCCATCATAGCTGGGGACCTCGAAGTTAGGTGACTGAGGACTGCCACCACTGCTTGGTTGTCCTCGTGCAGGAGGACTTTGCGGCCGCGCAGGAGGGGCAAGAACGAAAGGACGGCGAGTCGCACGGCCTTTAATTCCTTCCAGGTGATGTGCTGCTGCTGGTCTGTCGCTGCCCAGAAACCTCGGGCTTCCAACTGTTCGTTTAATACAGCTCCCCAGCCGTAACATGAGCTGTCGCAGTGCAGGTAGGCGGTCTCGATGGGGGAGAATATGGAGCGGCCGTTGTTGGCGGAGGGGACTTGCGTCCACCATTGGAGGTCTCGTCGCAACTGGTAGGTGAGTTTCACCCGGCCTCCCCATCCCGTGCGCGTAGCGAGGACGTCGTGTAGTTCGCGGAGGTAGAATCGGGCTGTTGGAATGGCGAGGTACATGTACTGTGCTTTTCCGGCGAGCACCGCGAGCTGCCGGGCAGGGAGCCATCGTGCGTCGCGCGTAGAGCGTTGTAGGAGGGTCCGGGCTAAGGTAGCGATGGCCTGTAGTTTCGAAACAGGGGCTCGGAACGTAGAGGTTGTGGTGTCGATTTGGAGGCCGAGGTGTTCGCAGATTTGCGTCGGCTCCCAGTGGCCTTTCTTGGGGTTGCGTCCTAGCCCGAGGCGGTCGAGTAGGCACGCGACGCGGTCTCGGAGTTGTAACGCTGCGTCTCTGCTGTCGGCAAAAAATAGGAAGTCGTCCATGTACGGGAGTAATCGGACACCCCGCCATCGAGAGTTGCGCAGATAGCGACGGGACGGTGTAGGTCGTGTGGGCTGTTGTTGCGTAGCTAGACGGGGGTTGTGTACGGTGGGGTTGAGCAGTGGTTCGCGTATGTGCCGGATAGAAACTTCGGTAAGCCGGCAAAAATAGTAACTGCTGCATTTCCAGCCCATCGGAAGCCCGGCGAGTCTGTACAGTGTTCCGCGATAATTTACCGTGAAGAAGTCTCTGTCCTCTTCCCGTGTGCCCAGGGTGTAGTAGCCGTCCGCTAGGTCGAAAGACACCATCCAGTCGCCGGCCCGTGTCACATTCTTGAGGTGCTTGAGTGTCTCGAAAGTTAGCTTGTGGTCCTTGCAGTACTTGTTCAGGGGGCGTAAGTCGATAATTAGTCGCCATTTGTTTTCGCCCGGTTTCGGGACTAAAAACATTCTGGAAACCCATCTGCTGCGCTGGCCTGGCTCCCAGGCGCCTGACTGCAGGAATCGGGGAAGCTCGGAGTCCATGAAGTCGAGTTGCTGTTTTGTTGCGTTCAGCATGGAGGTGCCGCTGTTGAAAGGTGGGGGTCGCCGGCCGCCAATGAAAGGTATGCGAACCCCGTGACGAATCCAACCTAGAACTTGTTCGCTCGCGCCTAATCGCTTCCACTCGGACGCTCTGTTCCGCACGCGGTGTCGCATGAAGTTGGAACGGTCGTTGCAGGACGTGGCGCGGCGGGTCACACCGTCAGGCGTTCTTGTCCGGGTTCTTGGTCTTCGTGTCTTTGGGGTCGGCGTTGTCTCTCGGTGGTGGCTTGGGCTTGGGTTGGGGTCGGGGGTTCGGTGTCGGTGTAGGCCGGTCGGGGGGGGGGGTCGGTCGGGAGTCTTGCGCGCGAAGGTAGCTCCCGCGGCGGCTTTGGCGCTAGCGAGTAATGAACACTCGAGGGTTTTGTCGATGAACGCTCGGTGTAGGTTGTCGTACTCGGAGGAGGCAACTTCCGGTCGCGGTTTGAGGAACCGCTCGTAGGCGAGTTCCGCGAAAACGCGGTCCGAATCGCTCGTCTCCCCTCCGCCCTTGGTGTGTCGGATGTGGGATATCCGCACACGGGCGGCCTCCTCGAGCGCGTTGTGGGTGTGGTTGCATTGACGCAGGGTGACGACCGCCGCCGCGAATTCCGGTGAGTCCTTGGGATAATTTTGAATGTCTTCCAGAGCTGATAAGCTCGCCGTGTTAGCGCAGGCGGCGTAGGCGGCGTGACATGCCGTGGCGCGGTATTCTTCGAGCGTGGCGTTGTGCCGGCGGGCGGAGAGGTGGCGGTAGGTGTCACAGGTGAGCTTCCAGATTTGTGGGCCGTTAAGATGTCGGGGGGGTAGCTCGAGGCCGGGGGCAATGTAGGGTCCCCATAGCTCTGTGTCGATGTGGTAGTCCTCATCTGGCAGGGTTGTTGGGGTTACCGTCGTCGCTGGGGCTGGGGCCAGGGGTCGCACGGTGGGGTCGATCGAGGGTAGCTCGGTCGGCAGTTGGGCGCTGCGGGCGTCGTGCTCCGCAATTCCACCCTTCGGCGTGTCGAATACGCCGACGGGACTGGCTAGCTGTGTGCTGACTTGCTTAGCTGCTGCTAGTTGAGTGATGATGGTCGAGCTAAGCGTAGCCGTTAGTTCGGTAAAGGCTTGCTGAAAACGGCCATTTAGTCGCTCCTCTGAAGCGGCCGCGTTAGCGAGTAAGCGTTGCTCCTGTTCTTTGAATTCTATTGATGTAACAAATTCCGGCGCGTCGCGAATTTCGTCGTCGACTTGTCTGTCTGTAGCCATCGTATATTCGAGCAGGGTAAAGAGTCTCGGCCGTGGTAGACGCGGTCGAGGGTAAGCTGTCACCTTGCGCATCTACGAGAGCTACGATGCCTGTTGCGCGAGCCGAATGGGCGAGCGCAAAGGCAGAAGGTGGCTGCTACCAGCTAGAGGAGATGCTTTATAGGTAAAGCAGGTGGGCGTCCGCCGCGGACAATTTACTGCGCTTGTGACGCTTTGTCTCCGCGCGTTGCCTTAGGCGGACTCAACATGGTACGTTTACTAACCGTTAAACCCCAATATTTTACCAATATAAGAATAGTGAACATTTTTTACATCAGTATAGTACATTAACTACCTAATTGGTAGTAGTAAGTGTTAGTCTTGAGTCAGGAATTTCAACAACCCCTTGAATTCGGGAATTTCAACTCCCCTTGACTGAGGAGTAGACTAATTATGTGACCGGGGAATTAATTGAAATATAATAACGCACTTTTGCTGACACAAGTTCCTCATACTAAGAATTGTTGACTAGATTGGTAAAAATGTAAGCGAGCATCACATTGCTCGGAACACAATGGATTTTACCACGCCTGTGCGGTGGGCGTCTCTAACGAAGTAAAGTCGGATATCAAGATGATTGGTCCGACTTGAGGTATTGTCAATAATAGCATTAAAAATGCATGCCTAGTTGTCTTCACCGATAGGAGTAGCATTCACTTCTAGGAATCCATGTTCCATAGGCATGTGTTGCAAGAGTATTTATTTCTTGCACATCCATGCTGAGAGCTTGATATTCAGCCTCGGCAGTGGACAAAGTGACCATAGATTGCACAACGGGACATGCAATCACATCGCCTCCACACATGAAAAAAACGTAACCATTGGTGGCCCGGCATCCAACGGGATAAGTGGTGGGGTAATGCATCACTATACCCATGAAGCTTTAACTTGCTGCCACCAAATGTAATGCTTATGTTTGCCGTGAGCTTGGGGTAACGTAGGCAAGTCTTGGCATCTTCCACATGTGTGCATGTTTCCATTGACATAAATATGTACAGTCGATTAATTGTTTCGGTAAAATGTGGACGAGTTGCCAGTGGTGCATATTACATCGTACCAACCATGTTGCGATAACAGAAGGCCGAGGCATCATTCGAGAGTGCTGAGTCACGAGGGTCGTTGGCTGAGGTTGGTATGGGCGCAGGTTTTCAGCCTTCCATCCCTAAGCGGCGTAAAAGCTCACGAATGTAGGTGTCTTGACGAATTGTGAGTTTATTGCTACCGATGTCCCGAAGAATAGTCATGGTAAGCGGCCATTTCCAAGGACCTAGGTCTTTAATGTCGAAATGACCTGCAAGGGCTCCCTTCAGTGATGTGATCCATGCGGAGGAGGTGATGTACATGAGGATGCCATCAACGTAGACGGCAATGACGTTGAAGACGGCAACATCATGCGAGCAAAACACGTACGCTCCAAGATCAATGCGCAGTTGGACACATTCTTGGGGTGTTAGAAAGTGGTTAAGTATACGGTGCTTGCTGTGTGGGGCGTGGTTTAGTCCGTAGATATTCTCCTTCATCATGCAGAGAGCAATCTCCCCTTGTTCACCATGTTGATTTCTTCGTCAAGAAAACCACGGACTAAACCACGCGCCATAAAGCAAGCACCGTCTACTGAACCATTTTCTAACATCCCAAGATTGTGTTCAATTGCGCACTGATCATGAAGCGTAAGTGTTTTGTTTTTCAACGTAGACCGCAATGATGTTGAAGGCTGCAACATCATGCGAGCAGAATGTGGCGGTTAGCCTAGTTCTGCCGTTGGAAGATGGCAAAATTATGGAGAGAGGCAATGGTGAAAGATATTTCACTGCTGTACTTAGGCAGTAGATGTTGTAAGTGAACATTGGAATTGTTAAATGGTTATGTCACCTCCCTCTACTGCACTGGGCTAAAATAGGTTTCTGCCAAGATTACTTACGCCTACAAGCTACGCTTACGTGTCAGGCGTTAGGGTTGTTCAACCGTCGTCATCTGCTTCGAGACGCGGCCTGCCTAGCATTGGGTTTCACGACGCGGCTCCTTCTGCATCGAAGAGCTCGTTCTGGCGCGTCATCTGGCTAGTTAGATTAATTATGCATATATGTACGTACCGGGAGGTACTGGCCGTACTGTAGCATCAACACCCTTATAATATTGCAGTAGCGACGTACCCACGAGTATACGTCCGTCATGTGGAAAAGCACGAATTGGGTTCCGTAACGAGTACCTGTACAATGTCCTGCAATGTACTATTGCATGACTGTACTCGTCACAAGAACACGTACGAAATGAAACTATGGACTTTAACAAGGTGTGTGTGAAGCATGAGGCAAAGAGTGTTGAATATGAGGGAAACAAGGAAGTAAATTACAAAGGAGAATGTAGCTCACATATAGAACAAAACGTTCGCATTCTCAGTCGGAACATTCTAGGATGTAGGGTTATAGATGGTAAGTCCCTTGTGTGGCTTTGCGGTTGCCTAGAAACTAGGGAGGGTTATATCGACGCCCTCACAAAGAGAATTGTGCGTTCCCTTTGGGTGTAGCACTTGGTAATGTTTAAGTTGACTGTCCGTGTGAATCTCCCATCTGATTTGAACAGTCATTGTAACAATATACTGAACATCTCTACATCAATCCAGTACATATGAACTACCAAATTGGTAGTACCCGTACTCGAGCTTATGCATGTGGGGTTTTTTCCTCTTTGCTCCTTTTTGCTTGGTGTTTTTCACTGCCTTTCTTGTAAAAAAATGATTACATTTAAATTGATAGTACTTGGTGTTATTGTTGAGTTAGTAATTTGAACAGGGGGGCTGCCCAGCACAGTTCGTGTAGAGCCAACAACGGCCCGCTGCAGGCGCCGCTACTGAAAAAATAGCGTTTTCATCCACGAATTTGAGGTACATTTCTTCTTGAAATTCAATATTACCGACAAGCAATTTCAGGAAGAAATGTACCGTGGTGCGCGTATCCAACTACGGGGCCAGTACCACGATACTAGGCATGTATCACTCTGAACCACCGGACCAACGACACCCGCGGCGAGGAGCGGCGGCGTCGTATAGTCGCGCCGTCGATGCCGCGGGTGGCGACACGCAGGGGCAACGCGGGAAGCGGCGGAGCGGCCCGCGAGCATATCGGTTTATTCTGCTTATGCGCTCCCCAGCCAACTGATGGCCTGTGTAACAACGGCCCGGCGCAGGCGGCTCTCCTAAAAAACAACGTTTAATAATCCGCGATTCGATGTATGTATTTCTTCTTGAAATTGTATATGTTACAGTTTCAAAAATATTTACCCCGGCTGCAATGCTAGCGACAGAAACGCCCGCTACGAGGAACGGCAGCGTCGTGATGTAGTCGAGCCGTCAGTGCCGCTGGTCGTCCGGGTAACTGCTAGCCATCGCTAGCCATCGCTAGCTAGGCAGGAAAAGTCAAGCCGCCGCTCAGGAAGGGTGAGCAGTGCAGTGTGGTTCGCGTAGCGGTATCACGGTGGCGACACGCAGAGGCTACGCGGACAGTTGCGCTGCGGGCCAGCTGCCCAGCCCACTAATTGCGCAAATAGCGGCCCGCTGCAGGCCCCGCTCCTGAAAAAATTACGTTTTAATCCAAGATTTTGATGTTTTTTTTTAATTGCACATATTACAATTTAAAAAAATAAGAATAAACCCGTGCTATGCCAGCGGCGGCAACATCCGCTGCGAGGAATGGCAGCGCAGTGTAGTTGCGTCGTCGATGCCCCGGTTCATCCGTATTTTCATCCCTAGCTGGGTGGGTCAAACCAGCCCACAGCTTGGGAAGGGCGGGCAGTGCAGTCATGTTTAGCGTTGCTAGTATGGTTCGAGCAGCGGCGACACGCGTGGGCCATGCGGGCAGCTGCGGAGAGGGCCCGCGGCCCGCGAGCACATTGGATGATGCCCATGCGCTGCCCAACCCACGTACAGAGCGCCAACGGTGGCCGGAGGACGGTGCACCCTGACCAATTCGACCACGGGGAACGCGTTGGTGAGGTTAAAACAGCGTGATGCCCCATGTTGCCAGGTGTTATAGACAGGGCTATCGGAGATACTCGCGGCGACCGGGAATATCGAAAACTTAAATAAAACACACGTACCTGTACCTTACTACCGACCAGGTTCGGAATATATAATCTGTACGGTATATAAAAAAATCTCATGAATTAACCCGTACAAAATATACATGAACTTAGCTGTAATCACCGAAAGATGAGATGTGTACTACGCGGACAGGACCTATAGCTGTACTACGCGCAGTACAAAACGAATTAAGGATTACAAGAAGAATTTACCCTAGGGCACGTTTTGCCAAAGATGTCAGCTTGCTTACAATTTGGCCAAAAGACACCCACAGACAGGGTCTGGGGGTCAATTAGCGCAGGATTATAGGGATGGGTGGGTGGGTTCGCGCGAAGCCTAGATTGGCTGAGCGCGAAAGCAGAGAGTGCCTAGGCTCGTGGCTAGCTACGGCTTATAAGGCACGGGCTAGCTAGAGCTGACCGTTGGGGAAGTCGTTGGTCGTTGGCTGCGTCTAACTGCTTGGGCAAGGTGGTTGCCCTGCAGGTGAGACGCGCCGATATTAACGGTAACAGTAACCGCTAGAGTTACTGTCCCGTACACATGATATTGGATATGCAAACCTCTAGATTCAAATCAATCTGACCATTTACCCTAGGGCACGTTTTGCCAGTAACCTAAAGCCAAAGGCTTGCACAGCCAGAATTAGTGTTGCGGGGGGGACGGAGAGAGCCAGCCGAAGAACCGCCAAGCAGCAGGTGTTGGGGTCATGGTTGGGTCAATATACTTTCCTTCAGTCACAGAGCTGTTTTTGGCCCAGCCACCCATAAATTTGATTACGGGGAGGGGCGCGCCGATGCAGCTGGCAGCGGACGCCGCGCCTTTCCGTAGGCTGTGCGATGTCCATTTAAAGCCGGCGGGCGCGGACGAGTTGACTGTGAGAAGGGCGAGGGCGAGCCAGGTGGAGATGGTGGAAGCGGCACCCCAATCGGCGGAGGGCTCTGAAGGTGAGAAACTCCAGAAGGCGAGCGGGGGTGGCTTGTTGTGGAATTTTGTGCAGAAAATAGCGCGTTGTTCCGTGTAGTAGTCTATCAGGTTCGCCAGGACGGGGTTTGCGGCTACAGGGATAGCGATGACCAGTTTATCGCTGGCGTTGCGGCGTTGGTCTCCCTTAGATTTCCGCACGTAGAGGCAGATTTGCTGCGAAGGTTTGTCGACCACGAGGTCGCCGGTCTGGCAGCGGGCGCCGGTTTCGGCGCGGCAGAAAAACGTGTAATTGACGCACACCGCTAAACAGGCCCTGAAGCGTTGCATCTGGGGGAAGGCAGCAGGGGTCCACGCGAAAGTGTCGTGGAGGGTGTCGGCGTAGTGTAGGATGTCCAGGGCGACTTGTGCGGGTAGCGGGAGGCGAGCGGTGGTAGGTACCAGGCGGTGCTGTAGCATTTCGAAGCCACGGCGGGCGTCCGCCAAGAGTTCGCCCACGGCGACAGGTTGGCGCCGGTGGTCACGGAAGAACTTGTTTATGGCAGAGAAGTAGGGTTGCAGCGAGCTTGCAGCGACCGTTCCGAGTAGGGCCAGCCATGCCGTGTAACGGACCATTGTGGCGGGTGTGGCCTCTAGCGGGGCGATGTTCTCTTCTGCACAAAAAAGAAAAAATTGCCTGATTGCGCTCTGGTAGCTCGTGTACGTCGAGGGCGCTAGCGAGTTGCTGAGTAGGGCAACCGCCGTAACCCCGAGTCTGTCCGATCCTAGGAGGTCTTGGAAAGTTTCAGCTAAATCGGTGGACCAGGGCGACTGTGCTGCTTCACGGCGTAAGCCGTAGCGCGGCGGTCCTGTACGCAGAGGGGGGATGTGCTGTACAGGCGCATTTAATCGGTCCGGGCGTATCGCTCGGCCAATCGCACCGCGTCGAGTGTAGAGCCAAGAGGGGGTGTTAGCCGAAAGGCCACGATGCTCCACGCGGGTGGCCCGACCCCTTCGTGCTTGCCTAGCCTGCCTGGAAAGAACAGGTCGCGGGACGCTGGGAAGTGCACGGTCTCGGTGGCCAAGCGTGCGAACGCGTGGTACCACGTCTTGTTTCGCCAGAAGGGGGCGATAACGGTGGCCGCTGCTTGAGCTTGTTCGAGTTTTGCTGCCAGCGCCGGTAGGGCAGACCAAGGGGGGTTGCAGTAGTTGTTTTCGCACTTCCACGCCACGTCGGAAAGGTGCAGGCAGTCGATGTCCTCGCACAGGGGGTCGCGCCAGCGGGCATTGAAGCGTGGGAGCTGCGTGTTGAGCATCGAGGCGAAACGGTCGATAGTGTGCGGCCCCCACCGGTGTTGAAGGTAGGCGAACACACGAGGGTTGAGCTGCCAGTCTTCGTAGTCCAGCTCCCGGCTTAGCGCGTCGGCCCATATGTTGGCCGCCGAGCGGATGTAGCGCGGCCGGATGTTGATGTCGTTGCTGTCGAGGTGGTACCATAGGCGACGGAGTTCGGTCATCATGGCGGGCGAGCGCGAGGTGAGCTTGGTGAGGGCGGCGACCACCGCCGTGTTGTCCTCGTGTAGGAGGACTTGTCGGCCTTGGAGTTGGGGTAGAAAAGATTCCACCGCGTGTCGCACCGCGCGAAGTTCCTTCCACGTAATGTGTTGTTGGCGGTCGGTCGCGCTCCAAAAGCCCCGGGCTTGATAGTTGGAGTCCTCGTTGAGCACGGCTCCCCAACCGTAGTCGCTCGAGTCGGCGTGGAGGTAGGCGGTCTCGATAGGTTTGTAGATGGACCGCCCGTTGTGTTGAGTGGGGACCGTGCGCCACCACTCGAGGTCTCGGCGTAGTTGGTGGGTGAGGCGGACGCGTCCGCCCCACCCAACCCGTGTGGCTAACACGTTGTGGAGCTCGCGCAAAAAGAAGCGCGCGGGGGCGATGGCGAGGTAGAGGAATTGTGCCTTTCCGGCGAAAGCCGCAAGTTGGCGAGTAGGTAGCCACCGGGCGTTTGACGCAGCTCGGCCGAGGAGGGATGAGGCTTGTTGCGCGAGCTGTTGGAGCTTTGCGGGGGGGGCGCGGAACCTGCCGTGATGGAGGTCCACTGTTAAGCCTAAATGGTCGCCCACTTGGGTGGGCGTCCAAACGCCCTTCTTGGGGTTGCGTTCGAGGCCGAGGCTGTCGAGTAGGGCTTGAACGCGTTGTCGCAGTAGGAGGGCGTCTTCGTAGGAGTCGGCGAGGAAAAGGAAGTCGTCCATGTAGGGTAGGAGTCGAATACCCCGCCAGCGCGCGTTGCGGAGGAAGCGCTTGGTAGGGCGGCGACTGTGAGGGGAAGTAGCCGCTGGCACCGGTGGCGGGGGGCGACGAAGGTGGTTCGTGAACACTTGAGTTAGCTTGCAAAAGTAGTAAGCCGACCCCGACCAGCCCATGGGGAGGCATGCTAGGCGCCATAGCGTGCCGCGGTAGTTGACCGTGAAGAAGTCGCGGTCTTCCTCCCGGATGCCAAGGGTGTAGTACCCGTCGGCAAGGTCGAGGGAGACGAAGTAGTCGCCCGGCCGCGAGAGGTGACGTAGGTGCTTGAGCGTCTCGCACGTCATGTTGAAGGTCGAGCAATAACGGTTGAGTTCTCGAAGGTCGATAATCAAACGCCATTGGTTGCACCCGGGTTTTGGAACTAAAAACATCCGGGAAACGTAGCGAGGGTTGTCCGCTCGCTCCCAAGCTCCGCAAGCCTCGAAGCGGGGGAGCTCCGAGTTTAGAAACTCGAGTTGGGCCGGCGTCGCGTCGAGCATAGAGATGCCGTGGTTGAAGGGCTTGGGGCGTAGACCTTGCTTGAACTTTACGCGAACGCCATGGCGGATCCAGTTTAGGACTTGGCCGCTCGCTCCGATGCGCTCCCACTCCCGCCATCTTCGACGCACGCGGTGGCGCATGAAGGAAGACGTCGGGGAGCAGGAATCGGAGCGGCGGGTCACACCGTCATTTCTTGCTTGAGGTTTTAGCCGGGTCGGTCGGCTTGGGGGCGGGGGCGGCGCGTGCTGCTGCTGCTGCTGCTGCAGCGGCCTTGCGTTTGTCGGCGGCGGCTTTGCGGGCTCGCGCATCGGGGCCGGGAGGCTTGTCCGGTGTGACTTTCGCGAAGGCAGCTCCGGCGGCGGCCTTGCTGGCGGCGTGTAGGCTGACTTCCAGCGTGCGGTCGACGAAAGCTTGGCGAAGCGCATCCAATGTGCCGGAGACCGCGGCAGGGCGCGGTCGGCAGAAGCGCTCGTGGGCCAGCTCGGCAAAGACGCGGTCCGCATCTGTGCTCGTTTGTCCGCCCTTGGTGAGGCGGAGGAAGCCCAATCTAGTACGGGCGGCCTCCTCCGTCGCCATGTGGGTGCGATGACCCGCTCGGATGAGGGTAATCGCTGCCGCCTGCTCTGCCGGTAGAGGTGTGCCGTGCGACAGCGTGTCCAGAGCCTCGCCAATTGCCGCGTTGGCGCAGCTGTCGAAGAAGGCATAGCACCCGATGTGTAGGTACTCGTCGTAGGCTGCCTGGGTGCGTTTGTCGCTGAGAGAGCGGGCGGTGTCGTCCGTGAGTGTCCACAGACGTGGCTCGTCGACGTCGCGAGGGGGACGTTCGAGGCCGGATGGGATGACTTCGCCGTAGTAGGTGAAGTCGACGAATTCGGCCGCGGAGGGGTCGGGTTCGTCGTCAAGCAGGTCGATAGGTGGCGCAGGGGCCTCCTTGCCACCCTCCGTCGCTGTGGTCGCGTCGGTGGGAATGGACTGCTGTTGATCAGTAGTAGCAGGTGTGGTTGTCGGCTGTCGAAGCTGAGCGAGTAAGGCAGCGTTAGCCGCCAAAAACTGCTCAGTAATGCGTTGTTCCGATTCCAAAACTGCCGTACGAATCTGTTCGGCTGTGCGTTGTTCGAGTGTGGTAGCGTGAGGGTCGGCCGCTGCTGCGGATGTAGACTGCTCAGGCTGCATAGTGGGGAACTGCGGAGCTGAACGAGGGGAAGTGTCGCGTGACGCTCGAGTGCGCATGGGACGAAAAGGTAAAACTGACACCCTGCTCGACTACTAGAGTCGAGACTGCATTCGCGCGAAGCCTAGATTGGCTGAGCGCGAAAGCAGAGAGTGCCTAGGCTCGTGGCTAGCTACGGCTTATAAGGCACGGGCTAGCTAGAGCTGACCGTTGGGGAAGTCGTTGGTCGTTGGCTGCGTCTAACTGCTTGGGCAAGGTGGTTGCCCTGCAGGTGAGACGCGCCGATATTAACGGTAACAGTAACCGCTAGAGTTACTGTCCCGTACACATGATATTGGATATGCAAACCTCTAGATTCAAATCAATCTGACCATAAGTGGAAACTAGCGATTAGCAAAAATATTTTAAAAAGGGAAAAGCCCCACAGGCCTACGCCCGAGGAACACAAAGTATTTATCAATTGCGAATATTCCATGTCTTATTTTTGTCGGCATATAAAGATTGGCGACTAAGTCTAACTTAAGCGATAATAAATAAAGTGTATAGCTACAATACTGGGCACAGCGCGAAATCACCGGTGTCGCCCGAACTGCACCGCGGCGGTTCGTCCAAGAAAGGTTGGACAGAAAGCAACCGTCGCAAACTGCAGATGCCCTGCGCTGCACGGAGGACACCCAGCTTTGACACGTACCCGCACTTATCTCTATCTGGGGACTTACCCGGAAGAGCTATACACAGAAGCTCCTCCCTGCACGACGCCGGTACTATCGTCAGGCAGCGGTTTCCAGGAAGTGCGAGGCTAGCCACTTCGGCTGCTGGTAAGTGGCCAAGCTGGGATATGAAGGTGACGGTCGATCGCGCAGCCTCGGTCGGACGAGCCCAGAGATATCCTGCGCTGAAATCGTTTCGTGACTGATTAATTTTCATTTTTGTCGGCTGTTTACGGAAGCATACCCTGCGTACATGCACCATGGGAGTAGGTGCTCAAAGTGACGAGTCCTCGAGCGCAATGTGTCGTTCATGTTGGCGGTGGGCATAATAAACTGTTCGCTGTTCATCGTGCGATATAGTTCCACTTTCACGAATTACCCGGGGCACTTATCCTGGTGAATCGTAGCAAGCGTTCGTTGCAAAGTGCATAAACGTGCGTACTGCCGCCATGATAAAGCAACGCCGCTGCAAGGGAACGACAAAACTATGTGCCATGTCATATCGACGATTCTACAGCGTTGGCGTCTGTGCGGATGGGCACGAAACAGGAATAAACGACGCGCGGTGCTTGTGGCCTTTCGATTTCGACGTCTAGCGACCACGGAAATTATCCCGAATGGAAAACCGCGGTCCATTCTGTAAAGAGGTCGCAAACGATGAATGATGCAAACTTACGCTAGTTCTAGAGTCGGCATCGGAGTGACAAAGCATTTTGTTATATGAGTGGTTTCATAGACAAATTCCCCGTATTATCATTTTATACACGCTTCACTTTTTCGGATTTCGTGTGCTCGCAGCGCGATGGCCACCTCAAAGGCTAGCGAGCGTAATGTCAGCTATGCTGAACATCTCTGTATATTTAATACTTCGGTTTCAGAATCCAGGGACCGGAGGGCGCACAGCGATGGACGACTTTTTCGTAGATCGACTGCCGAATGGCACTTCCTCAAATGGCGGTGAGCTCACAGCAAAGTACAAATTCCTCTGTCGGCCACCCTCTTGAAATAGGCAATGCAAGTTGACGGCCTTAGCAAGGCTGATGGTGGAATCATGACGACGCTGTCAACCTGTCATAGTTTGCAGTGCATGCCTGCTGACTGGTCAAGCGGAATGCTTGGCCTAGGTGGAGCGTCCGTCATTCCGAGGAAGGTGCAACGGCAGTGGAGGGAAGTGACTCAGAAGCTCTGCCTGGCTCAGGCGGTGCGATATCTGATTGACTACCCTGTTCTCAAGATACTTGCCCAATGAAGATCTTGTTGCTACGAAAATATACCATACTGAGCTGATAGGTAGCGGACACAGAGACGTTTCGAAAACAAATTCTAAAGGCTAAACAAATGAATGCTGACGCATGTGCGTGTGTGTGTGTGTGTGTGTGTGTGTGTGTGTGTGTGTGTGTGTGTGTGTGTGTGTGTGTGTACAGGTAGTTGGTCCAATCTGGATGTTGATCGCGACCATCTACCTCCACGGTGACAGCCGCATGCACAGCCAGGTGAGTCAGACAGCCTTCGCATGGTTTGAAGCGCCACCTGAGTGCGGTTATATCCTGCAGTCCGTTACGTAATAGCTGTGTGATATGGTCGAATAAGTGAGCAGTGACTGATGGGTTGTACTCTTCCCTGACGTGCACAGATTGTGGGGCTGATCATGCTGGGAGTTGGGGCAGCCGGCTACTATGGGCTCGCGTCAAGGCGGGTACATTTTCTGATGTTCCACTTCGTGGTGACTTCATTGGGAATGATGCTGATCGTCCAAGAGCTGTCAAAGGTTGGAACACCACCTCTTCTCCCCCCTCCACCCCCACCAACCCCCGAAACATCCTGTGACTCCCAAGCTAACAACAGCTTATCACACTACCGGTGACTCCGCACCAAATAATCACAGTAAGAGAGGGGAATAGACGGGGTACCCAGAGGATCACAGTTAATGTGGGAAGCGAGGATGCAGAATCCATGCAAGGGAGGGGATACAGCGGTTGAGCGTGACACATCTGAAGTTAACCTAAAGGACACCAAAGAAGTGCCACCTCTCCCTCATGCGTGGTGCTCATTTGTTCCCGGCTGCCTCTGGCTCGCTTGGCCCAGTGAAGCACGCACCCAAGATACTCGACATAGGGGTAGCTAGGTGTCCGTTTGTGGCCAGAACCCGGCGGCCCATTATGTCGAATATCTGCCCAGAGGGGTCCAAAACTTTGCCACCCGCCTCGCGCACAATTAGCGAAGCCGCCGCGACGTCCCAACAGCCTCCGAAACCGATCTCGAAGAAGCCGTCCAGGCGGCCCATGGCCACGCCACACATGTTCATAGCGCAGGATCCACATGCTCGCATAGACCTGGATGCGCTGGAGAGCTTCATGATGCGTTCCATGATGGCCATCATCGTCTCAAAGTCACGATGCACGCCGATCTCGGTGCACACCAGAGCCTTCTCCAACTCCGCCTCCCCAGACACCGAAATGGGCTCCCCGTTCAGGAAGGCGCCACACCCACGCTCCGCTGTGAACGTCTCGCCCAGGATGGGGTTGTGAACCACGCCTACCACCACCTGTTTCTCCACCACCAGCGCTATACAGGTGCACACGAAAGGGAAGGAGTGCACAAAGTTGGTCGTGCCGTCCTACGAAACAATCACCCCACCGTTAGCCCCCACCTTAACTTCTTCGATACACTCCACCCGCATTCGCCAGCCCTCGCACGCGAAGGAACCACGCAATCAGGCTACAACGACAGGATGTGCGCAGGGGATTGCGAGTCGTGTCGTACCAGTGGGTCGCACATCCACGTTGGCGCGTCCGTCAGTTCGGGAGTCCGCCCCGCCTGCGACACCTCCTCCTCGCCGATGAAGGCGTGCTCCGGAAACTTGGCCTCGATGGCGCTACGGATCAGGTTCTCGCAGGCCTGATCCGTAGCGGTGACCAAGTCCGTGGACTTTCCTTTGTCTTTCACGCCTTTGTCCGCGCTGTTGAACGCGCGCGCTATCACTTGACCTGCTGCCAGCGCGGCGGCCTTGGCCACCGCGAGGTGCTCCGAGTACTCGCTACCCTCTAGCGAAGGTGCCATCGCCGCAGACGGGAAGATACTCCCAAACCGGGCACGGGTTACTAGCTTCGAAAATCCTATTCTCTGCTGAACGTTACTCCGGTACCCTGCTGTTACGCGAGCGTAGGTTTGGAGGATCGTCATTCTCGTCGGTCGATCTTGTCCAATCCGCAGGAGCCGCCGATCATCTTGGAAAGGCGGTCGGTGCTCGTCGTCTACTTATTATTGTGCAGCGGCGTTTCGAGTACGGGTATCGGTACTTTACTTTGGTTCATGAGTACTTATGTTTTACTTACAATGTCACTGCTCCTGGAATACAATGAATGCCTTTCATCGTAAATACGACGACGAGTTTTGCGAGGATGCAAAAGCGTAAATGCATTTCGCAGAAGAGCACCGCCTGTTGGTCGTGGGGTCGCCAGGCACAAGATACATTCCAGACGGACGCAACCAACCCCCATCTTTTCCGCATAACGCAGCTATGAGGGCAGGTATCGCTGTTGAAAAAGGGTCAAAAGACGTCACTGAAGTTCAGAAACTATTTTACCGAAAGGCAATCATAGCAGCGCCTGGATAGCACCACCATAGAGCACGTTGCGCGCACTTGGAGCCAATATTAATGATTAAGAAAGGAACGAGCCAGAAGTTTAGTGAAACAAACGTTTACAAACGCCATGCAAGGATAAAGTACAATGAGCAGTGATGAGTAATAAACCACTAATTCGGCAGAAGAGCAGATTAACTATTGGCAGTGGTTTACATTCATCAGCCACAGATTCATTGAACAACGTAAGATCATTATTCATACGACGGTGAGGGTGATTACGTAAATGGGAGCGCCCTGATCTTAAAACGTCACTCCCATTTTAACATTATCCTTTTTCATTGAGCAATCCATCCTATTGCTAATATGATAAGAAACGCCACCCCCAATAATCATAACTAACGTATGAGCCCAAGTCAGCCCATCACCGAGTCGTGCTGATGTCAGAAGGCAGAGGCATGGACTGACCGCGCGCACCCGACTGCTGATGACATTGCCTAAAAACGCAGATTGAAATGCAGCTCAAGTTCCACTGTACAGCAGCGTTCACAATGGTGAAGGTCTCCCACCTGGAGACGCATCTACAGGAGTTGAAGCAGGACGAGATGTTCACCGCGGTGTACTCCCGTATGAATGAAATCGACGACATGCTGGAGCTGGTAAGAGGCACCCTCCTCCCCAACACCCGCATAAACACACACACACACACACACACACACACACACACACACACACACATTCACACATACACACACCCGCAAACGTATAGTAGGATCTACCTCTCTGACTTATTTATATCCTGGGGTTGTCATTATGCATTATTCCAAATCAACAAACACTGATGCATACAAACTATGCTGGGCACAGTATGCCAAGGGTGATGGGGGTGCGTCTCCCTCCAAGAGCTCCAACATGGGCGCGGACCAGTTTTACATCCAGGCCAAGCTGGCACGCCTGAAGCGGCACGCGCAGCAGGTGGTGCATGAGCTTCAGGAGAAGGAGGCCCAGCTGCGGGGCACCGCGCAGCCGGGCGATCCGGGCTACAGCCTGGAGCTCGAGAAACAGATGAGGCAGGCGGCGGATGGGATGAGGTTTGCGGAAAGGGTGAGCGTAACAACGCCAAGAAATACCAGAAAAAGGGTTCACGGGTTCAGGGTTTTTATTCAGTTCTCATTTGACTCATCAAGGATGAGGTGCTGTTTTCCTCTCTCATCCATATTCTTTGCCTTCCCCGCATTACAGGTTGTGGCCAGGCTGACGCCGCGCGATGGGGAGGACCTCGCCCCGCTCACGTATGCGGAGTACAGCGGTGTGTTGGAGATGCTTCAGAGCCAACTGGCGGCTGCGCTGGGTGGCGATAATGCGTCGTCCTCCGTCGAAGAAAATCTGGAGGCGGAGAGCGCGCGTGCGTCCTTCGTCCCACTTCAGACATGGCACTATTGCAACCGCAAAGCAATCAAATGATTATATCTATGGTAGATGATGGTGTGTATATATGTGTGTGTGTGTGTGAACGCGAGTGTGTGTGTTTGCGCGTGCGCGTGTGTTTATAAGACTGTGTATATCTGTATGAATGTTTGTTTATGTGAATGTATGTGTGTGCGTGTATGTGACTGTGTATTAATGTGTCCATGTGCCTATCTGTGTGTGTGTATTTGTGTGTGGCTGTGTGTGTGAATGGGTGTATATGCATGTATGTGAGTGTGTGGGTGTGTGTGCAGAGCTGCCGTTGCTGAAGAGCACGTGGAATCGAGTGGAGGAGGGGCGTAAGAGCAAGCGCGGCGCAGCGGCGGTACAGGCGGAGAAGCAGCAGCGGCGGCAGAGGTGGGAGGCGGAGTTTCAGGCGGCATTTGGGGTGGATCAGGAGTCTGGCACCGTGGCGCGGCCCTCCATTCAGCAGCGCATGTCTTCCGCCATGGAGGAGCTGCCGCAGATGTGCATGGAGGAGACGCGCGCGTGGTATGGATTCGAGGTGCTCGGCTGGCTGCTCATCATATTCCAGGCGGGTGTGGCGTACTGCATCCTTGCCAACCTGTTCCAAAATCCCATCAAGGTGGACTGAACCAAAAGTCATGCAGTCACAAGTGGGAGAGGGCCCTTCTGTTGTGTCTCTGCTTTTCACGCGGCAGTAGAAAGCTGACTGGGGCGTGGATAAGGGGGCGCGGGGGGTTTCACAGTGTTGAGTGCGCACCGTCTGTGTAAAGTGTGTGTAACAGTTTGTGAATGACTTGGGGATGGCGAGGTGGCAACATGTGACGGGGAAGAGGGTTATTAAATCATGTAGTCTGAGATCTGCACCTCCTTCCCCACATCCGCTATATCACCGGCGATACGCTGCCGACGCATATCCCCAAAGTGAACGGGGCGGTAAACGGCGGGGTGCGCGTGGTCCACGAGGCTGGACACCGGCTGCAGAACTGCGTCCAGGCTGGGCTGGTAGAAGAAGGGGAGGGAGTAGCGGACGGCGGTGTTGTTGGCCAGCACGCGATGCAGCGGCGCCTTGAAGCGGTCGTTGGATATGACTTGGAAGAGGTCGCCGATGTTTATCACAAACGCACCCGCCACCGGCTCCACCGTCACCCAGCCCGGATCATCAGGGGCCATACCATCGCCGTCCCCTGTGTACACCTACACGCAGACAGAGCATCAGCGCAGAGAGCATCAAATGCATTCAAAGGTAAAAGAAAACACGCGAGAGTTTATATATACATTTTCCTTAATTATTTTATTCAATCTTTTTTTTTGGGGGGGGGGGGAAGTGGATGGAGGATACCTGCAGTCCGCTGATGTCCAGCTGCGCAAGGACGGTAACAAACGCCTGCGAAGATTGCGGCAGGGGACCGGGTGCACAGGGTGTTTACATCCTTCAAGCTATTCATAATTTTCTGATTATCAATGTTACTTCGAAATGGGCAGTCAAATTCGCATGTGTCGGTGTGAGTGTAAAGTAAATCCTACCACATCCATCTCGCAAAGTATGTGGGTATCGGTCTGTATGCCTGCATACCTGTGTGTGTATGTGTATGTGTGTGTGCATGTGCCTGCATATGTGTGTATGCCTGGATACCTCCCTGTGTGTGTTTGTGTGTGTGTGTGTGTGCTTGTGTGTGTATGTGTGTGTGTGCGCGTGTGCTTGTATGTGTATGTGTGTGTGTACATGCGTGCATGCCTGGATACCTCCATGTGTGTGCGCGCGCGTGTGTGTGTGTTTGTGTATGTGTGTTTGGGGGGGGGGGGGGGGAGGAAGTCTGGGTGTGCCCGTTATGTAACTCATCATCATGAATTTACTGGTTTCGGCTAATGTGGGAAAATATCAAATATATGTGTGTGCGGTTGAGCGAGTTCTTCATCTCCATTGGGTTTGGTTTAAACGCGATAACGGGATTTCGACTCGGCAGGTAGGTGGCGTGAACTTTTGCACACCTTTCAAGCACTGCGCCCTTTCAGTTTCAATGCGAACAAAACATGCGAAGGAGAAGCAACGACATGCAAATCAGGGCACAACACCGAATGGAGAGCACCAAAGGAATAGGAACTGTCGGGAGGAAAGCAGGCCACAGCATCCGCACACCCCACCCAACCTCAATAACAGTTCTTCCTTCCTAAGATGGCTGTCAATAGTGATCGAAATATCAATCACATCTATTGTTTGGATTACTCTACTGTGGTCAATGTTTTTCAACATTCCAACTCGTTTTTCACCATTTTCTCCGTTTATATTTCACGCGTTTTTGTTTGTAATCATGTTTTATAATTTAAACTCCGCAACCCTGCGTATTTCACCTTACTGTCGTCGTCCATCTTATTGTACTAACAATACATTTATGTATTATAATAAATCAATTAAGGATTCCTCTTAGAAGCTATAGAGTTCGCTGAATTGGGGATTACCCAAAAAACAATAAATAGAAAAGCGCAAAGCTAATTCGCGATGAAAAGGTAAGAAAGCAGAAATAGCCGTATACATGTCGTGTTCATTTCAAATATGTCGTCCCATCGAATTCACCACTACCACTTCCGTCGCTCTCTTAATGTAATCGAGTTTAGAAAAAGGGAAAGGTTATGTGGTTGGTCTGTGTGGACCTGGCATACGTCCCGCCCTACGTACCTGGTCCTTGTGCGGAGAGATTCCGAGGTGCTGCGTCGGGTCCTCACAGATAGGGTAGTAGTTGAGCCGCATCAGGCTGGTATGATCCCGAAAGTAGGGGTCGAAATGCTCCGCCGGCATTTGCAAGCCGAGGCTAAGGATGCGGGTCAGTGCCTTGGCTAGGTCTGCGGGGAGGTTCACGTGAATAGTCAAGAGAGTCAGAGGGAATTCAGCCATTTCCCTTAGCAACGTCTCGCGGCACCGTCCACTGATAATGTTCACATTTCGTTGTTTCGGGTGGGAGTTTCTCCGCGGGGCTGTTATCCTGCTGTGCAACGGTGTCCTAATTTTTGAAGCTGAACGTATGGTCACCCTGATCACCTGTCATTGCGACGAAGTACTCGTTGATAGTGTCGCGGAATATTTGATATTCTGGTGGACTGATGATTTCCGAGCTGTTCGCGCCCGGGGCAACAGGCCACTGATTGAACCCATTCACGTCGTCGACTCGCCCCTCCGGCCCCAAATCGAAGCACTCTTTCCAGTCGCGCCGCTGCTTGGTCAACTCGTCGTCGAACCAGCCACGAGAATTGGTTGGGCTCCGGCGAATCTGAGTCTTCACAGCCTTGGGCTGCTGAAAAAACCAGCGCTGCGCCTTTCCAACCTGCGCCACGGCAAGCACGACGAGTACTGTCACCACGACTGAGGTGCGAGTATCGAAGCACAGCAGATTACCTCGAGTGAATATCAGGGAGGTGTTGGCCGTACCCTATTTATGAGGTCTGGATCCACCCCATGGCCAACCACTTGAAAGAAACCCGTTCTCTCCGCCGCTGCCGCAATCTGTCGCACCTCCGCGGCATGACTGCCCTCTAGTAGAACCCCTTCATCAATAATACCCCGCAAGGTGCTCATATCCACCACGGGCACGGCGTCCATCTGTGTCTGGCCCAAGCGCTGGCTCGTGCTGGCTGCTGAACGCCGCCAGTGTGCTGCCGTTCGCCGTTGCGAAGCTGTTTTACCCCGCTGCCTCAGCCCGGGTGTGGACAGGTGGAGTGAAACTAAGACCGCCATACTCGTGACTGCCAGCGAACGAGCAGGGAACACGTGAGTGGGGGATAAGGTGATTTATGTCGCGCGGAGGGCGGTTCGGTATCGCGCTGATAGCCTTCTTGCCGTCGTCCTTAAGGCAACGGCACGCTAAAATCATACGTTCCTGAGCAATCTTCAGGCACCCTCGACTGTGGTGTGAGTTGTAACCAAATTGAGTGTGACGTACCAGGTACACGACTCCCGGAAAGCCTTCGGCCTTCCAAACTGCCAGACGACGCCTGTGGCGTAAATATAGATTACAAGAAAAACTAGATGAGCGCGGACAGTGAAAGTGGGAGGGGAAACAAAGGGGCAAGAGTGACCAGAGGATCACGGAATCCAAAGCACAGCAAAAGGAAAGCACTACATTGTGCACAAACCTAGCAGATTAAACTAAGGAAACTCCTTGGCCACGCCGAGAATGCAACACGTGGAGGCGACAAGCGGCGCCTCTCGCGCCGCTCGAGGAAGCACGGGGACGCTTGCGGCCCATGGCGCGGGTGAAGAGCGCCGTGGCAGGAGAAGGCATCCCGGCCGAGGAAGAAGCGGCGGACAAACCGCGCAAGACGTTGTCCGCGTGAGCAACATGGACGGCGAGAGAGACCTTTCGACGCCATGAGGCCAACAGCTTGCCCACATGCATCCCTTTAGATGCGGTTGCATGCTTGGCTAGCTCCGTCAAGAAAGCCGTGGCGTGGCCACCGAGAGTACCAAATTCCGTGACAGCAAAGGGAATGAAACGGATGTCGGGCCGACTCCTCACCCCTTCGGAGTACTTCTCGAACTTGGTCTTCTCTGCACGGCGGAGAGCGACTTCGGGTGACGGGGGGCTAGAAACGCCGAACAAACCGGAAACCACGGCATCAAGGGCAAGTTTTGAGCCTCGGATGCCGTGATAGTGCAAGACACCCACATCCGCGGGGAGACCGTCGTTGCCGTTGGGGAGTTGAACTAACATCGTGGGATCTGTGAGAACCTCGACGACAACCCCGAGTGCGCCACGAACCTCGGAGATAATTTCCGCAAGGGCCGTCACTAAGAAAGAGTGAGCGGTGTGGACCGAAGCATCTCCGCCGCATCGAGCCAAATGGTCCGCGAAAGCAGTGGCCCACGCATCGTCCGACATGTCTACACCCGCCGACGAGATCGCACCCCGCATAGCTTGAACCGAGAGATGGCAAGAAGCACAAGCAGTGGGGGAGCGTAGAGTAGAGAGGATGCGGGATGAGGGTAGGCCGAAGCTGCGACAGACCGCGACGCGGAAAACTGCGTCGTAGTGCTCAGGGAACTTGTCACGGAGCTTGGCCAAGCGACCGGAAGTAGGCGGGTCCGAAGCCAAAAACGCAAGGGCGCCGTGGCCGAGACGAGATACAAAACGCCTAGACTCCGGCCGAGCGCGGTTGGAAAACGTGGGAGCGAGCTTCGCGAAGCGAAGTAAGTTGACGCGCTCATTGATGTCGGCTTGTAGCTTTGGAAAGATGTCCGTGGCAAACGCCGAAAGGGGTACGAGCGAGGGTAGGCCATCAAGGGACCGAGAAATCTGCTCGTTGTTTGATCGGGCTTCAGCTACGCAGCCTGCGCGAGCCACCATTGGACGTTGCGGGGGGAGCATCGCTAAGGCTGTGGTTATCAAAGGTTCATACTCGGCGAGAGCGTGAGAACCGCACGCAGCATCTAAGCGCGCCCACGACGAAGCGAGTTCTAACGACCACATGGGTGCGTTGTCGCCGTCGTCTCCGTCCGGTGTACCGGGCCTTCGGGACACCGATGTGGTCATAGCAGTCGCTAACCGTCCATACATGGTCGGCTCAATCGGAACTTCGTCTTGGGAGGCCCCGCGCACGCGAGCATCTTGTGCTTTAAGGAAACGGATAGCAGAGCCCACTGCCAAACCGGCCGCTCCGACATGGGCCGCGTCCGCCAAGACAACCAAGTCCCCCACCCCCATGCCTCCGAAACGTATGGGAAGAGACATCTCGGAGCGAGTGTTGCGGGGTAGGCTAGCTGCGGGAAGGCCCAATATCTCAGCCGCCACATCTAGGGTGGCATTGTCAGCGCGCTCGAGGAAGGTCACGACGGTGTCGCCGTAGCCCTCGCCCCTGCCAAGACCTCGGGGGACTGTACGGGCAAAGTGTCCGAAGCGGCGGTTGCAATGTTGATGGATACGAAGCGCAGTGTGAGAGTGTCGGTGAGCCGCAAGACCCCTTAGACGTTCGCCGTAGGCCTCATACTTATTTAAGGCCGTTTCAAACACGTCTCGAGCAAAATCCGATGTACCAAATGGCTCTCCCAATACTTTCGTCTCTTCCGTGGAGACGTTTACTCCCCGCATGATGTGGCCGTTGGGTAAGTTCTCGAAAGCATGACCGACACCCAAAGGGGAATACAAACAGTTTTTGCGGATGGTTACTGTGAGGCCGACGCTAGCATACGCCTCCGGCATAGCGTCGCCAATAGCCACGAGAGACGCAGGGGGTCCGAGGAAGTGAACATCATCAGAATAACCGCAGACAACGGATTCGTTCGGGGCAATCGCAGCCAATTGCTTGTATACCCGGGAGGCAACTATTGCGAAGAACATGGCCCCGATAACGCAACCTTGATGGACTCCACGGGTACTCGGAATGCGCATGGCCGGGCCGTGAGCATTTGATGAGTCGTAAACGTACAAGGTAGATGGACGGCCATACAACATAGTAGCGACGCGGAGCAACGATCGAAGCGCGGGATTTGCTGACAACTCCTCAAACAAGGGACGCCGCAGGAACTCGTTGAACGCGTTGGATGCGTCGCCTTGCATGTCCGCCCAGTCCGGTGAAGCGTCAAGCGCGGCTCGAACCATGAACTGTACGATCTCAACCCCGCCGCGGACGCCGACCCCAAATTGGTGCCGGGCAGCCAACCATTGAGACACTTCGTCACCAATTACGGCGAGAAGCGCGCGATTCGCGAAACGAACTAAAACGGAGCCAATTCCAATCGGGCGCAACGTCCCCTTTTGGTCACGAAGTTCTTGCTCTTGTGCGCGTCGTTGTTCGGGATCGAGCTTGTCTAGCGGGATAAGTGTGGCAGAGGCAAGGAATGAAGCAACGCCGGGTGGAACCTCTGCATTCACGATGGCTTCGGCTAAGCCGGTGAGAGTGCAAGGGGAACCCAACGCGCGAAGAGTTTCAAACCTCCAACCGTCGACGTGAGGACTAGACTTTCGAGGGCATCTAGCAACGACCTCCATAATATCAACTTCCGAGGCGCAAAGTTTGATACGAGGGAGGGAGAAGGGATCCGGCAACACGTCCGCGAGGTCGTCATCGTCTTGTGGGTGCAACCGTGATAATTCCTCGTGCACCCCACGACCACTTGCAACGGGGTTGGAGCTTAGGGCCTCCATAGCACGAGGGTACTCCCCAACCGCAGCTAGACTAGCCGCCCGGTTGGTGACCTTGGCCGAGACGCCGTTATGAAAGGGTTGCGAAGGGAGATGGGGTTGGTACCGGCCCTCGAAAGTGAGGTAGGTGGCGGTGCCCGCACATTGGTAAGGGATGCGTGGGCGCGAGCGGCGGAAAACAATGTATCAAGATCTCCTAACGCCCAATGGGCTAAGCGGTTGTCACGGTAATCGGCGACCGGGTCATGGGGCAGATGCCCCGCAGAAGTGAAATCAGCCATGGGGCGCAAAACTAAGCGCGGGAATAAAAGCAACGCCGCCCAAGCCGCTTCCGCGGAAGCCCCTTGGGTGGCCCTACCGCGGAACGACAAAACGCAACCGACAAGCTCCTCGAAGACCGGCTTGACGAGGCATACCACCGAAAGGGGGGCGCCGTTCGAGGACGTATTGGATCGGAAAGAAAGGAGGTACGACTCGAATAAGGCTTTGGAGTTCTCCCCGCCAGTGGCCCCATGGTCAAGGCACCATTGGACGGCGGGGGGCAAGGACTGGGGATGCGGCGGGGACGGCCGACCACGCGGAAGCGAAGCACCGCATGCCGGCTGTTGGGATGGCGTAGTATTGCGGTGAGAGCAGGAATGATGGTGTCTACTAAGGCCACCGCTCCGAAAGTATCGTCCGCAAAAAGTGCACGGCGCGAGAAGGTGGCGATCGGCATCCACAACTGGGCAATTGTCGGGCGCAAAAGTGCACGTTGTCGCGGGGGAATTTAGATGGGCGCATAGCGCTTGAAGGGTCGGGAACGACGCGGAGCAACTAACGCACCTCAAAGGAGCGGGGGGTAAAAAACGAGACGGAGTATGTCCATGTCGTAAGGCATGCGAAGGCGCTTGAGCATTAGGTGATGATGTCGGAAGGTCACCCGGAGCGGGGGCCATAGGGCACGACCTTGCCCCGCCGCCGGGCGACCGGCCTAGAGGTGGCGGTGGAGGACGCCGATGACTATGTCCCGGCCGGGTCGCCGCGGCGGACATCCGGGGTGGCACGTGTGTCGCGTCCTAATATAAGTAGAGCACGCGGGGTCGAAGAAGGGGGGGGGGGTATGCACATCGATTCCCGCGGGTACTGGTACATGTACCAATCGGTACTTCGGGGTCCCGAAAAAACCCCGAACACGGACATCGGAATGCTTCATAAATTGCAGGCATGTGTTGGAAATGTGCAGACATGTGCGTTGACCTGTGGTGATGCGCTACAGGTATGTAGCTAATGGCCTTCCATCTGCTGACGAATGGCCTTCCGCGGCGCACATTCGACCGCAAACTTCGGCGCCCATTAAATATTGAATGCAGTAGTGCGTGCTTCTTTGCTGTTCGCGGACGCCGGAGGCTGCTGGCTACGCATTGCTGGAACACCCCCCCCCCCGGCGCTCACGCGGCTCGGCTACCCACCGCAAGCCCTCCATCAATAGCGTATTCGTCCCGTTGAGGTCGGAATGTAACCAACTAATTTTACCCCCGCTAGTGTGACTCCGCTGATTATAATGCATGGGTGGGGGCGGGGGGGGGGTGGGGGGGGGGGGGGGGGGGGGGGGGGGGGGGGGGGGAGACATATTTAGTCGCCGGGAAGTAGGGAGGAGTCGAAAGTGGCATCATGGATGCGGCGGAGCATCCTCCTCCGCCACCAACCGGGGCTAGAACTCGGAACCAATCAACTAGGCGGGGTCCGCAGCTATGGAAGGGTATTCTAAAGCGCGGCCTTGTCGACATAAGTGTTCAACAAAGTGACGAGCAAAGAACACTCCTTGGCACATCGAGCAATAAACACTCGGAGCGCGTTCCGGGAACATGGCGCTTCAAAAAGGCCAAACGTCATGGAAACAGCACCATCACCGATAACAACGACAACTCACCAGAACACCTAGCGACTTGCGCATTCGGTTCCTCGAGCGAAAAGTGCAGGAGTGACAGGCCAGCACACAGCGGGAACGATCGGCACGGCAAGTGCTCGAGGAGGACATCTTAGCGAAAGTTTCTGAAATAACATTGCTAGCGGAAGCGTCAGCGAACGCACACGATGAGGAAAGGGTGCAGCGGCAGCGCGACGTAGAGTTCTCAGCGGTGGAGGGAAAATTGAGTGAGGCGATAACTACTAATAAACAGCTTAAGGCTACAGTGGCTAGCTTAAAGAGAAAGGTGCACGAAGTCCAAGCTGCAACTGCTCATGTCGCTGGATTGAAGCAGAGGCGGGCTGCGGTCGAGCTTCACGAAGAACTCGACGTCGCTATGGGTCAAAAGGGTTCGGCGAAAAAAGAACGCCGCATCGCCATGCCAAAAGCGTTCACCAACTCGACAGTAGCAAGGGTTGCGCGTGACATTTCGGGCTTGTTAAGTGACTGTAAGCCCCTCGCGAGCTCGGTGACCGAGGGGGAACGGCTACAAGCATTCGTGGCGGGTCGGCTGCAAAAGCGTTTCGGTGATAAGGGAAAGCCGCCGAAACCGCGGACGCAGCCAACCCAGCTTCAGCAACGGCGCCAGCAATCAGCCCAGCAGGAGCAACAGCAGCAGCGTCAGCAACGGCAGCCACAGGAAATTTCTAAAGAGGAGGCGGACAGACCGTCGGGAGTACTACAACTGTGCTGCAAACGAGCTGTTAAGCGAGCCGTGGAGGACGTCGAGGAGCTCTGGTCGGCAAGGAAGGGCAGCAACATTAAGTCAAAGCTACGCATAAGCTATAAAAAGACGCAGCGCCTAATTCGTCTCACCGGCCAGGAATTTGACGCGGATAAGGGGTCCTATGTCCCGTACGTTCTCCCGTCTTGTGGTCTCCCCGCACCGCAGATGTCGAGGAACATGTCCGTGCGGCAAATCCGGAAGTTCCGGGAGGAGTTGAACTTTGATGCGGGAATGGACTACAGTTGTGAAGACGGCGTATTGCATTCGCGTTCAGCCTCGAACATAACCGCAGCCCACTTGAACTTGCATAGTTGCGTGGCTAAGAAAATATGGGACTTGAAGGAGCACCTCGACTTCACGAATGAGCATCGGAGCTTGAGGGGAAGGTGAAGTGCCCCTACGTATGTCCGTGTTGCAAGAAGAAAGTCACGAAAGAAGGGGAGCATGGGCCAACCTCCGCCACAACCAACGCCCGGCTCACTTGGCAGCGGCAACACAACTCCCAAAGGTACATGCTTGTCCCGTTGCTACACATCGACCCATCCCGCCGCATTCCGGACTTGCTCCACATCAACCTCCGGGTTGTTGCCCATCTCTACTGGCAAACCGCCCAACGGCATTGCGGGACCAGCGAAGCGGACATCGAGGTGCTTCAAGATTGGATGTTGGCCACCATTGGCATCAAAGTATCATCCAAGCATAGGCAGTCTAAGAAGCAAGATTCGGTATCCATTGGGCACCGGAAGGAGTCCTTCATCGGGGAGGAGTGCAACAAGATGTTATTGTCACATGGGAAGCTGCTTGACTACGTCGCTGGGAAGTACACGCTCAACAATGCAGACGTCACGAAGGCGAAGATGGCTTGGAGGTCGTACCAACATGTATGGGATCTATTGTTGACGCCTATACAAACCCTCGCCACCAAGGAGTTGCCACCCTTGCCGGATCGTAAGCGCCGGGCATCGCTTGTGAAGACACTTGCCGAGGCATTCGTGAAGGCATTTGCCAACGCTGCAGGCCATTCGGATCAAGCCACCGTTTACATGCATGTCCTCCAATGCCACGTGCCGGGGTTCATCGAACGCTACGGGGACTTGCTCAACTATAGTTGTCATGGGTCGGAGCATCTCCATGCCATCACAAAAGAAGCGTTCAAGAAGGAGACGAGCAAGCAACCGGGCAAGCGGTTGAAGGAGGGTTGGGGAGCTATCCATAGTAATCTTCATCATCACGGGGATGTGCCCACTCTTGAGCGTAAGAAGCGGGGATCTTACAGCAACAAGGAAGCGATCGCACATGATAGTAGTGATGATAGTGATAGTATTCCGTGACGATACTCCTTGATATGCTCATGCCTGAGAATTGATTAGCATACAAACCCATAATATAGTTGTGCATTGCCCCCATCCCCCCCCCCCCCATATGATGTGAGCATGAAGAACAAGTGTGATTCAATTTGGATTGCCTTGTGTTTGTTAAATGAACTAGCAGATTCACATATATTCGCGCTACATGCGCGGGTTTATTTCACAGCACCAGTCACCCACTACCCCCCTTCCACTTCCGGTTGACGCGCATGATTTGCTTCTCACGCGACCTATTATGCTCCTTGATTGCTTGGTTGTATCTCAACACAATAGGTTCCACCCTATTGTTCAGCCCCCCCACTTGCCACGGCCACCGTAACCACGTCTAACTTTCCGGCCGCGGCGCGCCACACCCATACGCTCTGCCCTTTCCGCCCGTTCCTCCAGCATCGCATCCCCATCCGAATCGTCACGGTCACTAAAAGAGTCCTCGAAAGAATCCTCCTCCGGCGACTCGAATGCATAAACCGCAATCTTTAATTCGGGCTTAACAAGCCGAATAGCGGCAGATTTCTTACGCTCGGCGGCGGACAAAGCTTTCAACTTCTCTCCAATCCACTCTTGTATGGCGGTCTTGGGCATGTAGTGCCATGAGCTTGGCCGGAAGGGCCACATTCTAATGTCCGCCTCGTAGTCCACAGGCCAATCTATTTGTGCGTCATTTTGCACGGGAATGGTGACAACATTGTATTCTACCCTCGCGGAAGTAGTATACGCTTGAAACCCAACTTTAGTACGGCAGTATGTTATGGTCACCGGTACCACACATATGTGACGAGTACAGTCCTGCAACAGTACATTACAAGACATTGTGCATGTACTCGATACTAATTCCAATTCGTGCTTTTCCATCGGACGGACGTACAAACGTGGGTACGTCGCTACTGCAATATTCATAAGGGTGCTGATGCTACAATACGACCAGTACCTCCTGGTACGTACAGATACGCACAATTAATCTAACCAGTCAGATGACGCGCCTAAGCGAGTTCTTCGATGCAGAAGGAGCCGCGTCGTGAAACCCAATGCTAGGCAGGCCGTGTCTCGAGGCGGATGACGACGGTTAGACAGCCCTAACGCCCGACACGTAAGCGTAGCTTGCATGCGTAAGCAATCTGGGCAGAAACCTATTTAAGCCCAGTGCAGTAGAGGGAGGTGACAGAACCATTTAACAATTCCATTGTTCACTTACAACATATCTACTGCCTAAGTACAGCAGTGAAACATCTTTCACCATCGTCTCTCGACAACATCATTTTGCCATTTTGCAACGACAGAACTAGACAGAACTGATTTGTGCTAGCGTTTAGCTTGAGGAGGCTAACCGCCACACATACCGAAACCGACCCGTTCCCCGAAAAAGCGAATAAACCTTGACCTTTGCCGAGGCCTTGAAGCCGCAAGAAAGCCGCGAGAGTATCCATATCGACAAAACAATAGCCAAGACTGACGCGCTTCGAGTTTGTATCGGGCTCGAACTCTTGCGCGCTCGCCTTAAGGGCGATGGCATGCATTGCGTCTTCAGGAACAAGGCCGTTCACCTCGAACCACTTGCCGGCGATGCCTACCTTCGTGCCAGCGACACCTTTCCACATCTTCCAGCGGATGGTGTCACTACGTGCCCTCACGTCATAAACGACGTGAGTCGTGGTAGAAGTATTACACATGACGCACGCGGTCTCTTGGCACCTAAAGAGAGTGAAATAAAAAAACACACGAATATGCTGCGTAAGCGAGAGGTAAATAACCTTAAAACATTGGAATGAAGCCGAGCGCAATCACCAAGCATAAACATACCTATAACGACGGGTTGTGGTAACCCCATTTTCAGCTCCTATGGTAATAGCTTCCGTCTCGGCTAAGCAGCGCAAGCAGTGCGGTTGCTCGGGCGGCGGGACGCGTAAGCTATGCCGTTGGGCGATGACGTCATCGTCACTCACCAACGGCTCCGTGCTATCACTATCCCCAAAACTTTGGTTCCCACTGGAACCACTTGACTCGGGAGAAGGTGCACAATACTTGGCTTCGCGAGTGGGACGGCTGTGTTTCGCCGGCTGCGAATGAGGTGCGCCAAAGTGATACCGTTCTGGGAGCTTACTCGCGATTATCCGGCGGTATTTGTCGCAAGCGCTCGTCTCTACGGTTAAAACAAAAAGCCCGTTCGGAAAACACTCAGCAAACCACCTACCCTAAGAGAAATACAAAACTGCTCGGGCAAAACCATAGAAGACATATTAAGGAAGCAAGAATGGGCAGGCCTAGCTTGTGTCTTGGGAGAATAAGGCTGAGAACGCGAGATTTTCAGAGAGAATCAGAGTCAGTAATATGGCTTCCTTACCGGTTTCAGCTTCATGCGACCGCGAATGAAGGATAACACCGACTCTAGTTGGGGGCAGGATGTCGCCGGTATTCGCTGCGACGTTATCCTCATCTCCCATGAAAAACGATATGGAAGTTTCGATAAAAGAGGAGCTAAAGGGGTGAACCGCTGAGGTATTTCAGAAAGGGTACGGTGCGCTCTCGACAGTTGCGAATGGTGCGCAGAGCGACAGCAAAGAAGCACAGTTGGTCTGCGCGTAGGCCGAAAGCGGTTGGTACAGAAAATGACTTCGGGTAGTTTTCGGAATCGATATACCGGCACATGTACCAGTACCGGTGGGAATCGATGTGTGTGGCTTGGACTATACCGGAAGTCGCCCGAGGTGGCGCTGTGGCGTGCCTTGGAGGGAAGTTCGCCGCCGGCGTGGTGGGCTCCTCGATGCCGGTCCGTTGCGCCTCTAACCTCGCGTTGCTTGTAGTGGGGAGCCTTGGAGCCCGCGATGGAGATGCTCAAGAAAAGAGCAAAGAAGCTATTTGGTACCCGTGTACCAACCACCGCAAGAGTCGGAAGGAAACTCCGTCATACAACGCCGTATCGTAGTGGAGCGCCAAGCGATAAAGAGTGACCTTGCAAACAGCGGGCTCCGAGTACGGGTAGCGATTAGAATGAACTAAGCGGGCTGAGAGCAGTACTTGACTTATAGTACCCGTACAAGGATAGCGATGACGCGTGCCGATGCCTTGAGCCTTGTTGAAGGGGATGACCACGCGCGGGCGAAAGTTGTAGCGATACCGGTAGCGGCCAAGGGTCTCGAGGATGCCGATAATAGGGGCGGTACGGGCAGTTGTACCCGGTCGCGGGTCGAGCGACGAATAAAAGATCCCGGGAGGGTCACGCTGGCGATGGTACAAATAAAACGCACCGGAGCCGCCGACGGCGAGTGACCGCGGACGATAAAAAGGAGAACTTTATGTATAGGTACCGCGCGATGCCACAACGTATGAGAGCGCCGAGACAAAAGCAAACACGAATAGGCGGGCAGGCGTCACGCTCACCGCTACCAAGTGCCGTGCTCGCGGGCTCCCGACCCAAGCTCAGCCGCACATGCGCATGCGGTGGCGGCGGAAAAGTATAATATTCATTCATGTGGCGGGGAATGAAGAAGCGATATTGTTGTATACAATAATACCTAGATTGCTCGCTACATGTACTTAAAGTTCCGCAAAATTGAAAGTGCTACAATTTTTACTTGAGCAAGTGGTAGAGCATTTAATGGTCCGTTGTCATATTGGTGGTTTAGAGGTTTGAATTATAGGGCTAGAATTACGCAGTAACATGCCCTAACGGTTCACGACGGTTCACGCGCGCACGCGCACGGACAGTAAATGTCCGCACACAAGCAGAGATTGTGTGTCCACCTTAAGCCTTTTACGAGAGCTATCGCTCACGCAAATGGCATCGTGGCTCGTGCTAGCCACGCAAGGTGTTGATCACTTGAGTCTCGTGCACGAAGCACGAAAACACACTCCACGAGACCATATGGCGGACCGCCTCGTACTGCCTAACGACCTCTAATCCGTTGCGTCTAGTGACGCGCCGGAACAGCAGCCATACCATCTACAATTGCTAACAAGTATTGTATAAAAGTTAGCAGCCCATATCGAAACTCTCTCCCTCGCAGCCGCGCCAACAAAACATGTTATTTCAGCCAACCCCACTGCCGACTTCGACCGAGCTGCGGGTGGACGATGCGAGCACGACGCTCTAACTGATAGTAATGACAACCCTCTTGAGTACATCGACCCCATAGAGTGGACAGACTACGCGTCCCTTACGTTGGCGGAGAGCCTGCCCCCCACTGGCACTACAGCCCCGTGCTTGTGGAACCCTCGACACGACGAGGTGGACAAATTTTGTACTAAAACCGCTAATTTCCTCACGTGACGAGTATCGACACATGTTTTGCTATGGTGTGTTTACGTCCGCCGCTAACGCGGCACTCGAAATTGCAATCGAAACGATTCGCGCGGTCACCTCTACCCCCGACGGGAAACCCTACGCCTACTCTCTCATCTACGCCGCGATACGTACACATCAAGCAGTGGCCTCACCGGGGAAAGCTCGACTCACATACATCAAGCGCTTCAAGGCCAAGAAGATCCCAACCGGCGAATAACGAGTCCCCGAGCGTCTCGTGTAGTACGTTGCTTCGACACCATCGCGGCGGACAGAGGAGGCGACGTCGTCGACGAACTCATGTCTGCCCTGGAAGACAAACGACTCGAAGTCAGCAGCACAATAGTTGCAAAAGCGCAAGCAGCTGCACAATTCAAGGCAGACAAGCCTCGACCAGATAGACCGGACAAGCCCTGCGATAAGCCGGACAGGTCGGCCAAAAAAATTGCCAAGCCTAAGGACCGCTCGGGAGGTCGCCCCCCCCCTCTACCGACAAGGCACTCAAGAAGACCGAGGCCAACAAGGAGGAATAACGGGGTAACCCGCCGCGCCGAGTCATGCACACCATATTCTAACTACATGCGTCATCGCGTGCGGCGAAACTGGCAAGTATGGAAAGATATCGGCGCGAGCGGACAAGTCTTGAAGTGGATCCGGGAGGGCTTCACGATTCCCTTCCTAAGCAATCGACCACCACCCCCATTCAACCAAGGCGTCTCCCTCCTAGACGCTACCCCGAGCAACTCACCTTCGTAGAGGTCGAACTCGCACGCTTCGTGGAGACGAGAGCATGAGAGCCCACCAACCTCGGCAAATACATGTCTAGACTATTTTTAGTCGCCAATCCCGGCAAACGTCTGTGTAGATTTATCGTCGACCTCCGGGACCTGAACAACTTCTGCGTCGGAAAGTGGCTCCGGATGGAATTACTACTGACGTTCGACATACAACGAGAAAGGGCAACTAAATGTTCTCCTTCGACCTAAAGGACGGTTCTGCGCGCTAGGAATCGTTCTAGAGCAGCGGGACTTCCTAACTGTCAACTTGCGCGGTCAACTTTGCCGGCTAGCTTGCCTACCGATGGGCTTGTCGATAAGTCCCTACCACTTTTGCGCGTTTACGGATACATTCATGCGACACCTACGCCAACCCGACCCCGGCGGGTTTACGACACAACACGGAAGGCCTACGCACCCCGACGGCAGTAAACCGAGCAAGCGTTATCTCCGGCACACACGATGGAGAGGCGCCAAGATCTTACCTTATATCGACGACTTCCTCCTCTTCGCGGCCACCCGGGAACTCGCGTTGGCCCGCCGTTAGCGAGTCGACCGCCTCCTCACCGGTCTCGGACTGCTCCGCGACCCCACCAAGGGGTTTTGGGAGCCAACCCAGACATGTCACCACCTAGGTTTCGACATCGGCACGGCAACATGTTACTTCTTCACACCGGCTGCAAAACTTCAGAAGCTCGCCAAGCAAGCCCGGCAACTACTTCAACGTTCTACACGAGCAAGCAATTGGCTACCACTAAAGGAACTCAGTCATTCGCGGGTCATGCTCAATACCTATTTCTCGCTATCCCGGCTGCCAGATTCTTCCTCCGCGAGTTGCTCTCCGTACTTGGCGACAAGTGGGGAGGACGATTCCACCTCACTCCTCAAATCCGTCGCGACATGCAGTGGTGGACACATGTGCCCCGTCACGCAAATGGAAAGAACATCCACCGCCTAGTCAAAATTGCCTACATACACGGCAATAATTCGGGGTATGGTTGGGGGGCGGTACTCAACGACATACTCGAAGCAAGCGGCTTATGGGGGACAAAGGACGGACACCATCACATTACATGGAAGGAATTGAAGGCCGTCCGTCAGGCCGTCCTCAGTTGTTTGCCACATCTCGATGGCCGCAACATCCACCTCCACGAAGACACCTAGGCCGTGTGCTATGTCTTGGCCGGCCTAATTTTCGTTCGCCGGAAATTATGGGCGAACTCCGCCGGCTTTTGGTACCTGTTGGACAATAAATGCATTCATATCATACCCCAGTACATCATATCCGCGGCAAACAAGTGGGCAGACAAGCTAAGCCGCCACCTTGGCAGCGACGACTGGCAGCTAGACCCCTCACTATTTCACGAAATGGACACTTAGTTCGGCCCCCACACGATCGATCGCTTCGCGTCGGCGCTCGACACGCTACTCCCCCGTTACCACGCAAACTGGCTATACCCGTCGTGCAAGGCGGTGGACTCCTAACACCTCGCCGACACCCAATGGCGAAAGGAAAACAATTGGTGCAACCCCCCTAGGCCACTACTACCCGACCTCGCCCCAAAACTACAGGAGAGCGGCACAACATCCACAGTGGTCGCCCCTTGATGGCATGGAAAAGCGTGGCACCAAGCACTTACCGAGTTGGCGTGCCACGAGACGGTCCTGCCGGCCCGCGCTCACTTGTTCCGTCCCGGTAGGCGGCACGGACGCGGTACATTCGGCAAGCCTCAATGGCCCGTCAATGTCTTCGGAAATCCCTTGCGGCCTAGTTGTATCTCCGCCGGGGAGCAGTGGGTGCTACCTTGACCATGTTCAACACACGACGGATCATATCCGAAGCTACCCGGCCCGTGCAGCTAAGGTACGCTACAAGATTGAAGCTACGGGCTACAACAACCCTTGGGCCGACCCGATGCGCCCCTACATGCAGCGACTACTAGGAACGGACAGCCTTGGCGCAAAAACACTCGAGTTACAGACCGCCGCTTGGGCAAAAAGCACGTCCGAGATGTACAACAGCGCGATCAAACCATACTTCGAGTTTTGCGAGGAAGAAGGCCTCCCCCACTAGCCGCGACGGCAGCTACTATGGCCCGTTACATCGCATGGATCGAGGAACGTGGCACCATCAAGGCAACAAGTCTGCAACCATACCTCTCAGCGGTGAACGGGCTCGTTAGAGACCACGACTTTGAATTTGTTGCACAAGGTGACTTAGTGGGGAAAGTCAGGCGTGGTCTCGCAGCGTCCCATGTATCCCTCTACCCCAGCCGCACACGTATATACCTTCTAGCCCCGATTCTCGTCTCGTCTCATCGCTACGCCTCGCCAAGGACCTGCGCACGCAGCTGACGGACACTTAGGTACAAACCCATTCGGACACCATTGTATTATTTAGAGTGTGTTTGGCGACTGCGATTCTGTTTACATTTTTTGTCGCGGGGAGCCGGAGTTGAGTGCCCGTTTGAAGGCATGTTGTGTACACCAACCGGTGGAATCCTCCTTTACCACAGAATGAGAAAAGGACAACGCGGTCCTTCCACGGAGCGAAAACTCATGTAATGTGAACTACCACACTTTGCTCACCTTGATATCGTAGAACTACTAGGGTACTTCGACACTGCTCGTACCAAGTTCTCCGCCGGGAAGATTACTGACAAGCGATGGCCCATTAGACTGCGCGAGCCTACGATAAACTGGACAGCGGACTACCTGACAACATGGCTACAACTGGTATTTCGCGCAGTATACGGACAACCTCCGGGCGGTTTCGCGTGGAATTCGCACTCCTCACAAAAAGGTGCAGCTACAACAGCGTACAATATCGATACCCCGATGCAAAAGATCAAGTTTCTCGGCAATTGGGCACGAGAATCGGAGGTTGTCCTCGACTTCATCGACCCAACATTACTCTTGAGCCCGGGAGCTTGGCAACTATTTGGCTAGATGACCCCTTGCGGAGCCCCACCCAACGCCAAACGCCAGACGACGACAGATGGCATTAGTGAGCCCCAACACAACTTAAATGGTCATAATGGTAATACAAATGTTTGAATTGCATGACTAGAATAATGCAATAACATGCATTACCTCCGACGGTACAGCTCCCCTAACGGTTCATGAGCGCGCGCGCGCACGGAGAGTAAAATATCCGCACCCCATGTGACGCAAAAGCAGCGATTGTGTATCCACCTTTTGCCTTTTGCGAGAGCTTTCGCTCACGCAAACCCACCTACCCACCTACCGATTCCTTCTCACATTGCGTGTGGGGTGGCCTAAGGGCCACCAATTCCAAATTCTGTAAGTGATCCACATCTTTGGCATAAATGAGCCCCAACACTACAGCTTAAACATATGCTATAATAATCCTTACCCGCTATTTCCTACCGGTAGTATTGCTGTGCGGCACGACTTTGGAACTACCAGTACGATATAGACTCATGTTCGAGGGTGAGTTTTTTTTCCCGCGCCGCCCCCGGGATGTGTTGGAACTAGCATGTGAACCCTCATTGGCACCCTTTAAGAGCGGGAAATAGCGGCATCAACAATAGTATGTTAAACAATAGCGAATGCACTCCAGCGATGCAAAGAAGGGCTCATTAATGAGCGAGGCGGGGGCAACGAAGGGGCGGGATATGGGCTTGGAGATACGTACGTGTGAAGGATGTAGAGGGGAAAATGGCATGGACGGGCGTGTGGTTGACGGTCAACTTCTGCCCAAGTGCAAAGAGTGTGCGGACCGGCGCCCGCCGGCGGCGCAGCGGCGGCGGCCCCGGAGAGGGGTGCGCTCGTAGGCCCGTCGGCACCTACCTCTACCTCCACGCGGTGGGCGCTGGTAACCCCATAGCCGTGTCAGGCCTAGCACGGTAGGGGGCTGAACGAGGTACCGACATCTGCGATCCGCGGGATCAACAGATGTCGGGAAGCCATGTACGGAGGGTTTCGGAAAAAACATAATATCCGTACACCGGCACATGGATCTCCCGCTCGGCCGGTCCGATATGTCTTTTCTGCGACTAAATACTCGCAGATACTCTCCCGACGATGGGGCGGGAACGGCGTTTGCGAAACAATTGTTGGCGAAAAAGGGTACGGACGGATTAGCGGAGGGACGAGGGTGTTGGAGCTGGCGGCGGACAGTTGGGAAGGAGCGCCAGGGCACGGCGCTCGCTCGCTATCGCCAGCCATGTGAGCTTTAAGCCTCCCTTGGGGGCGAGGCCTGATGCTACGCATGACGGAGGTGGGTCGCAGCCGGAGGAGCGGCATGGTCTGGCGGCGGCGGTCCTTAGGATCGCCCGCCGCCGGAAAAGCCCGGTACGGGGGGTTTTTGGAAAAATTCCCGTACCCACCATCTTTTGAGGACCGGCGACTCGATCCATGTGCTCTCCCAACCCCTTCCCTAGTCGGTACCCGGTTATCGATAGGCTGCCTCAGGCAGTGTGCCTAGGGTTATCGTAACGGCACACTGCTCATTAAGGTGGCCCCCTAACAACGTAAACCACCGGGGGACGGGTACGGACGGCCACCGCGCAATCACATAGGTGTTGGAAACAGACGGAAAAAGGACAGGGGACATGAGAAAATCTGGCTCGGGGGCAGGAGAGCCAGCCGGACACCGTCTGCAGCCTAGTTATTTTCTCTTTCAAGCCCCCGAAGGAGGAGAGAAGACTCGGCTAGGTGGCGAGCTGCGTCGGGAGGAGCAGCTAATACCTCGGGCGGGGTTGAGCACGGATCGAGACGGGACCGACGACGACCTATGCGAGGTAAGGCTAGGGATCAGCCATCGATGCATCGTCGACAGTATCATCATCACCATGTGATAGTGCCATCGATGTGATAGGTTGCGACATCGACATCGACACGATGGCAGTTGTGCTCGCATCAATGCCATCAATTATAAAAACAATTGTAAAATATTGATTATTTAAGCCCGATGTATCGATATATCGTCCCAAATATCGATACATCGGCGATAATATCGGCTTAAATTGCCATCGATGTCAACATCTCAAACTATCAACGCCATCAACATCGACAATCCAAAATATCAATACCATCAACATCGACGTTGCAAAATATCATTACCATCAACATCGACAAAATTCACTTGATCCCTAGCCTTAATGCGAGGGGGGTTTTTCACCTGCCTTTCCCCCCTAGCTCCGGCACGACCGGAGTCGCACAGGAGCCGAGGTCAAGCATGTTCGTCTCGACCAGCTCAAGCTGAACAGCCTTGCTGATCAGCGACCCCGCAGCGGCTGGAGCATGCCGCGTATCGTGAAGACTAACGACATTTTATATTTCATATTGTATCCCAAAAAATAATGCGTATAGATCATAAATAATAAATACATGGATACGGGTATGTTTTAGACGGTATCGTCACTGCCATTGGAGAGGTTGGGATTAGTGGTTCACAGTCTACCTCACGCTTCTAAGTCCAACATTTGTTAGGCATAGCACAGGGGGGGCGCAAAGACAGCAGCCGGTTTTTACTGGTATTGTTGTAAACAATTTCATTTCATTGTGCAGACCCCGTTGGCTCTTGACCCTTACCAATTTATTAAACGCTTTTGTCCACTAGTTGCTCGTGACCACAAGAAGGCAGCGGCAGCGATTCCAACGCCGACCTAATAAGGCGGGGCGCGTGTATGTATGGATGGTGGCGGAGATGGTGATAACACGGGTGTTGAGAGAACGGTGACCCTTCACGATTTCAGCCCGATGGATGGTGGAAGTGGAGGCGGCGGTTTTGACATCTAAAACTGAACTTGCGATGCAAAGGGGCATCACTATTGGGTGCCGAAGCGGCCCCAAGCCTCCGTTCTTAAAGCGATTCCTACACAAGCCATCGGAGTACCGTCGAAGGCATTTCTGGTCAGGTAGGCGAACGTGACGTGGAAATTTGCCTCCGAATGCTAGTTGCTATCACAAAGCTAGTGCTTCTTGTCGTTGTATATGGAGAGAGATTGAAGATGTCGGACTGTTTAGTGTGCAAACAAGCACGGCGCACAATACAAGATTTATTGAAGTCATTTACGACCATCGGTCGCACGGGCCGGGTGTTCCGAATGAATAACACCGAAAACTACACGAACTCAAATTGGTGATACTAATGCTGTGTAGCTCGGCGTTGCGTCGGTGCGGAAGTACGAGCATAGCGCAGGATCACGCTAAAGACTTTTCCGCTGCCTCCGCCACCATCCACCCACGCCGCCAATATGTCTACCCCGCCGCAAAAGACATCATACCGTCACTAAACATCGTAATAAATTTCAAAGTAATACTAAAGTACTACTGACCACCACACACCCGGAATGGGTCGGGCGCTCGAATGAGCTTACGCCCCGACCGTCTTAGCTCTGGGCTTGGCCACCTCATGAGCGATAGACAGGTGGAATCCGGACCCACTAAATAGCGGGATCCATCCACCTCTTCCCAACCGAGCATAGCTCAACCCGGTCGGTGGATCCGTAGACACACCATACGGTACACACTCAAAGGCGCTATCCATATCATATAAATCTAGTCAAACCGACATCTTCCGCGCCACCACATTTAAACCCGATACGAAATAAGCCAAAGTACTACATACAACAGTCTCCGAAACAATATTGATTGCAAAAAATAAATTTATGTATATCCATTCGTGCGAACTCCCTCGCGCCCCACTGAGCGTCCGGACGTTCCCGTCCGCCGCCTACCAAACCAAGGTCAACAATGATATGGTCGCAAGCTGCCAACTCGCGTACTACACTACCAAACCGAACACAAAAAATGGTTCAACATGCTCCGCTACCCCACCTCTCTAACAACATATTCGACCACAACATGTCGATTTTTTCCTCGACCTTGCCTCCCTCCCTTGAAACTCCACTATTCCTGGAAAAAATCTTACACCACTCCACGCACCAACCATTGTCCTGATAATCCCAACTCGATCTCGATCTCTCCCTCATTCTACTATCGTACCAATGAAGCACACTAATTCAGCTATAGTTATACTTACTGTCTAGCATGTAAGCCTCCGCATCAAACATCGATGCATTGACGGGGTCATGATGCGTATGACGTATCACCGGCATCAATGCGTCCATGAATTAGTTTCTTCGTTGATCGATGCACACATAAATTAGCACCCTAATTCACAAGTGCGTCCACGAATTAGTGCCCTATGTTATCACTTGTTGTTGTGAGATCCCCGTGGTGGGCATGATAATTGACACATCCGTACGTTGTACTCCGGGGGAGTCTTGGCCCTACTATCTCGCCAATAGTGGATGTACTGCGGGAGCCCGTTGCTCGGGCAGTACGGGGGTATATATATCAGATATATCCCCAATGGGTACCAACTTATCGGCGCGGTACTTGGTTACGGCGTACGGCTCCGGACACGGAGGTGCCGGGTTCGATTCCCGGTGATGGCACTTCCGTGTAACCCTTTAACAGGTTTTGGGCCCTCCGCGTATGACGCGGGTTTGTAGGGTTTGACCGGGATGGTGTCGATTATGGGGAGTGTTGTGAGATCCCCGTGGTGGGCATGATAATTGACACATCCGTACGTTGTACTCCAGAGAGTCTTGGCCCTACTATCTCGCCAATAGTGGATGTACTGCGGGAGCCCGTTGCTCGGGCAGTACGGGGGTATATATATCAGATATATCCCCAATGGTTACCGACTTTTCGGCGCGGTACTTGGTTACGGCGTACGGCTTCGGACAGGGAGGTGCCGGGTTCGATTCCCAGTGATGGCACTTCCGTGTAACTCTTTAATAGCCTCCATGACTTATTGTCCACATTAACCGACGTATCCATGAATTAGTACTCTAATTAATCAATGCATCCGTCAATTGGTGATTTTTTTAATCGATGTACAACGAATTACATTTACAATTCCGGGACATCGGTTGCATCGACGCATCCCCTTTGGGATTTCTTGTGTAACATCACTCTAGAAGCCAATAATAATATAGTCTTGCTAAAACTTTAGACACCGTTGCCATCGTGTAATAATCCCGCTCGTCATTTCATTGAATTGTGTGTGAGAGGACTGAGGAGGCTGTGGTTGATGCATCAATGCATTTGCCCCGCATTACCCGCATCAATGCATCCATGAATTAGTGTCCTACTTAATCGATGCGGCCATGAATTCGTGCTCTATATAATCAATGCGTCCACGAATTAGTGCCCCATTTAATCGATGCATCCACGAATTAGTGTCTTAGTTTAGCGATGCGTCCACGAATTATGAGAATAATGAAATGGGCGATGCATCAAAGCATGATGCATTGCAGTTGATGCTTGATCTTTAATTTCTGAGGCTGATGCGGAGAAATTACTAGCATGTTATGCTGCCTCGTGCCATGCTCGACCCCGCTCGCCCGGAATCACCACCCGTCGACGGCGACACGGTGTATACCGACAACCCCTTCTCCCCTAGCCCACTACCACCCCTCAGACACCCCCAATCACACCCCCAATCACACCCCTAAAACCCGCTTGACTAGCATTATTGTCGATGGCCGTCATCCTCATGTCATCCCGCTTTATTTGTTGCTCGCTCCAATCGTTGTGCCCCTCAGCCACTTTAAACTCATGATCGGCCGATTCGCTCTCTTTAATCGGCCGAGACTCACACCCACTATCGGAATCGGGAACTTATAGTTACACGGAGGTCGTACCGGGCCCACAAGGGGGCCGGCTGTGGTGACTATAGAAGTGATAAGAGAGAGATGGCGGCCGGCGAAGGCACCGACAGGGCCGGCCGATCGCCACTAATAGGGAATAGAGTACCGCCAATAGTATAACACTAAGATGACAAATAGCTACCTTGTACATAAGCACTAGGCAACGGGATGCTAGTGCTAACACCCCCCCTCAAGGTAGCCGAGGTCTTGATGTCGTCCTACCTTGCGTCGAGGAAGGTACCATCTTGGTCGAAGATGTAGTGCTAATAGCGTGTGTCTCTGGCCGGTTAGGTGTAGCAACATGCGCTCACATGAATATGCCGCTACCGGCGAGTTGCCCATATGAAGCGGTTCCAAATGTATTGCATAATTTACTATTCTGACATGTAGCGGGAAAAACTGTCCACGGGCGAATTAGCCGACGCATGAGAGCGACCGGCGAGGAAGAAGCAAAGCCAACATGGCTGTTAGGAACGTGTAGACACGCAAAAGCATAGACGGGCGCTGCCCGTGTTGACTCCCCTTCGCCGTGGGAAAGGTTAGTTCTCCGCTATAAGTTAGGTGAGCGTTGCGGCGTTGCATCGGGGAAAAACAATAACAATACTAATTAAAGTACGCACGGGCCGAATTTTCGCGGGTCGGTTTTAAACAACCAAATACGGTCGAGAGCATCGGTGGGTTGAAGGCTAGGTGAGACTGAAAGCTTGGTGGGCCGAGCGTGGCGCCGGGCGCTTTACACACGCTCTTCTCCTTTTTACGTGGGAAATGTAGGACAATGAATTACTAGCGTGGCGCCGAGCGCTTCACACACGCTCTACTATGTTTTACGTGGGAGTAGGTAGGACTGGCGTGGCGCCGAGCGCTTTACACACGCTCTTCTCTAGTGTAGCTTGGTGGAGGGCCCATAACCTGTCAGAATCGGGAATTGGTAGGTTCACGGAGGTCGTACCGGCCCCGCAAGGGGGCCGGCTGTGGCAACTAGAGGAGTGTGAAGAGAGAGATGGCGGCCGGCGAAGGCACCGGTAGGGCCGGCCGACCACTACTAATAGGGAATAGAGTACCGCTAATACCATAACACTAAGCAATAAGATGACAAATAGCTACCTTGTACATAAGCACTAGGCAACGGGATGCTAGTGCTAACACCCACCCGCGCTTATTGTACGGTAGATCCATGCATGCTCCTTTCCCTTCTTCCCCTCTCCACTTTTCACGAATCAACCACAGCCTCGACCATCGCGGCATCGCAACGATAGTGAAAACTCTTAGTATAATGAAGCTCGCTTGCACGAAATACTCTAGCCGAAAAATAATCCGATTATACACTCCTTCGCGTACCTACCCGCCTAAACACTATCAACTCTCACTTCCAGAAACAGTTTGGCGGTCACATTCTCATACTCCCAGTATTTCTCGGACTGCGCGTGCCCCCCCGCCTTCGCACTCTTTGCTTTCTTTAGGCATGCTCCGAGACTTCGCTTGGAAGCCCCGGAGCGTCTTTGAAACGATATCGACAGCTAACGACCTATCTCACTCACGCTCTTCCCAATCAACCTCTCCCTAACATATATCGTACCTTGTTTGCCTTTCTCCTTCCTCTCAAAGCTTACTCTCTTTATCCGCCTTTACTCTCACCTTCATCCCCAACCTCAACGCCCTCTCCCATGCTCCGACCCGCCACCCGTTTTCAAGGAACTAACCCTAAACGGCACGCACAAGACCTCAACCGATGGACCCACCGGAGCCTCCAGCCCCCGTCCTACGGCAGCCTTGGCCGGCAAAGCAACAACTCCTCCCTAACTCCACAAAGGACGGGGAGCTCCGCCCCCTAGAGGTCCGACAGATTGCCTCAACCCCATGCCCAACCTTAAATGACATGCGCCTTCAAACTATTATGACAGGCCAGCCGGCCTCCCTCCCGACACACTTTACTCCCCGTACATCCACTGAAACCGTGCATAACTACTTTTTCGACTTGAACATTGCGCACGCCCCTCCCTCCCCACCCCCGTCGGTGACCTCGCCGCAACAATCGCCTTCCAATGAAGACGCTATTAAGAACTTACAAGCCTTAACACCGTAGTCCAATCCCTCGCCAAGCCGCACTCCAGCTCCACATGCACATACACTATAATATCCAACATTGAGGTAGATACCCACCACTGCCATGGGACATTCTCTAGCCAGTGGACTAATCACACGAACCGCGGACACCCCCCTCGGCCTGGAAACCCTTACCACCCCCTCCTCATCCTCACCTAGCAACACACACACTTCAGTCTACTTCACATCGGCCACATGGATCGACTCCCTCCACCACACCCCCCCTAAAAGCCCGCTTTATCAACCTACTCAACGCGTGGAACCCCACACCCCTCCACCCAACCCCATCTCTTCATCACCTTAATCCCTTCGCCAAAATGACTTCGCATACGAATGGTCATGCGGTGCACACGTCTTACCTCACACCTACTACATCCTCACAGCACCTCCCACCCAGCCTTGCTCTCCCCCCTTTCACCCTCGCTCCACTGTCTACACTCTCCACTCCCTCTTGTGGCAAAACGCCTTCGGCTCCGCCATCCTCCCCGTAGGCCGTGCCGCTCTCCTAGCAGCTCTTCACCCAGAACCCTCCCCCCCGACCCCCCGTCCCACCTTCACTTACCCCTCCGTCCACTCCCCCGAGCCCTCACCACCCCCCACACCGCCCCCACAGAACCACACTCCCACAGATGCTCCACCCCGTTCCCTCACTCCCCCCCCACTTTGTCCTCCCCCACCATACCCTCAACCGCTACACCTTACTAACCTCTACACCTGCGGCCTTCACACCTCCATCATGGACGTCGACCACCTCGCCACCACTCACATACCGGACGTCGTCCTTCTCACCGAAACCAGCCACACCTTACACAAACCCATATGGCATGTCGGCCTACACCAATACCACCTTGATAGCGCCCGACCCAAACATCACCAACTACCCCACAAACCTGCGGGCGACCTCTTCGCAGTCCGAAAATCCTCGTTCTACTTACTGTCTCCACTGTTCCACCTTGTCCCCTACATCGCCAACCTCCTCCTCGTTCCCCACTCCGTCACTCTTTGCCTCCTCATCTGCGCCTACATACCCCAAATTCACACCACAAATTAACCCTATACGCAAAAGAGGCAGCATAAGGCATCCGACTTGCCGACGACCATCCAACCCACCGCACAACAATGTATATGACACCCTGCCATCACGCACCCCCTAGCCCCACCTTCCTTCGTAGCGGCTCTTGCCTCGACCATTGGCTCTCCACCCCCCTCACCCCTGGTCCTCTCTCCGTCTGCCGTCTCAACCCTCCTTACCCCGCCCCACTTCACCGACCACTCGGCCGTACCCCTAGTCATCTATGCAACCTCCTCCCACATCTTCCACTCCCGCCCATCCGACAAACCCACACCCAATCACTCCTCCACCCGCAAGGAGAACTTCAAACTCCCCATCACATTACAACACATTCATGAATACCAAGCTAGCACTCCACACCTCATCTATTCGTCCCGTTCACAGCACCCGTCATGCCCGACCCAGGACCCTCCTCATGGACGCAACTCCTCATCACATTCAACCACGACCCCATGAACCCCGACCTCGACATGCTCCCCACCGGCACATTCACCGTGCACAACCACCACACACTCCATGACACCACCATCCTCTGCACCTCAGACGGACGCGCAGTCACAACCCTCTTCGGCCCCCGCATCCGACACCTATTCCTACTCTTCCGCCCCGACCTCACACACCGCTCGTTCGAAGAAAAGGTCTACCGCCTCGTCACCCGCCTAGGCTCCCGCTCGGAAACCCACTCACCCACACCCGCCACCACCACACCCAACCGGTGGGCCACTAGGGAGGACCTACTCACAGCACTCCGCAGCATATTCCACATCCAAACGGAACTCTACTCAGAACCCCTCAACAAATCACTACACTCTCACAGTTACCACTCACTCTACCCCGAACATATAGTATTGTCATTTAGCGGCAGCAACGCACCACACACCTGGCACGGCACTAACATCGCCGACCCGGAATACGACCACGAATGCATGCGCCGCGCCATGGAACACGCAATCACTAGCGCCCACTCCACGGCCTCACACATACCCAGCGCCACCGTCCTCATACTCCCCCGCTGGGAACACATACCATATCGTCATCCCAAGTACATCAAATCTCCATACACCCACCACCTCTACACCCTTCCCAACGACGCAAACACCTTCCTTACCCCCGACCAACATACATGCAACCCCACCCCCATCCCATTTGGCACACGTTGGATGGTCGACATCTACCTCGTCGCCAACCCCCTCGCACTTTCCACCTTACTCTCACACACAGCCATGACCGCACTACAAAACACTCTCGAGTCTCTCTACGACACGCACCTCCCCAACCCCACCATCACCATCCCACCAACACATCTCCTCGACGCTTACTCACCCCACTCCGCAGGCACCTACCATCTCCCCCCTCAACGTCACTCACCCCATCACCTACCCCCTTCCGGAACGTACGACACTAACATACTCCCCCACCAGAGGAGTACTTGCTTGGAATTGATAGGACTTCGTATACACAGACGGCTCCAAGAAGGGCGGCTCCTCCCCCCTTGGAGCGGCCGCCTCTCACCCCGCCTCGGACACACGCATAATTTTTTTCTTGACCTCCACCCCGCCCTCACACACCATCAATCGCGCTGAATTATTGGGCATCGACATAGGCCTCCAACTCGGCCACACCCACTCAGGCATCCGCACACACCTAGGCAAAATCAGGGCACACAACCACTCATTAGGCAACGACCTCGCAGACACCCTTGCCAACCAGGCTGCGGACGGACACCCACCCGACACAACATACACCACAGGTTCAGACGGCCCGAACGGAACTCATGCATACACGGGGTTGCTCGTTCACGCCCGAACGGCGATGCCGGGGGAGTGGGGTCGAAGAGAGCACAGGGCGGCGCGACATACAGTGGGTGCATGTATTGCTAAATTCGTGCATTTCAGAAGGGGTAGGATGGTAGCACGAGGAAGAGATAAACGTCGTACCTGTAGGGTTTTGATCAGGGCAATGGTTGGTACGGGGAGTAGAATCAAGCCAATAACATTTTTTTCGGGAAAGTGATAATTTATATTCAACGACGGCGCATTGTGAGCCGAACACTGCAACACTTTGGGGGGGGAGGGCCCTTAAAGGGAAGACATGTATGAAAGCCATGGCGCTCGCGACGAGTTTGTCTGCGGAGGCTATCGGGAGGAGACGTTGGGTGCTAAGATGTGCCTTAATGGGTGAAAAGGCGGGGCGGTCGTAGAGGTGACGTTCCTCCAACGAGGTAGCGCTTCGGTTGAGGAATTCCTTGGAGTCGTAAGCTTCGAGCGATCTGGGTAGGGGGGTGGGATAGAATGCTGTGATGGGGGCGGTCGGTGCATGGGTTGAAAATGAAAATAAAAATAGTGATTTACAACATATACCTCTATCGCGTTGTGTGGCAACTGTCTTAGGACCTTCTTGCTAATGCCATTTGAACTTAGAGAACAAAATGTAGGCCGGCCTCCATAATCCTTAATACTCCTAAGGACTAAGTCAGTGTAACCATACAAGGGAGTGTAAACAACTTACGGTAGAGCCGTTGCTTAATATCCTGCATTATATACTGCTCAGCGGAAAAAGTCCATTTGTGAATTACACAAATCCCCCTCATTGCGGAAATAGAAAACAGCCTACAATTAGTTCTTTCGCCAACTCCGATCGCCTTGCTAGGGAAATGGGGTTTAGTCCCCCTCTCGGCCTTCACCCGCTATTGGCACACCACCATAAAAGAACGGTTGAGGCAGTCGTAGACGTCCCTCCGTTACATTTCCTACCGGGGCTTGGTCGAGACCCGGAGGATTATTCGAGGCGGCCCCTTGCAGAGTGAGTAGCTGCCGGGGGATAGGTGGGGGTGAATCGGTTGGGTATGTTTGTTAGTGAAACGTCCGCCGCTAAAGATTCCTCTGGCGGGGGGCGGGAGCGTTGGGGTGTGGAGGCTATTGGGCGGGAGAGGTGGGGTTTTGGAGGCAAGATCTTGGCGAAGCATTTTTCCGTCGTGCGGTGGGAGCAAGAGGGGGCCTTCGGCTAACATAGCCGCGTATTCTTCCGCTATTTCATGGCGGGAGTTGGGGGCGGCTGCGCAAAGCGCGAGGCGGATGGTGAGGACGCAGTCGTCGTAGTCCATCGTATTAGGTGAGGCTTCAGTTGTGTCTTGAGGGCGGCGTTTAGAGGAGCGGATTAGCTGCCACGGGGCTTCTATACGCGTGTCCGTAGGCTAGGTATCCTCATCCATAGCTATAGGGTGCTCGATGGGCTGTTCTGCCGTAGCGGGGACTTGGTGAGGTTGATCCGCTGTGTCAGCAACGTCGGTGTTGTTAGTAGGCTAGGTAGAGATGTCCTCGTGGGTAACGTCTAGACTGCGTCTTGTGGAGGTTTGCAGTCGGAGTAGCATGTATGCTGCACGTCCAAGATAGGAGGAACGATCGACCGGGGTAATTATTTTGTCCGATCTGCCGAGAAGGCTCGCGCCGTGGGCGTATAGGCCAACTGAAGCGAAGATAATCTTGTGGCGTTCCGTAATATGGCGGTGTCGCGTGGGGCGGGACTTCTTCGGGAGGGGTAGACCGCTAGAGGACCACGTAGCTGCCGCGACTAGGCCGGTCGCGAGGTCGGTGTGGTTGATGGCGGCTTGGGTGTTTGGGATAGGCTTGGGAGGAAGGACTTCGCCTTCCTCAAGCGCATGAGCTGAGAGCAAGGTCGGCGCAGCGGGCAAGGGGATTAGGGTGCGGACTGTGGGCCTGTGGCTTAGTGCTGGCCACTCTTCGACGGGTGGCCCTTCTTGTCCGGTCTCTCGGACACGCCGGAGGACGTGATCGTGGGAGGGAGGCATGGTCGAGGGAGGGATCGACACGTTGTATTAGAGTTTGTTATCATAGTGGTTGCGATGTGCATGTTGTGTGTTCGGTTTTGTAGTGTAGTACGCGACTTGGTAGCTCGTGACCATGCATGCCATTGTTCTTTTGCTTTTTGACATGGGTTTGGTAGGCGGCGGTCGGGAACGTCCGGACGCTCATAGGGGTGCGCGAGGGAGTGCGCTCAGTTGGTTGTTTTTTGCAATCTTTGTTGTTCCGGAGAGTGTTGTAGTCTTTTGGTTGTATTTCATATCGGATTTAAACGTAGTGGCGCGGAAGCCGTCAGTGTGACGAAATTCAAAATAAGGAGGACTGCCCCCGGCACACAATTCCTACTTCATCCGGCTCCTCGAACCTAGATTTGTCGGCCACACGAACGGACGACAACGGTACTCCTCGATCAAAAAGATTCAGATATGGGAATGGAAATATTGCACTAACTACAGCCTCTCCCACACCGCACACATGCTTCGCGGCAAATATACCCCCCTCGCAAATGTCATTCGCTAACAGTGGCCGGGTACCGAAGTCGATATTCTTCCCATAGCCATGAGCCGCACGGACAGACCTCACACATCCACCATTACCAGCCTCACCTCCCTTCTCACCCTCCGCACGGACCCTCAAGACAAAATCATCTCAAAAACCCGACTCGACACAACACGCATCTTGGCGCAGCTCAAATTGCATATTGTCCAATGCCTACATCATCGTCTCCTTCTCATCTACCGCATCAAGTCTCGCACGACCACACGCCGCACCTCCACTTCTCGCTCCCACACATGCCCGTGAATGACATCCACTACCACCACGCACGACACAATCCCCGGGCGGGGATGAGTAAAAATTCCCAAGACCCTTTGCAAAGGTAGGATTTAGGCTGTTCACGGCCTATCCTTGACTAATAAGCTTCCTGCATTGCATAGTTGGTAAAGCCCAAAGACAACATCCGGTTTTACCCGGTACATGTTGTAAATAATTTCAATTTCAATAAAGAGGATTGCGCCTTTTAGTGTGTACCGTCCGGTATGTCTACGGATCCACTCACCGGGGTGAGCTATGCTCGGTTGGGAAGAGGTGGACGGATCCCACTATCCAGCGGGTCCGGTTTCAACCAGTCTATCGCTCATGGGGTGGCCAAGCCCGGAGCTTAGACGGTCGGGGGGTAAGTTCATCCGAGCTCCCAACCCATACCTATTTTGCTTGTCAGTAACACTTATTAGTACTTTGGAATTTATTACGGTGTTTAGTGACGGCATCATACGTATTTTTCCGACTGCATGCTCCTACCGAACGCCGCATGGCAAAGCGAAGCGAACTGCCGCAACCCGCCGTGGGGAGCAATGCCCGCACTATGCGGGAAGCTGCGAAAATCAAGAGCGGAAGTTACCGTCATCGCACTACATTGGCCCATAAGCCTTGGTTCGAGCAGCCACACAACATGGCAACCGATACCATTCACTACCCCGCCACACACGACATCTTCTCCCCATGGCGGCGGGGCTCGCGCGAGGGGGTCGGACCTCCATGGTGGAGCGTAGTGGTCTTTTGGCTACCACGCCGGCTTGGCTACACACCCGCAGAGGCACAATAGGACGAACTTTACATATCTCACGCCCATCGCACAAGCCCCCGACCTACGCCTCCTCGCACACGCACCGCATGGACGGCCACGGCACGCCCGGTACTATCTACGCGAACCCGACGCCCACGCGCCGTGGACAGCTACCATGACAGCCCACCTACGCTATATGTTAGGGATCGACATCGTCGGGACCACAACACTCAACCTCCCCAGTAGCTCGCTTGCGCCTACCACGTACGCGAACTACGACAGCGGCATGCGACAGTTCGCCGCCTTTTGCCACCATGAAGGCATTCGCCCACTACATGCCACCAGCCCACCACGCATTCCATTGTCCACTACACGGTTTGGCTCGAACTGCAAGGAACCGTCACTGTAGCTTCGCTACAACAAAACTACTCGGCTGTCAACAAGTTTTTTTCGCGACCACCAAGAGGAGCCAATCGCCGTCGGTGATCTGCTCGAGCACTCACGGCGTGTCGTTTAGATGCAAAAAAATCGAATGTTAGCCTCGGACTCGCTTAGCCTCGGACTTAGCCTCGACTCCCGCTTCCATCGCCGCGGGCACACGCCCTCCTCCATTCAGCCGCACAACTACGCGAACACTTGACATGGACACCGGCTACACGAAACACGAGCGCAAGATTCCGGGCTACCCGTACGGTTTGTACAAACTACGCGATTTTCCTGCCGAGCAGAGGCCGGAGTGCGCTGCCAAACCGAGGACATTACTATCGATAGACCATTAGGACAATTTGTTTCTTCATCAGAAAGTCTAACGTCGACCGACGACGCGAAGCGGCCGACGAGCATGTCTTGTCTATCCCGATCGAAGCCAACCCTACCGCCCTCGCCGACCAAATGGAATGCGATATACAACCAAAAAGATTGCATATCGCGTAAAGTTCTAAAATAGCCCCCCACCAGCTGTAATATGCATTTTCGCACCTTACTAGAGCTCGGCAGACTGTCAAGCAACATTAACCCTCTCCGCCTGACAGCTCGAAGCGTACACCGCCTTCGGAGCCGCCCCACCCATGCTTTAAATGGACGTCGTACATCCTCCGCAAGGGAGCCGCCTCCGCTGCTAGTAGCATCGGAGCCCCGCTCCACGTCATCGAATACATGGGTGGTTGGGCCAAGAACATCGCAGTGACTAAAGGGAAATACATCAACCCCACCGTGACGCCATTTGAAGCGGCGTGGCAGTACTTCTGTTGGCTCGTCCCGTCACGACCGCTTCACTAAAACTAGGCCGCGCAAGCCCCCGGCTTTACACTACTGGCAGAGCGTGCCCTCGGGTAAGTGGTCCGATTGTTTTAAATCTACAGGTTTGCAAGACTTCCTTACATGTGTGACATAACGTACACCCTAGCGGTAAAGCGTTTATGTAAGAGCGGTGCGTCTTATTACCCAGACCTCGATCCCGAGGTAACCATCGAGCATTGGTGAACGCCTCGCGAAACGCCCCAAGCCTTGCCCCCAACGACACTGGCTAGCGGCAACCCTTAAGCCGGTGCTACCCCCGCCGAGCACTGGCCCTCTCTACTTTGCGCTCGCCCATGTGGCTCGAGCAACCCACCCACCCAACCCATCATTTTAATGCTAGTCACTACCCCGCATACCAAGCATGTTGTGGTCTTTTTGCCAAATTGTACGTAATTACATATCTTTGACAAAATGTGCCCTCGAGTAGCAAAAAATAAATAATTCATGTCGTCGTCCAAATCATCGGCGGCGTCTCTCGACGACGCCGCCGAACGGTGCGTAGTAGCGACTACAGGTGTAGTAGCGACTGGCTGGCATCACCTTGTGGCTGCTGTTGTGGTTGTCAGCCGTCAGGCAAGTTTTGGCTGCAGCTCGGCAAAGCCTAAACTCTAAGCACGTCGCAGCTGGTGTGTCGTCAATGCACTGGTAGTGGAGCAGACAGTTTATGAAGGCTGTCTAGAGCGACTCCTGTATCACTCGCTCATCGGAGAAACCCGTCGCTTGCACTCGTCAACTTCCGGCACACGCAGGTCGCAGCTCGCTCACTGCAACCCAGCGCGACGTCACGCATCGCGCTGTGATGGCCACAGCGCAGCGCTACCTACTGTTCCACGAGTATCTTGGTACCTCTTTCGCAGGATGGCAGCGGCAGCGCGACAAACGGACGGTTCAGGGGACGCTCGAGGTACGGCATGCCGCCATCCCGACATTCGTCTTTCCTCACAAGCTACACAGAACAACAACGCGAGTGCGACGTCAAACCTACCCATCCCTCTATCAAACCGTATTTCTAGCTCCAACGTCCATTGACACGTGCGCCCACTGCCCACCTCTCGACGAGCTGACGCGATGGAACACGACAATATAAGACACGCGTGCCGTGCACACATCAGGAGGCGATTGCGAAGTTTATGGCGACAGAGGGAGTGTCAGTCACGGGCTCCTCCCGCACGGTGCGCTACCCTGTCACGGTGCCGCACTGCTGCGCCCTCCAAAAGCGCGTGTCAATCGTCATAATGGCTGATGCAGTGAAGGCGTCCCATCTGAGACCGCCAGCGTTCTGTTTCCCATGTGCATGAATCATAGGATAGTGGCGTGCATGCAGCGTTGAACAGCTGCCATGTGGACCTCACACGAGTCTCTAAGCAAGGAAAGGAGGTGTGACATGCGCGCGTGTGTGTGTGTAGTTGGTGTAGAGGCTCGCAAACGGGATGTTTGGATCGGATTTGAACTCGGGTGCATGGGCTTGGATGCGCAGGTGGCTCCGCATGATCCGGACGTGGTCACTCGCGGCGTAAACCACTTCCTGTCCAAGCTGGGCAATGACGTGCGACTCGTGAAGTGCCTCGCGGTGCCACCGGACTTTCACGCCCGCCACAGAGCGTCCGCCCGAACGTGAGCTCGTGAGCAATGTCCTGCCATTATTATGACAGGCCGCCACCATAACACAATGCTGATGCACCGTTCACCCCCGCGTCTTTTCTGTCAGCACAGGTACCACTACCGTATCCTCACCGGCGTCCAGCCACCCTCAGTCTTTGAGCAGCGAACTGTCTGGCACATCAAGGTACGTAGATCTCTCTCCCCCCCCCCCCACACCCTCAGATGAACACACTTGCACACAAATACTCACACACGCGCGCGCACACATATGCATCCTTACACTGTCACGTGGTGTCCGACACTAATGAGACATAGGCCAGTTTGCGGAATGGCCATGGTATGGATGTCGTAGTGGCGAGTTTGATGTTCCTTCGTTCACTGCATGTGTGAAAAAAAAGGTTGATGATGGTAGGGGTGGGAGGGTCGGTTCAAATGTGAAGGCGGGCTTCGAGCCTCACGCCTTTCATGTGTCACTGCAAGCAACTTATGGGGTTGACAATAGGTATGGACGAAGGAAGCATTGAGTTCCCTGTGTCAACGAAAGGGAATAGGAGGGGGGTGCCTCTCCATGGAAGTGATTCAGCTGCTGCCTCATCGTATGAGCAAGGAAAAGGCAACAGTGAGAATGAGGGGAGGACGAGGGGGGGGGCTGAAGTGGGTGTGGGTGCTGCTTGTGATGCCCTTCGAAGGAGCATCTGGACGTGATGGAGATGTCCAAGGCGGCTTCCATGTTGCAGGGCGACCACGACTTTAGTTCGTTCCGTGCTTCTGGCTGTGTGTCCAACTCTCCGGTACCCCCGCGCCCCATCCCTCCCTCCTCGTTATCACCCCTCGGCCCACGTGCCGTGCTTCGTTCCCTCCCACGGTCACCAGGTTTGACTCATCTTACACACTGTTGTCTGCCATACATATTGGGAATCCAGCAACGGACATTAGACGAGTTGTCTGTGCGCGTGACCGATGGCGGGGGGCAGTGGGACCCGAGCTCGTCGACTCCGTCTCTTTCCGCCACTCGGCAATGTATCCTCATAACCGCGCGGGCCCGCTCTTTCCTCTACCACCAGGTAAGCTGATGATCCACGGGCCGTGTGTTTACGAGCTGTTGCGAGAGGCTTCACGAGGGGCAAAATAATATGTTTATGTTGTGGTTGAGGTGAAGCGATACTGATATATATTTTGTTTGACGGAAACGTGGGTTTGTGTGACCCACGGCGGTACAGGTGCGAATGATGGTCGGTGTGCTGAAGGCGGTGGGGACAGGGCACGTGCAACCGAGCGCGATTCCCGGCATTTTGAACAAGCGAAGTCCCACCGCGTTGCCGTGCAAGATGGCGGCGCCCTCGGGGCTGTTCCTCGCGCGCGTGCACTATGACGGGGCGGGGGTCGACGAGCCGTGAGGCGTTGAGGGCCGGAAAAAAGTCAAAGCGTGTCGGTGTGGTAGCGAACAGGAGGGGCAGCTGTAGCTGTAGCTCAAATGTTTTCTTACAAGGAAAAGCTGTGGAGGCCACCTAGCTGTAGCTGTAGCTCAAATGATTTACTTACAAATATGTAACGAAAGGATTCTTACACTCCACAAATTTCCGGATTACGCATCGTACCTTTGCACAAGAATATTATATGAATATCGTAATATTGAATTGAAACGATTGACAAGTTTTTCAATCGCTGTTGGGCCTCAAGGACTCGCGCCGACGAATGGGTAAGAGAGGAGAATTCGAGCACCACGTGGCTTGTGTCCGTGATGGGGTTTTCGCGCACCCGTGTGCGGTAGTTTGCCTCATGCAACAACACAAGTCAAGTCTGCAGGCGGGTGTCCGGCAGGAAAGACGTCGAAGATGTTGTTGTTAGTGCAAATGTCAATATAATAAAGAAGACAAGCCTATATTGAGTCTATAGCATGGTGGCGTTGAAGTCTGCCCAGGTCAGCCCACTTCAGCCTGAAGCGCCGCATACAACTAAATTCAATTTAGCCTGAAATCCTATGTAAAAGGCATGAACTACCCCCTCGAAGTCTCTCGCGACTTAAGTTTGACTAGAAACATCCGCGATTCTATGCATCATTTTCGACTTTGGGTTACAGGCAATTTCCAGTGAGTTTTGCCCCTTAAGTACGAGCCATGGCGCCCGCCGGCGGCGCAGCGGCGGCGGCCCCGGAGAGGGGTGCGCTCGTAGGCCCGTCGGCACCTACCTCTACCTCCACGCGGTGGGCGCTGGTAACCCCATAGCCGTGCCAGGCCTGGCACGGTAGGGGGCTGAACGAGGTACCGGCAGCTGCGATCCGCGGGATCAGCAGCTGTCGGGAAGCCCTGTACGGAGGGTTTTGGAAAACATAATATCCGTACACCGGCACAGGGATCTCCCGCTCGGGCAGTCCGATATGTTTTTTTCGCGACTAAATACTCGCAGATACTCTCCCGACGATGGGGCGGGGGCGGCGTTTGCGAAATATGTTTTGGCGGTAAGGGATACGGACGGATCAGCGGAGGGACGAGGGTGTTGGAGCTGGCGGCGGACAGCTGGGAAGCAGCGCTTGGGACAACGCTCGCTAGCAGTCGCCAGCCCTGTGAGAGTCTCAAGTCTCCCCTGGGGGCGAGGCCTGATGCTACGCAGGACGGAGGCTGGTCGCAGCCGGAGGAGCGGCACGGTCTGGCGGCGGCGGTCCTTAGGATCGCCCGCCGCCGGAAAAGCCCGGTACGGGGGGTTTTTGGAAAAATTCCCGTACCCACCATCTTTTGAGGACCGGCGACTCGATCCCTGTGTTCATCCAACCCCTTCCCTAGTCGGTACCCGGTTATCGATAGGCTGCCTCAGGCAGTGTGCCTAGGGTTATCGTAACGGCACACTGCTCGTAAAGGCGACCCCCTAACAACGTAAACCACCGGGGGAGGGTACGGACGGCCACAACGCGATCAGATAGGTGTTGGAACCAGACGGGAAAAGGACAGGGGACAGGAGAAAATCTGGCTCGGGGGCAGGAGAGCCAGCCGGACACCGTCTGCAGCCTAGTTATTCTCTCTTCTCAGCCCCCGAAGGAGGAGAGAAGACTCGGCTAGGTGGCGAGCTGCGTCGAGAGGAGCGGCTAATACCTCGGGCGGGGTGGAGCACGGATCGGGGCGGGACCGACGACGACCTATGCGAGGGGGGTTTTTCACCTGCCTTTCCCCCCAAGCTCCGGCACGACCGGAGTCGCACGGGAGCCGAGGTCAGGCAGGTTCGCCTCGACCAGCTCCAGCTGGACAGCCTTGCTGATCAGCGACCCCGCAGCGGCTGGAGCAGGCCGCGTAACGTGGAGACTAGCGACATTTTATTTTTCATACTGTATCCAAAAAAAATACGTATAGATCAAAAAAATTATAAATACCTGGATACGGGTATGTTTTTGACGGTATCGTTACTGCCATTGGAGAGGTTGGGATTAGTGGTTCACGGTCTACCTCACGCTTAGAAGTCCAACTACAGGTTGAGCATAGCAAAAGGGGGGGCCCAGAGACAGCAGCCGGTTTTTACTGGTATTGTTGTAAACAATTTCAAATTTCAATACGAGCCATGGCCTATTTATGACGTCCTTATATTTCACAATATAATAATATATTGCAAAACTCGTATCAACAGTTTATGAAAGTGAAAATGATTATCATCTCATTGAGTACGTGAGTTTGTATCATACCCCCCCCCCCGGAGTTGCATGCATCAAATCGATGGTGTAAAGTGCAAACAACAAACATATAGAAAGGAATAATAATCACGACGCCGTCCTTGTATTCTGGTGCTGTACCGGGTACTCATCGCTGCGTGCCTAATTTATTAAGTCCTTGCGAAAAAACTAACATAGGAGGTAAGCAAACGTCTATAAACAAATAGGTTTTGTTATTAATGATGTAGAACACTCCGAACTATAGAGAAGTGCGCGATGGCAAATGATGTTGATAGCGTGACTATGACGACTTCATGTAATATACCTGCACACACACACACACACACACACACACACACACACACACACACACACACACACACACACACACACACACACACACACACACACACACACACACACAAACACACACACACACACACAAAGTACACATACAGGAAATGAACAAACACAAACACACACACACACACACACACACACACACACACACACACACACACACACACAAACACACACACACACACACACACACAAACACACACACACAGTACACACACACATTACACATACACGAAATGTACAAACGCAAACACACACACACACACATACACAATAAACAGACTCCATCTCCTTCACACACACAATATACATACGCAGACACACACACACACACACACACACACACACACACACACACACACACACACACACACGAGCGCGCGCTCGTGCATGCTCTTATCGTTTTATACTACTACTACCAACATATATTACTTTGTTTCTGAAAGCTCGTCAGGTGTGAACTGAGCTCAATTCTGTAGTAGCTAGAAAGTAATGCGACAAAACTGCTATACTGTTGTATGTATGATACTTTTGGTCTTGCCCTTTTGGTTCCCCTCCCTCTTTTCATGTCCAAGTTCATATTGTGCTTCTTGTAATTCGTCTTATGTATGATACTCGACGTGTTTATCATACTATAAACCAACTGGTTTTTCGCGCAGCTGTGTGACCAAACACACCCCTACCTACTATGTACATCTAAAGCATTTGGCCGTTTCATAGGCATTTCAAAGGATTGAATTCAGGCTGAACACACTTCATAGCTGGATAGCTGAATTAAATTCAGTTCATTTCTAGTTGTTTTCAGCTGAATTCATTTAGTTCAGCATGAACCGAAGACCTAGAAGTCCGCTTCAACGCAACCATGGTCTATATATGTACTCGGTAGTAAATCAGCTAAACCCTACACGTACTTGTACCGGTTAAAACGCTCATACCTCGACACGTGCGACATGATATATCATAGCCTTTTGCAACGAAATGTGCGGCGAGAATTCATGCAACGTCATGTTGCTGCTCTTCATGGCAATTTGGGTTCCCATCTTCTCGACACTTTGCATGAAGGCACTGTTGATGCTGTGGCATGCCTTCATGTTCCTCGGGCTTAGGCATGTGGTTTTTTTCATGCTTGCTCCTTTTTGCTTGGTGGGTTTCTTGTATTTTCTAGTACAAGAATGTTGCATAATCTTTCCAATAGCCACAATAATACGACCCACATGTCCGATAAATGTGAAATGAATCACACAAGAGAAGGGCTCAAGCTGGGGAAAGGACGGCAAGCAAAAGTCGTTGTGATTGCAATTCATGTACCGCATGAAGGCAGTGCTAATGTTGTGGCATGCCTTCTTGTTCCTCGGGCTTGGGTTTTTTTCCTCTTTTCTTTTTTTGTGCTTGGTGGTGTCCGCTTCTTTTTCTTGTGTTTTCTTTTTTAATTCATGTATCGTGAGGCCGGGCGGGTAATTCTAAATACGCGCGTAATTTCTGAATAATCACTGGAGACACAATGCATGTAACGTCGAAAAATAAAGCCCCATCATAGATTCATAAAAGACAATTTGTGATTAATGATTCGTCTCCCACCCCAGGCAGTCTTGCATTGGGAGCTCATTATGGCAAACTTGATGCGCACCTCCGCACTTCTGCTTTGCTTGGCACGCTTTCGGTTTATGCGGTCCATGACTACCATCTGTTCGCTCTAGAGGATGGGGGCCGGTTGGCGCCTATGACGGTTGAATTGGTTGATCGTATTTACGCAATTTTGGTGGCAGTTTGTCGCTTCCTTGGCGTGGGTGCTATTGCTGACTCTCGGTTTTTGCGTTTTGAGAGTTATGCCCGTATGCAACATTTCGTTCGTCGAACTACTTCTATTCTTGTTCGACATTTTTGGGGGATGTGGGGCGAGAATTCATGCAGCGTCTTTTTGCTGCTCTTCATGGTACTTTGGGTTCCCGTCTCCACGACGCTATGCACGAGGGCAGTGTTGATGCTATGGCATGCCTTCTTGTTCCTCGGGCTTAGGTTTTTCCCTCTTTTCTTCATTTTGCTTGGTGGTCTCCGCTGCTTTTTCTTGTAAGAATTTTGTAAATACATCACTGCAGAGACAATCTAGAATAATGAAGCCCACCGTATCGTCATAGATTCATAATTGACGATTTGTGATGAATGACTATTGCTGTGGCATCCCTTCCTTCCCCCTTTTTGCTTGGTGGTTTCCGTTGCCTTTTCCTTGTATGAATAAGAGTTTTATACCGCATTCTTATAATGAATGACTACCCATTTCGCTTGGCTATTTTGGTGGCAGCTCGTCGCTTCCATGGCATGGGTGCTGCTGACTCTCACTTCTTGCGCGTCTGCAACATTTCATTTGTCGAACTACTTATGTTCCTTTTCGGCGTTTTTCGGGGGATGCGCAATGTGAATTCATACAACGTCTTTCTGCAGCTCTTCATGGCACTTTGGGTTCCTATCTCCGCGACGCTTTGCAGGAGGGCAGTGCTTACGCTGTGGCATGCCTTATTGTCTGCCCTACCCGTCCGGCCGTCGACCCATTCGAGAAATGCGAGAAGGACCAAGGCCTATCTCACGGAGCAAAACATTTCGGGAGTGCGATACATGAACTACAAAGAAAGCAATATGAGGGAGGGCTTGGCGCCATAACTGGAAAAACCTCCCATTTCCTGTAAAATGGGTGGCGCCATGAAGGGAAGGGGGGACACCGCCTAAAAGTAAGGCATTTATATCTTCGGGGGATGGAGCGAAACGACGCACAAAACCATTAAAATCTGGGGCTAGCGCCCCAAAATTACGACGGTGGCATTCCCAACGTGGGCATTCAAGCAAAATATGTTCTATAGATTCAATAACATCCCCGCCGCATGCAGGACAATGATGGAGAAAAAGTTTAGGCATAGCATGAATGCGGGCAGGACGACGGGCTGTGGGAAATACACGCGTACGCAATTGAATCATAATGTGTAACCATGTAACGGCCCCCGCGGGAATGCCCGTGCCGTATTGTGGCAATGGGTTCCCAACATATGGGGCATGGGAATAAATACTCCGCGTATTAGTACATGCCGACGATGATGTCTCGAATCGACCTCATGCCGCTGCTTTAACTAGATTAGAGGCCACGCGTGGTTGCAAAGACCTCCAAGCGGGTGGGACGCGTACGTTTTGGGCTAATTCCGCGCTTGCCCTAGCAAAACGATCCAGCCACCGCACGGTCCCAGACGTCCAAGTATTTGGGCGCATACGACTAGGTTGGCGCACTAGATCGCTTATGCATGTATTTAGGGTGGGCGCTTTAAGGAACGCCCTAGTCCTAGCCGCTGCTGTCATTGCTTCTATGGGCGCTATTCCTAGCTCCCGTAGTAGTGGCGCCGTGGCCACCCCAGGGGCCTTTGCACCCACCCCAACTAGGCGCCTCAAATATTGATTTAATATAGTTTGTAGTCTATTGACGCCGCTAGTCGAGTTCATCCCCCATACTTCACACCCGTAAGTAAGGACCGGCAATATGCAGGTCTTAAGCACCGAGGTGCGTACATTAATGGGGATATCCCGCCCTCCTAACACCGAGTCGAGCGCTTCAACGGCGCGCCTACTTTTGAATACCCTATAGTGTACAATCACTTATTGGGATTGGGATTAGGAAAAGTCTTGAACTAGTGCGCATCGTTACGATGGGTACATGAGCATTATTTCTGTGCTTGCAAAAATACACAGTGAGAGAGACAGGGTGTGTGCATAATTACAAAAAATACATAATGCGAGAGAAGAAAGTGTGTGTGTATGTGTGTGATGTGTGTGTGTGTGTGTTTGTGTGTGTGTATGTGTGTGTGTTTGTGTGTGTGTGTGTGTGTGTGTGTGTATGTGTATGTGTCTGTGTGTGAAAAAGAAGTATCACGACTATGGGCCTCCATGGAATAGTGAGAGACATAAGGTTTGTGTATATAAAATACAAAGAAAAATGATTACAAAAATACAAGAACGACAGGCAAAAAGAACTAAGGGCCACTCGTATAATATATTATGATAATAATTACAATGACAGTAGTGGAATCAACCAACAAAGAAGAAAAGAAAACAGGCACATGAGCATAAGCCCTCGGAGCATGAAGGCAGGCAGGAGCAGCTGCACCACCCTCTTGCAAGGCGTCTCGAAGATAGGAACCCAGCGTGCCATGAAGAACCAAAGAAATGCATTGCGTGAAGAAGTTAACATAGTGTTTTTAAGTGAACATTCATTATTTTCTGTTGTCCAATGATGAGAGATACACACACACAAATATAAACCCACCCACCTTCCACCGCAGATCCGTCCATACAATCCTCGCCGCCAAAAACTCCCTAGGTATTGTTGCCACGCCCTGAGCATGGCAATATTCGAGAAGTGTGTATCTAGTCTTGAAAGGTAATATCGGAGGGGCCGAACGGGAGGTCCTGGCGCTAGTAGTGTACAAGTGTTATTTTCAAAAGCTCTCCGCGCATGCGTGGCTCTCCTGACAATTGATGATCGCGCGCATCGTAGTTGTGGGCCCACCCCGCCTATCTCCCTACCGTGCTAGGCCTAGCATGGCATTAGGGTTGCGAGCCTCGAGGAAATATTGGTCAGTGCCGGCGGGCTTGGGAGCGCAACCCTCTCCGGGGACCGGGGCCGCCGTCGCTGCACTGCCGGCGGGCGCCGACATGGTATCATGCTCTCATTCTAGTGCAAAAGGAAGTGATGGTAATTCAGAATGGTTGGGAACGCGTGCCATTGCGCTATGAAATCGAAGTGAAGTTACTCGCGTTTGCTCTCAGTAGCGCGCACGGTGCCCGTAAGAGACGGAGGAAGTGTCACGCCAACCACAACATTTGAACCCATGACCATCTTGTTGAGCAATCGACAGAGCAGTCACTACATTCTCGACTTTAGACGGTGTTCGCAAGTCGTAACTTACGCATTGCGATGGTAGAGAAGTAGCGCAAACGTAAACAAGCTAAACCTTGGTTTTCGGGCAATGGAAGTCGAACAATCTCACCGCGAAACACGGTCAAATCATAAGTAGTAAAACTGAATGAGCTGGGAAATGCAAAACTTATAACATATCTATAGCACATGGCAGAGGTTTTTGTTATAACGTTCGTTACAACGTAGTTCTTTTGGCGAAAACACCAAACCCTAATGAGAAGTATTTAGAGGTCGGATTGCCAAATCCAGATATTAAAGTACTAGCAGGCGCGCAACGCGCGCATGAAGCCCAATTGTGTACTTTCATGGGGGAATTGGCCGTCAAGTTTGTTCAAGGGCCAGAGTTTTTCGGTTTTGACGTACGTTTATTTAAACCCCCAACAACGTTTTGTCGTTTCTAGTCACTGAGCCTGTCTCTTCGACGAGTTCACTAATGATTGCGTCAACATCCCCCCCATTAGGCAACGCAAACCCGGCAAGAAACTATTTTTCCGGTCTTGTTATGCTCGCGGTTAAGGAGGATAAGCGTAACACCCGAACGAGTTGCAAACATCCAGACATGCAACAAAATCACCACGCATTGACCAAGGCCAAGGGAAGCCATGTCAAATCAACGGTAGAGCAACGAATGATCGAGTGTCGCGATAGTAAAGGCGTGTTAAGCACACATATCTCTGAAGCCAATGTGGTAATTTGCTCATCTTTCAAATAAGCCACCGCATCAAACATCGATATATATATTAGATAAGTCTTATTAGAGCGTGATGTATCCGCCGCATCAAGCGCATAAACGCGTCCATGAAGTAGTGCCCCATTTAATCAATGCATCCATGGATTAGTGGCATATTTAATCTATGCTTCCATGAATTAGTGTCCTATTTAATCGATCGATGTATGATACATGAAGTAGCACCGCAATTAAACAATGCATCGCCCAAGAATTATTAGTGGCGTATTTAATTGATGCACAACGGATTAATTACCTACGTGACTCCGGAACATCGGTCGCATCGATATGCATCAGTTCAAAAATTATTGTCTTTCTATGCTATAGTTCATCGCGATTCAGTTTTGCTACTCAGCCATATTCAAGGCTACTATATTGCAATCCGGCTAGTTGATTTGTTGAAATTGTATGAGCGAGCATGTCGATGTTGAAGCACCCATGCACTCGTCCCGCATTACCATCATTAATGCTTAATTGCGTGTCCATGAATTATGGCCCTACTTAATCGATGCGTCCATGAATAAGTGCTCTGTTAAATCAATGAGCTCATGAACTACTGCCCCATTTCTTTATCGGTGCATCCACGAATTAGTGGCCCATTTCATTAATACATCCATGAATATTAGTGCTCTACTTCATGGATGTGTCCATGAATTAGGAGAGTAATCAAACCAATGATGCGTCATCATGAAAGTTTTATGCATTGCCCTGGGTGCTCGATCCTTAACTTTTTAGGATGATACGGAGGCTAGCTTGAAAACTGCTGGCACAAATCAATTGCACAGGCGGGTGTGAATAAGGCAAGGGAAGGATTGAAGATCTTGTTTATTGTTACTAACAAACATTAAGAAAAGAAATAAAAAATAAGAGAAAATGAAAATGTGTTTGTATCCTTTATCCATTGCACTAAGCTTAAATAGGCCTAGTTAGCTTCCGCCAGTCTTCGATTGCTTCTTGTGGCTTCCGTTGGTTAGGGTGCTCGTGTAACGGGCATTCGCAGAAGGCCTTGCCTTGGGAAATCACTCCCGAGCGTCTTAATAATGGAGCATGTTAAACTAGCTGTGCGTACCGTACGTACCGGGAGGAACAAGTAGTACACTGCAACGAACAGTGTCCTCAAGCTCTACACTGCAGAATATAACTCCTAGCACAATCTTTCCGCGGAAAGTAGGTCAAGCAAAGTAACGAGTACATGCACAATGTCTTGTAACGTAGTGGAGCAAGAGTGTACTCGTCACGGGGAGAGCTGCACGCAAAGAAGTGGAATTGAAATTATGATAGGCTGAAAAAGATATTCGGATTTTAAAGGCTGTATGGTATGTAATAAACGCTACCTAAGATGCCTCGCCGCGATCAAGAAATCCAAATAAAATGTACACAGAAAGTAGGTAGCCAATTCCAATACTTTTTGAAATCCGTTCCAAATGGGCAATCTCTCCAATCTATTGCTACAACCCATACGACCCAGCAACCGGTTCTTGATGCAAGACGCAATTCTCGAAAACATCACGTCAACGTCATTACCACTGTCACGTCTCCCCCGACAGAGGGTCGTTGCTCCGGGTGGCCCATGAATGGTGTTCAAAAAATGTTTGTTGCATCATTATAGATACTAGGCGCTAGATACTAGTCCACCCCATCCCTCTACGATGCACGTCTGGTGCAGCTACCTTCCCAGACCTGCGCCCCTATGATACTTCTACCGTCCTCTCTGCCCTCTTCTCCGGGCTTGCGTATGGACTGCTGAGTTTGTATTCAGGCCGGGACGCCGCCTGCGCATTTGTTTCCGACCTGGCGGCAAAGCGGGAGGGCCCCACGGGAGTACTCTCCGCAGATGCGCCCGGCACCATGTGTCCCAACTCCTTGGCAGACTGCGTCTGCCGGCTGTGTAGATCCGCCAGCGCCTCCGTCCTGTCCCTGCTGGGCAGCCCCTGTGGATTATATACAATGGAGCCAAACCCGCGCGGCGTGTCTTGCTGCGAGGGGGCAGGCTCCTCGCTCGTGGTGGAGGCGATGCGCTCAATGGTGGCCGCCAGGACGGGGTCGTCGTAAATGGGTATCGCATCACAGCTTGCACTCCGCGTCCTGCGGCCACGCCGTATCTTGGCCGCCATCTTTTCCAACCGTGTTACAATCTGCAGATGAGGAGAAACGGAATAAGACATTTCAGGCAAGGCTTGAAATGGTGCAGACGATCCATCATATAGCAGCACACACAGTGTTATATAACACATATGTCACAAGATATATAAAGGGAAACAGAGTGATGTGAAGTGTGCTTGAGGTACCTCTGACATGTTGGGGCGAGCCCGTGGGTCAGCCTTCCAACAGTCCTCCACCAGCTTGCGCAGTGGACTCGGAAGGGAAGGGGGGATGGGCAGCCGCTCGTCGTCGTTCATGATGGCGATGACCAGCTGCCATGGAGAATCGTTGATGAGGTCCTGCCACGGGCGCTGCCGGGTCCAGATCTCCCAGATGCACACCCCAAACGCGTACACATCCACCTTTTCGCTCACGCGGTTGCTGAATTGCTCGGGGGCCATGTAGGCCCAGGTCCCAACGCACTCGGTGGTGATGCTTGTCTTGTTGGGGTCTCTCGCACGGCTGATGCCGAACTGCACATGGTAACATAGAAAGTAGCCTGAGTACCTCCTCCAAATGCAACTGGATTAATATCCATGTATACAACTGCATTCCTGTACGCGCGCGCTCGTGTGTGATGGGGAGGGGGGGGGGGGGGGGGGGGGGGGGGGGGCTTACATCGATCAGCTTGGGATGTTGCTCCTCATCCATGAGGAGGTTGTCAAGCTTGAGGTCGCGGTGCACCACACCAACCGCGTGCAATGCCTCCAGGCCCTTGGCGATGTCGATGCAGTACTGCAGTGTGGTCATGAGGCTGAGGCGGGGGCGGGTGTGGTCGTGGATGCGGGAGGCGAGGGTCCCGTGCGGGAGCAGCTCATACACGATCCAACAGGTGGGACCCTCCACGTCAGCGGCAATCATGTCCACAACCTGCTTCACGCCCCGGAACCGGCCCATCATTCCTGCCTCTTCCTGAAAGCTGCGTATCTTGTCACCCCGCTCCTTTGCGTTTCTGGACGGCGTCATCACCTTCACTGCGCACCTACGCGGCCTGAACGGCGTGACTGGCGCTCCGCCTGGCGATCGCTCATGTCCACCCGGTGGCGTGGGCGACCACGTGCCCAGGAACACTTGCCCGTACCCACCCGACCCCAGCAGCACGTTCCAATCAATCTCGAGCTCCTCGGGGAAGTTAGGCAGCGACTCGGGGCGGGGCCCAATGTGCCCAAACCCTGCAGACCCCTGAGACGCAATAGAGCCAGAGCCTGAGGCAGACATTTCAGAGCCGTGCCGCCCAGTGGTTGTACCTGCGCAGAGGCACACGGAAGATAAAAAGTAACAAAGGGTTGGCAACCACATCTTCATGGCTGACTCAAACAATGGACGTCGATGGCAGTCAGGGACTGGCCTCACCTCGTGTCCTGTCAGGAGAGCCACCCATCGATGGCACAACCTCAACTGCCACCCCGGTTTGCAGCTGAATGGCAACCCCATTGCTCCCCTTCCCGCCTATCTTTGGGAGATGGGACTTCACCAGGATCGCGTCCCTTGAAGTTGGCTGGTCACGGGAGCCGACGCTGCTGGGGGAGTTCATTGAGGATGGGGTCTCCTTCGCCATTGTGTCTCCTTTGCGGGTGAGAGAGTTAATGGCCAAAAGGTCCACGAACATGTCGAAGAGGCTGCGTTTCTTTCCCTGGTTTTTTCCGTCTTTCTTCACGCCACCACGCAAACAGCAGATCACCAGACTAAGCACGACCAACAGAGCAACACCACTGACTATAGAGGCCACAATTGCGACAGTCTTGGGCGATTCCTCATATCCATCATTAGAAGTAACACTCTCGACATCACCTCCGCCTGCTACATGCCACACACAGCTATCACTTCTCTTCTTGTAGTGAATAAAAAACTCATCTGCATACAGTAGCCACAACGTTAGGCGAAAAAGGGCGTAGGATACCTGGGTCCAAAGGAGGTCCCGATGTTGGAGGAGGGGACAGTGAAGGCTCTGGCGTGTCCATAGGAAATTCATCTGTCCGCGGGACGGATGGGAGAGGTACTGGGGGACTGGGTACCAGGGCGGTGCACTTGGTGGGTGGGAACAAAATCTGGGCTGAGTTCAGACAGGACTGGACACACTGCTGTGGACGCGGCTCCAGAAAATAGGGCTCCTGGTTTGTGATTACCACACTCTCTGCGAATCCAAGTGAGGAGGTTCCGCGCGTGAGCTGCGCCGTATGCACCGCCTGCTCTCCACACGTTGTGGTATGTAGATTCGCGTCAACCCCACAGGACAGCGGCCAGCAGCCCTGCATTAGTTCAGCCGCTGCGCTGCTTGGATAGACGTCCACGATGCTGCCGAAGGCGGTGCTAGAGATGTAGATGTCGCTGTGCTCCACTTCGGGCCCAAGGAAGACATCACCCCCCAGCGGGGCCTCATTACTACTGAATTCACACTGCTCGCACACAGCCCTCGTGCCCTCCCCAAAGTGCAGTGCCCCACCACCTTTGTCGGATGCTGGGCTAGCTTCGCGCAACGCGGGGGCCAACAACCGTCGATGTCGCCGCGGTGGAGGGTTGACTCCTGGACCGCCCATCGAAGCCATATTCGCACGGAACTGAGGCCCGCTCAATAGCGCCACCCACGACTGCGAGGCGTGCAAGGCCCCCCCTCCACCTGATACCAGCCGTAACACATCAGCGTGACATCATTAAGCGCCAAGGCCAATCTTACCTGAAGCAATACAATCAATTACGTACCACATTCATAAACAAAGAACAACGCAAGCGCAGCACGTCTTACCAGTTGCTATATTGCGCTCAAAGATGGTCTGCCGTGCAAACACTTGCGACTTTGACGCTCCAATGCCACCGCCCCATCCGTAAGCGAAGTTGTCACTGAGCTCCACCTGCTTGTCGAAAAAGGCGGTGCTGTTGCCAGTCAAAGACACGCCCCCACCCATGCTGATCTCCTGCCGGGACTGCCGCGAGCGGAGAAAATTATCCGCCCGCTCGTCGCTGAACGGCTGCCACGCGTTGCCAGTGCCCCTGCCCCGCTCGCTGCTGACAGGACGAGACGCAAAGCCGGCGGTGCAGTGCCGAAACTTTGTCCCCTGGGCAAACAGGCTCCCACCGTTCTCCAATGCCACGCACCCGCCCAGCGCCCCTGCCCAGGCTTGCTCCAAGACCCCGTGGATGAAATTCAGCTGCACATCCTCCCCTGACCCAAACAGAGCGCCACCATCCCCGAGGGCGGAGGAGTTCCGAATCGTGGTCTGTACAAACGATACCGTACTGGACCCCACAACTGTCCCTGTTCCACCGGTGTGCGCCTGATGGCCAGAAAACTGGTCATCCTCGAAAGTCATTTGCCCCGGGACCACCTCTCCGCTGAACTCGACACTCGTCAGCGAAAAGGCGCCCCCGCCCTGACCATTCAACCCCTTCACTCTGTTGTGTAGGAAGATGTTGGATTTAAGGAAGATGTCGCTGCCCACGGCAAAGATGGCGCCGCCCGAGGACTCGGCCTCATTGTCACTGAACTCAGACGACCTCACCCACGCGGTTGTGGCGCCAATTAGCCGGGAAGGGGGGCCCAGCGCGCTGATCGCCCCACCCTCTGCGGCCAGCTGCTTGACAAACTTGCACGCATTCACCATCACCTCCGCCGAGCTCTCAACTCTGACAGCCCCACCGCTGCGCGCTGAGTTACTCCTGAACTCGCAGGAGCTGAGAAGGATGCCAGCACCGATGCCTGCGTACACCGCGCCGCCGTAGGTTGCTGTATTATTGGTGAAGGTGCAGGCGTTGAAGTCCACCTCACTCTGCCGATCCAGAATCCTGACGGCCCCGCCCCACTGGTCTTGCCCGCCCTGCGTACCCCTGGCCATGTTATCCACAAAGTTGCAGTTGTCCAGCTTGGCCTTGGACTGCCGAATGTCCATCGCACCAGCACCCTTATCTGCGGCGTGACCTATGAAGTCCACGTAAGAGAACTCGGCATGCGCACCCCCTTCCCGCCCTTGTCTCGAAGGCAGCGCCCCCAGTCTCACTGCTCCACCCATTGCCTCTGCCACGTTGGCTAGGAACTGACTGCTGTCGATGCGCACCGAGGAATCCCTCCCAAACAGAGCACCCCCACCATACTGTGCCCGATTTCCGGAGAACACGCACTGTTGCAGTTTTACCGACAGTGGGGCCACACTACCGGACACGTGCATGCCCCCACCTCCGCCGTCCGTTCCGGGCAGCAGGTCTGCGGCTCGGTTATCCAGGAAGAAGCACTCCTTGAACTCTGCCTTGGAAGACTCCACAGCCACTCCCCCGCCGCGGATCTCAGCAATGCCCCTTCGGAAGGTGCAGTTGGTGGCGAGCAAATTCGTGGCCATCGCCACCTTCAGCGATCCGCCCACGGACGCGTAGTTCTTGGAGAAGTGGCAGCGGAAGAGGTCGGCTCTAGCGGATGCCAGCATGGCCCCACCCTGCTTGGCAAAGTTATTTGTGAAGTTGCAATCGCGGAAGCTACTGGCAGGTGGGTCCCCGACTCCAGAATTCCCTCTCCCGCTTGTGAAAATGGCAACAGCCCCACCCTGCTGAGCTGCGTTGCGAGAGTCTACGGCGCCACCAGCCTCAGGTCTCACGTAATTGCTGTCAAACTCAGACTGCACGGCCGTCAAGACAGCATGACCCTCCACATGGAGCCCCCCACCGCTCTGAAACGCCCCGTTCTCGAAGACTTGGCAGGAATCCAGCGTGATGTCACTCTGCCCTCCACACCAGATGGCGCCTCCCTGAGCTGCAGTACTTGTGGTGAACTGGGAGAACCTCGCACGGAATAACGAGTTGTTGGCGTACATGCTGCCACCATACTGCATGGCAGAGCCCTGCAGCATGGTGCACTCATTGAGCAACGCGATTTTCAGGATGTCTTGTAGCCATAGAGCCCCTCCTTGGACAGCTGAATTGGCCTCGTAGGTTGACTTCTGCCAGTACAGGTGACCTTGCTGCACCGCAGCCACTGCCATCGCCCCACCAGAATGGGCGCTGTTGTTCTGGAACACGCAGTCCTGCACCAGACCGTAGGTGGTGCCACCCCGACCAAAGGCATCTACTGCACCACCTCGAGTCGTGTTGCCAGCGACATCAAACACACCGTCCCAAGCGGAGGCAGAAACGCCGCAGCGGTTGGCTTTAAATATGCATGTTGTGAGCACCCAGGTTGTGAGCCCCTAAATAGGAAACAGCAATAGGACATTCAGCCCAATGGAAGGTGACATGCAATCAGGAAACATAAACTGGTGGGAAGAAGGGAAAGAGCTGAAGGGGCTTTACGTCAAAGGCTGCCCCGCCCCCATTTTGGACAGCGTAGTTGCCATTGAACTCTGACCGGTCAACCCTCAGGTTTCCACCCTCTATCAAACTGGATGCTTGTCCAACCTCATCGTCGCCACCCCAAATAGCCCCACCACTGACAGCAGTGTTGCCGCTGAAACTTGTGCTATTGATGAGAACCCTGGCATTCTTGGTCATGACCAGAGCACCCCCGGTCTGACATTCATGACAATTCCAAACCATACAAGACGAGTGAGCAAATGATGGATACAATTGTCGACAGAGAGACAGAGAATGATTAACAATGGTAACAATACGCTGGCGTTTAAATCGCAAGCCTTACCTGGGCAACATTATCCGTGAAATTACATCTGCTGCAAACCAGATTCTGGACCTGGCCCGGAATCGGCGCTGAACCCCCCTTCACATATATGGCTCCTCCAATCTGCTGAAAATTAATGCACATTTCAGGCTCGGGACGATCACCGAATTCAAGAATACGCAGCTCCTCCTTTTCAATTATTCTCAGGCGAAATTCCTAGCTGATTTACCTGACCATTGCCGCTTCGTCTGCCTGGCTTTCCATTCCCATAAAACAAAGCATCTTCGATGAAAGCTGAGCCCCCATCCACGTGCACAGCCCCGCCTTGCAAAGTCTGGGGATCCGAACATATATCGTTCATAAGGATTAGATGCGTTCATCAACGCGTTGATTACTGTGATGACCCACAGCAAAAGTACAGATGCGATTTACCTGTTGACCTCGAAAAGTCTTCGAGTTGTTTTCAAATGCACAGTCTCGAAGCGTTGCAAAGCCGCTCTCGCCAACGAAGAGCGCACCTCCCTTCACTGCGCCTCCTCCCCTCATAGTGACGCCATACACTGACAACACACCCCCTGATCCAACTGTAAAAAATCTAGCTGCTGTTTGACCCTGCAGCTGCAAAACACAGGGTCTGCCCTGGGGTAGGGCACAGCTGACGTCCAAGCTTGCGTTGGTGACGGCAGGGAAAACTGACTCCCTCCCCCAGTTTCCTGCATACGTAAACACAATGGTGGCTCTTATACTGATTTTGACTTAAATGCCCCCTGTGCATTTAATCTTTACGTCTCTGCGCTTTTATTTTCATTTTATCGAATAGTCGCGAAAGATGTCGGAGGGCAGAGGAGAAACCTGTGAGCTCCAAGAGTGGCGTGCCGATCTGAATATGTGTGTCGCCTCGCTGAAATGCCTGCCGCAATTCCTGAGCGCTGGTCACCGGCTCAGTGCTGGCTGCTCGAGCGAACACGGCAAGGGTGCAGAAGAGGCGGAGGAGGACCGCAGCCGCAGCGCTGTCAGTGCGTCCCACAACCCTGCTGCGTCTCGGCTCGCCACTGCCCGCAGGGCCTCGTCTCCTCATCTCCACTACCCGGACCCGCGCGGAGTAGCACTCCGCACACGGTCCCGAAAAAAATCCAAATGTGTATTTCACTGTGCCGGAACAACGGACGGTGCTACTAGCGCCTCGTGCACACGCGTGGTGCTACTAGTACGTTCGGGGTTGCGCTGTGTCTTTGTACCCCCGAGTCTCGCTTGACCGTGGCCGTGCTATTTCCGATGGGCGGATCCAAGCACCGATAACCACCCAAATACCTTTTTCCACCTCATGGAGTCTCCCACATTGTCATGTGGTGCCTCTGCGCGTAGGAGCGCCGTGTCTGCTGCTGCTATTTCCGGGCTGGTGCAGTCAGAGACGGAGCATCAATAGTCGTCTTCTCCACCGCCTGTATCGCTTCTATCATATACATGTCGCGTGTCGTTTGACGTTTGGTCCAATGAACGCGACTCTCGGACACGATCCACCTGAATTATGTACTTAAGAGTAGTACCTTCGATAAAGTACTGTTACCTAGTAGTTCGTATATCTTCCGCGACGAATATATATTATTTAGTCAGAAGGTCCAGTACAGCAACCCGCCTACCCGTACCTCCTGGTACCTAGCGACTTGCTATCCTACGAGTGGTACGGTACACGGTACCTCAGCACAAAATCAACATCGCACATAGCGATACTGACTTTTTATCCTTGGGGCGCTTAGAAAAATAATAATATTAACATCACATCAGTCAAGCACCTCGCTAACACAATCTTCCGAACAGGTAATCCTTCATCCGTACGCGACCTCTATCAGCGATAAATGATCTTCACCAAAAAGTATTGCCACAGAGGATCTGTAGTCGCCACCTGACTATCTTTGGACTTTGGCAGCAGCAGAGCAGGACGGAATGGGAGCAGTAGGACAGGGCTGCCTTCCCTGAGTATTAGATACTGTCGCTGAGCTTTAATTAAAACACTCCTATCACAGCGATGTCATCACGAAACACCGCAATGCAGGCGGGGGTGGGGAAGTGGTTCTGCGCTCTATACCTATGCAAATGACTAGCGATCTCGCTGCTGTGTATCACCCGCTGTTGATCTGGCTTCACTTGTGTGTGGCAGTACGCACAGGGCACTGAAGCTTTAGCAGATTCACTGGCATCCTCGCCGAAGCTCCCGGCTCCTTTAACCTGATGTTCTCAGCTCGTCGATCCCAGAAACGGAATTTGTTTACAGCGTGGACTCGTGGACAGTAGCTCCACTTTTGCAATGGGGCATGAAATGTATTATTTTCTTACAAGAAAAGAAGCGGAACCCACCAACGGTGCATGAGATAATGAGAAATGTTTTACAGAAAAAAAGCAGTGAGGGCCACCAAGCAAAAGGGAGCAAGTAGGAAATAATGAACAACCCCACAGACCTAAGCCCGAGGGACAGGAAGGCATGCCACAGCTTCAGCACTGCCCTCCTGTGCATGAGATAATCTGATTTTATACATCGAATCGGCTGATATCGAATTACTGCTGTCAGCTGCCTCCCTGCTTGGAGGGCTTCTTTGCCGGTTTTATTTTCTTCTTCGCTGCTGGATTCCACTACTTTCATTGTAATCAAGAATTAAAATTGTTATATTAATACAATGATATCGCTTAAGGTAGGGATACCTGGTACAGGTACCGCTTTGCGAGTGAGTGAAAAGCTCCCGCAATTTAGGACTAAACGCACGACGCACCGGCTCAATTTTTTTTTACATTTGGCCCCAAATCCGTATGTTGTTCAATGTGGTCACAAGATACTAAAAAAAAACAGCGGAAAAGGCGGAAAGAGAGTAAACGCAAGAACTGGGGCCCGTAGTAGAATATCAGGTTCAATATCGACGAATTCGGAACTAGTAGTTTATAATTCGACCTTGTAAAACGATACAGAAATATTATGGACATTTCGCAGGCCCGCAAAGAAAGCTGATGATGAGGCTTTACTCTGCGCATCAGTTGACTGAGGTATGATTAGTCGCTGTTTCATGTCGCTTTTAGGATTGGCGGTGGGAAATCAATACAATTATTCACGTCGCCATTTATTTATACAAATCATATACATACGGGTACTTATTCCACAAGAAAAATCAATCAAATCAACTATACCGATTTATTCTTATTTAAGTACTACCGCTTTAAGCGTGCGCAGCATAAAACGAAGGATGACAACAATTAGTATACTCGTACATGTCTTTTGTGGCGTGCGCAACGGGATGTCACGATGAATAACGGTACGTTTTACATTATATTTGATCCGCGTCGCGGAGTATAGAACGCAATCGCGTCCAGTCTGTACCCGTACTCAGGCCAACTCGGAAGGGTGACAGGTGTCGCAGCTCAGCGGCGAGACGCGGAAAGACAAACGCCTATTCACTCTGTGTTTGGCCGTCCGTCGGAAACACTGCCTGCTGCTGCAAGTCACCCAAAAATATCTAGTACGCCATCCGAGCGGGGTCAGGTGCCCTTTAACGCCCGACGTCGGTCGAACAGCGAAGGTCGTCCCAAACACGTAAACAAAAGCTGCGCACAGTAGAAGCACTGATGCCGGCCGGCGAGCACTGCCAACATCACGGGGGCTTTTTACATATGCTCTTGCCGCAAGCTCACATTACGTTAGTTGTCTTGGTGAGCAAACACAGCGGCAAGAGAAACCCCGCAATTTACGTCGCCGCCCGGTCGAAGCAGCTATCTCCCACTATTATCTTGAAGAATTCGAATTGTAAATTCTCGGAACTCGTCAGACGCCTGCGCAAAAACCGACACAACAGCTTAGTTTCCGATAAGGAAAAGCCTGAGCGTCACATACGCAGTCCACAAACAAGACAGGAACGCAGCCGCCCATGCTCAACCTTCAATGGGGTGGAAACACCACCAAACTGCACGACGATGCACAGTTGCTGCGGTACCACCATTCGGACCACGCCCTTCCGGCTGTGCTGTGAGCTCTGGGAGTGAATCTCCACTGCGAGGCCCACCGCTCGCTGTCCCATGTTCAGGAGTAACTCCATCACCGAACCTTGATTGAATGACGGCCTGCTGGCACGTGCATTGTACAGAAACCCCTATTAGACAAAAGTTATCATCACAGAACACTCACACAAAAAGGTGTGGCACAACAGCATCTGTGTGCCTGTGCTGTAGCTACCTCTGCTGATACATGTCTCCCCCTTGCTGGTTGCGGGGCATGCTTGTACTCGGGTTGCCACCAGATGGCGAAGAATACCCACCCTGCATAGTCATTCGCGGCTGCATCATCTGCCCCTGCTGCCCCTGGTAACCCATCTGCTTATACTGCTGCTGCTGCTGCTGCTGTTGCTGCTGCTGCTGCTGCTTGTACTGCTGCATCATTGCAAGCTGCTGAGGTGTGTATTGCTGCTGCTGCGGCGGCGGCTCTGAGGGCTGGGGTCCCATGCCTCCAGAGAAGCTCCGCCCAGGCATGCCCTGACCTTCACCAGCATCAGAGGGCCTCGCCTCCTATGAGGCGCGGTGCAAATAGCATTGGATCCAGGTACACGCAGCTGAAAGGAAGTTGAGACTCAACTGCCCCCGATCATGAAATATGCGATGAGATGTTGATGCAATGTGTCACAAATGTGTAGAGACGCGCTGCCAGCACAGTCTTGGGGAGGGTCTCACCGGCCTGTCTCCCTCCCATGCAATCACTCTATCCCGAATCGCTTGGGTCAAATCCACGTCAATTAGAGTTGATGCTCCAGCAAAAGCAAGCTTGGCCTACCGGTCCGATTAAGACACAACAATGTAAGTATGCGATTAAAACTACACTGGGAAAGTTGGCCAGGGTGGTAGCATCACTACTTGAGCAAAAGAAAGAGGCAACTCACAACTCGGTTCTTCAAGTCCAGGGCATGTACCAATGCACGCTCCCAAGTACCTGAGGACAGCAGCACCTCTCAATACAAATAAGGATATCGCTGCTGAGCAAACCATCTCCTGCTATGATGGCATGGTTTCCACACTCAGGCAGCAGCAACAGGGGTGCGATGAAACGGCATACGGAAAAGGGGAGCTCACTCGTCTGGGGAAGCTTCACTAGAAGCGTCTTGCCCTTCAGACTGGCTCTGATTTCCTTCATCCTCAAAGTGTTCATGCCATCTCGACTTGGTGCGTCATCCTCGCTTGTTCTGCTGGGCTGCTGCTGCGCGTGGGCTAAAGACATACCAACCACGTATTAGCATGAAAGATCAGACCAATCGAATCGCTGAAACATGAGCAGCTGGTTGCGTGACAGAGCGCATGAGCCCGTCCCACCTGGCTGCGTCATGCCAGGCGGTTGCTGCCCCATGGCGCCCGGGACCTGCATGCCTCGGAGAGCACAGTAATCGTCCGACGTGAGCCCCAGTAGCTGTTGCTCCTCCAAATCTGACAATTCCCCGCGCTTCGCCCGCTCAACAATTGCCCCAGAAGCAATCTTCTTCAGAATGGGGAGGTCTTCCGGTGACTTTAGCCCGCTCGTGTCTACCTCTAGCTCTGCACATCATGAAAGACGCGCAGATAGTCAGATGCCAACCGATGGGCTTCCTATGAAGACAGCATGCGAGCTCCACGACTGCCAGCGTAAGTCTGAATATGTAGCCCTCAAGCATTGACAATTCAAAAGGCAAGCCGTCACCTGGAGGAACTTGGAACGTCTGTCCGGCTGCGGCTGCAAGCTCCGCGGCATGGCCCGCAAGTGCTTTGGCCTCTACCGTAGCTTTGGCAAGCCGAGCCGCAGCTTGGTTCTTGCTGATCATTTCACCCCCAACCTTTACAGGCAGGTCATTGTTTGCCTCCATTGACTTTGGGTTACGGTACAAACGGGGCATCTGGGGGGCGACGTTCACGAATCAGAGACATCATCTAAGGGCAACAAACTGTTTGCCATAAATGATCTGCAGGACGTGTACATGCGGACCCTCACCATCAGCTCAGTAGAGCCTACGACGGGGCTATGGGCGTTGCTATAACGGCTCTGAGCCTGCGGAATCCGGTCCCTCCACATCTCGAAGAGCTGCTTCGCCCCGTTGCCCGATAACCCGCGCTGCTGCACAGCCTGTGCAAAGCTACTCCCATGTGGGCAACAGCACTGCGCCTGCCTGCTCACATCAGTGCACAACCAGCACACCTTCACCCCCAAACTTCCTTGCAGAGCGCATCCGCTACACTGTTCACAGCATGCCTCAACCTCAAACAGCAAGCCCACGTGCCAAGGCCTCACACTACTCACCCGGTAAATGGGCAGGCCACGTGGAATAGCGCAGAGTTCATCCCCACAGGGTCCTGCATTCCTTATCTCCCTACATTTCTCACCCACACATGATGTATTCAGCTCGATTCCACATGCTACATGCTGCCACAGTGCATGTCATTCCCCCGGCAGGCTGCGCTGGTGTGGGTTTTGATAGAGTCGAATAGGTGGGAGAACACACAGCAACCCTTTCGTTGCACACGCGGTGCCCGTGAGTAGATAGGGGTGCTCACTCCGCTACATACCTGCTGAAGAAACCTGAAAAGCTCCCCTTGAGCTCTCCAGACCTACCTTTCAACTCACTGTTTGTGCGGCTGGGAATTCAAACCGCCGCTTGGCGCAGTCGCCCGCGATATTAGCGGTCAAGTGGACGCGGACTTTGAAAAAGACCGCCGCCACTCCGCAACCTTGGCCTTGTGAGTTTAGACGGCCAGGCTGGCCGGTGCCTACGGCTCCTCACCCCGCGTCCAAAGTCAAAGCCCAAGGAAGAAGTACGGGTTCCGTCGAGTCAGTGTAGAAGACTGATGCTCTACATACCAACCTCGGTCTATCTAATCCTTCCTACGACACACAATCCAGTATCGGAAGTTCGAAACTTCAAAAAGGTTCGCGCGCGTTAGTCAGCAGCCCAAAAAGTCCCGCTTATGTTCCGGTTCACCGTCGCCGCTACGCCTGTCAGCTGTGGTTGATGCCTTCCCCAAAATCAGCTCGGTCGACGATGTCAACTACTTTCTTACGGCGCAGGGCGGGAGCGTCAAGTACGGTACGGCAGCTGGACATCCGCGGGGGTGCTTGCGGGAGTAGGTGTCAGGTACAGGTACAGGTCTAATACAATCACAGTGCTGTACGCCGCCGCGCGGCTGCGCTTCTGCTCTACACTACACATACGTCCTGCTATTTTATTTAACGATAAAACTATAACTAGATTACAAGTACCTAATGGATTTCTAGCAGCGATAGGTTGTTTAGTTAGTATCGTGACGGTGCTCTTTCATTTCCAGAGCGGGAATCAGTTTCAAATGGGGCCCGTGCAGCACTACTCGGAGTTTATATTGAGGTTCTCTAGACTGCCTCGGGAGAATTGGTGGTACACGTACCACGTTTGTGGTACATGTACCACAGAAAATGGTCATTTTTGGAACCTCCAAACAGACCGCTGATTTAAGCAATCTTTACAGAAATAGGTCAAAAACGTGCAGAAGGTCCCAGTCAACTTACTTTTCAAGAAATACTGGTTACCGGCCGCGGCTATTCGCCATGGCGACGATTTTGCCCACATCTACCCCCCGCGGTAGCACCGCTCGGCACGTCCGGATAGGCCAAAGAGTCTCGGCTCGTAGAGGCCCTACAGAGGACCTAAGGCCTGGCTCGAGGCGCCATCCGCGTGCCCGGAAGTATGGCTTAGTTACTGCGTCGGTAGGGCCGAAGTTGTGGACCATGCGGTGGGATGATGGTGCGGAAACTACCGAGCGGTCCACTCAACTCCGGGCAGAGCTGCCCACTACCGGGGAATAACTTGCTAGCTCACCGCCTCCCACGCCTGGCGATGACCACACTAACTGGAGATTAGTTCTTGCTCACCCTTCCAACACTTTGTCAAAATTTCGTGTGGAGCTTCTGTCTGTCGACTCCGCTGTGCCCACCGCGCCGACGGAGGGTACTGGTAGAGAAATAGCTGAAAATATAAATTTCGAAAATCAGCCAACACTACCTACCGACGCATCTCCTTCTCCAAAACGCGGCTCGACTTGTAGCGGGTACTTTCTACCGCAACGACCTATATGCTACGGACCTCATGCTACCTCCCCCTTCACCCCTGCTCGCATTAATGGCATATCAAGTTGGTTTCCGAGCTCTTTGTTGGTAACGTGGCGGGCGAAGCCACCGGGTTTGGGCGGGGTTGAACATGCATTCCCTAATCATTGTACCGGCAGCTGCGATCCGCGGGATCAGCAGCTGTCGGGAAGCCCTGTACGGAGGGTTTTGAAAAACATAATATCCGTACACCAGCACAGGGATCTCCCGCTCGGCCTGTCCGATATGTCTTTTCGCGACTAAATACTCACAGATACTCTCCCGACGATGGGGCGGGGGCGGCGTTTGCGAAATATTTTTTGGCGCAAAGGGGTACGGACGGATCAGCGGAGGGACGAGGGTGTTGGAGCTGGCGGCGGACAGCTGGGAAGCAGCGCTAGGGACAGCGCTCGCTAGCAGTCGCCAGCCCTGCGAGAGTCTTAAGTCTCCCCTGGGGGCGAGGCCTGATGCTACGCAGGACGGAGGTGGGTCGCAGCCGGAGGAGCGGCACGGTCTGGCGGCGGCGGTCCTTAGGATCGCCCGCCGCCGGAAAAGCCCGGTACGGGGGGTTTTTGGAAAAATTCCCGTACCCACCATCTTTTGAGGACCGGCGACTCGATCCCTGTGTTCTTCCAACCCCTTCCCTAGTCGGTACCCGGTTATCGATAGGCTGCCTCAGGCAGTGTGCCTAGGGTTATCGTAACGGCACACTGCTCGTAAAGGCGACCCCCTAACAACGTAAACCACCGGGGGAGGGTACGGACGGCCACAGCGCGATCAGATAGGTGTTGGAAACAGACGGGAAAAGGATAGGGGACAGGAGAAAATCTGGCTCGGGGGCAGGAGAGCCAGCCGGACACCGTCTGCAGCCTAGTTATTCTCTCTTCTCAGCCCCCGAAGGAGGAGAGAAGACTCGGCTAGGTGGCGAGCTGCGTCGAGAGGAGCGGCTAATACCTCGGGCGGGGTGGAGCACGGATCGGGGCGGGACCGACGACGACCTATGCGAGGGGGGTTTTTCACCTGCCTTTCCCCCCAAGCTCCGGCACGACCGGAGTCGCACGGGAGCCGAGGTCAGGCAAGTTCGCCTCGACCAGCTCCAGCTGGACAGCCTTGCTGATCAGCGACCCCGCAGCGGCTGGAGCAGGCCGCGTAACGTGGAGACTAGCGACACTTTATTTTTCATACTGTATCCAAAAAAAAATACGTATAGATCAGAAAATTATAAATACCTGGATACGGGTATGTTTTAGACGGTATCGTTACTGCCATTGGAGAGGTTGGGATTAGTGGTTCACGGTCTGCCTCACGCTTAGAAGTCCAACTACAGGTTGAGCATAGCACAAGGGGGGGCCCAGAGACGACAGCCGGTTTTTACTGGTATTGTTGTAAACAATTTCAAATTTCAAATTCCCTAATCATTATTGTTTGCACCACCTATCCATAGTCAGCAACTATAAAACTCCATGCTCATGAACATGCCTGAATTGCAGCATAATAATGCTACGCTATTGCAACGAAATGTCCCCATTAGCATTAGCATGATGCAGCAACGTGACGCCATAATGCAGTCGAGTGACAAGCATACATGCCAATGGATCGCCACACAAAAACGCACAAAGCCTAGCTTTACTCCCCTTAAAGAAGCTAAAGCAGTAGCAATGCGCTAAGTCATGCAAATTGGAAGGGAATGAGAGGTGTTTTACAAAGAACTGTGTAATCTGAATTTTGGCGGAGCCACTAACCCCCCTCCCCCCCCGATGTAATGCACGACCTGTGCCTATCGCCTATGTCTACACTTACTTCCCATGTCTGAAACTTCACACCCACTCACTCCCTCGATATCCTCCTTCCTATATGAGCGCTGATTGGCATTCTCTTTGTCGGGAAGGGTCGCCTCCTCGACATTTGGAGCGCGGGGCTTCGAGCCGAGCCCACGCACATAGCCGCGCTCGCACATGCGCCACGCTCATTCCCGCATCCACCCCCACGTCACAACCAGCACGCCTCAGCTCCTTCGTAGTGTCTAATTATTCCTTATTTTCCTATTCGAAGGGGTTTCAGTAAGATTTTGGTCGCTAGGTACCTCAGAAAGCGAGGCACCCGAGCGTAAATGCGGGACGCGGTCGTGGCGGGGAGCGGCTACATACATTTTCTTACCTCGTACACTCCCCTCAACTTTCAAGCCCGCCGCAACACAGCCACCTGCGACCCAGACAATTGGTCCATCCATTTCATGATACTCATGGGCGTTATCGAGCTGAGTTTCGATACACGTGAGGGTCTTACCGCACAGCTCTAGTTCATCTGTAGGACGGTCAGCTTGTCGCCGACCTCATCGCGCACCGCTCACTCCCGACCTTTCACGTTGCTTGCACGCCCAACTCAGCACACAAGCGTACGCCTCCGACTACCCATAGATTCAAAATCCTCTTGGCTACTTGCTTTGAGACGCGTCGGGCTTGAGATAGGGTTTGAACTGACTTTGGTCCTTGTGAGTCGGGAAGATGGCTTGACAGAGAGGTAGTGCGCTTTAAGTGCGAGCAACGGCAAATATAGCGCAGGGACTTGTTCCCTAGCAGTATCTAAGAGATAAGTAGTAATGAAAAATATTGCTTCGTACCACGCGTTTTTGTGGTACACGTACCGTACCACCAATTCTCCCGAGGCACTAACGAATTCCGCCACGGTGGTGCACTAGGGGCAACCCCCAAACTTCAATGACGGCCTCCCAACACACGTTAATCTCATGAACAATCATAATAACATCCGAGAGTAGAAATTTGCATCTTGCATATTGCTAACACAAGTTTATTCCGCCGGCGGGTGTGCACAAGGAAAGAGATTGAATATTGTTTGTTGACCAGTCAATATAATCAAAAATAGAAAATAGAAAAGGGTGTGTCTCCTCCCTCCACTATGTTAATGCACTATATATGTGCATAATACGCATGGCTAGCTCCCGCCACCTCTCGCATGCTCGACGTAACTTCTGCTAAGTATTTCTCGCAACCGTCATCCGTAGCCAAGCGACGTGGCCACCTTGTTTGGGGGACCACACCACAGCATCTTGTAGCTTGCGTAACTAAGTTCACGTACTATACGTACCATGCCGCCGGGAGGTCCATGTAGTACATCACAGCGAACAGTCAATAGTGGCCTTGAGCTTCACAATAGCGGATGTAATTGCTAGTCCATTCCTTCCGTGGAAAAGTAATGGAAATGTAGTATTTAGTACATGTACAATATCATGTAACGTACTATCACAATACATTACTCGTTACACTCTTACTCTCCCCTTCTATCTATATAGACAAACGTAGATGTAATTGTAAATGATTCACAACATGTGCATGCGGCTGCCGGATGCTTTCTCTCGGCCCTCCCAACTATGCCAAATAAGAAACGTACTGTTTAGGGCTAGACCGTCGTTGCCTATTCCGTTCTCTCCGAAAATGTTGGGGTGCTTGAACCCTTCCTCCTCCCGAGAGACGATATGCATTATGTGAGCTGCGTTCTGTCAAGGGAGGATGCTTGTGTGTTGGAGTTTGGTCGAGCATAGTGCCATGCGTGTGTTAAGTCGGTACATGAGGAGGAGGAGATATAGCCATTGTACATAGTGGATGTGGAGCTGGGACATGATGCGTGTGGTTTCGACACGCGATTTTGCGATTACTTTATCCCGGTGGTCGGTGCGCACGGTGATGACCCATGTGATGATGGTGATCGTAGAAGAGTGCGGGGTGCCGGTACAGCTCATGATTGTAGGGCGTGTTAAAGTTGAGGGGGCGATAAGGAATGCTTACACTCTTTGAGTGACATTGCATGTCATCTCACCCTTAGAATGTGTCTAACACTTGCATGTCAAAGGACACGCACTCACTTCGTGGTGAGCACACGCCAACGTATGTTCTGAGCCTTTAGATAATATCTAACGCTCATTAACTTGCCACCATAAGGAGCATAATCTACCTGTCTGTCGGAGGCGTGTACTTAACGTTTTACCGCATTGACTGCGGTAGTTTGTCGACCGGCCCTAGCCGTGCCAGGGATGCGATTTTCAGCCCAAGCGTACGACCAGATATCATAAACCCTTCCTTGTAGACGATGCAACCGCCTTCTCCCAATATCAGCCCGTGGATAGCGCATGGATAGCGCATGATGATGGGCGATCGTTGGAAATCTGCTTTTCGACTAGGCACCTTTGAAAACACGATGCTACACAAATCGAGCCGGTAGCTACTTGCCCAAAAACCACACGACGGGGGCATATACAGCTAGGCTTCGGGTTCGTGGCGGTTTTACCCCAAAAGGGCGGATTGTGGCACTGCGGAGGCCGGTATTTTGTATATACAAGGTGGCCGATACTTTGTCGACGACGGTTGGGCAATGCCACATAGTCTATCAGCGCTGTCGTGTGATTGGCAAATTAACAAGTTTTTATCACTCGAGCGAGCCAGGGGCAAGGGCCGGCTCATCTCCGACGACAGTGCATAGTTTTTAGCATCTATGTGTGCCATCGTGATATTCCGTGTACCGCTAAATGCGCGAGGCGAAGCATGACCCGGTAGTCCCACCGCTAAGACATATAGCAAGCACGTAAGCCGTACACATGAAAGCATGCCTTGCAGCCTTACCGTTTTGATGGTTGGGTGTTCTTTGGGCGAGTCTATAGATTTGGTTGGGTGCCTAGGTAGGGCATTAGAAGCATTACAAAAACGAGCTTTCCGGGGAACGCTGCGGGGATGTTAATTTGGGAAAGGAGTCGGTCGACCATGCCCACAGCATTGATGTTTTGGTAGGAACTGCTTAAAATGAGCAACGTCAAGCAAATACACAACTTAGCGAATATTGGACTTATTGTTTGAGTGTGGTCCCGTCAATAGACAGCGATTCCAACGTTGGTCATTTATGCCAACATTGGTTACAAGTGTGATGTGGGCGAAGACACACACAAAGAAGCGCACCACGTTAAGCCACTTAGGCGGCAAGGCGGTTTTTAAGCTTCTTGTGAGCATATTTTGTGTTTTCAACCCCGTTTGTGGTTGTTGAAGTTGCAGTCGTCGCCGATGGCGGTCCATTGAGCCGGGCCGAGCGACATTTAATATTTTAATTATGTTCGGTTATACAATACGGTCGGGGGGTCCCCCTCGCACTGGTAGCTTTTACCATCGGAGTCTTATCATATCCTCATGAAAACGGTCAACTAAGGATCCGCACTTTTCATAGACCTCGCCTACGGGTTTTGGAAAAAGGAGTTGGCGTTACCACCCGGGTGGACGTGCTAGTGCTTGTCGCCTAGTCGCGCTTCCGCCCCAAAACCCCGATCATAGAGCATGAGCAAAGCCTTGACCCACGCTTCCGGCGAAACCGTCACCACACTCGTCAGCCACGAGTCACCGTTGGGGTGTATACGCTTCCGAAAAGTATAAACATGGTCATGGAAGGACCTTAGGCGGTTCTTCACGGTCGTACCTAGCGAGCAGACCAAGGCGGCATTGGCACTTACTAATGGAAGATTCGCGTTGGCGTACAGCGCCGCCAATACTCCAACCAGCCTAGGACTTATCTAGGGCTAAGTTAGGAGTCCAACGAAAACCTAACCAGATTTGCAGGGTCGAAAACGCTCGGGAAGGCCTTTCAAAATTAGAATGTCTGACATCATATCTAGTGCGGTATTTGCCGCACTGAGTGCGGTGCCCTTAGATAAACAACCACTCTATTGATGATTGGCTAATCATCATATTTTGCTGAGCCACAGCCGGACTATCACGGTGCTACTCGACCAACATTGCTGTGTAGTACTTGATTACCATACAACGCGATGTCTCTCAACACTCCCCCTTGCTACGCAGGCAAACCCATTATGGCATTGTACAACTTGTTGTGCCTTGCACTCACTAATAGCTTGGCTAGCACATTATCAAGCATGTTCTCCGTCGCAGAGTATTACACCCCGATGTCTCCACTCTCCACCTTCTCCCGAGAGATGTGGAACCTCACGTCCATGTGCTTGCCGCGTCCGGTCGTCATGTTGCTCTTGCTGAGTACGATACCACTCTAATTGTCCTTGTGAATGGTGATGGTAGACCCGGAGTCTTGGTGAAACTCATGGAGCAGTTGAGTTTCCTGAGTGGCCGCAGTCAACGCCATATACTTTGCCTCCGCTGTCGACATGGCCACAACTCTTGCCGCTGACTCTTCCAACTCATTGCTGCACCATTAAGCATGAACACATACCCCGTGCGAGAGCGCCGCTCGCCAACATCACTCGCGTAGTCATAATTTGACCATCCTACCAGCTTTGATGAAGGTGCGCCTCCGTACATCAACACCGAATCTGCGGTTACCTTGATATTGCGGAGCACCCTCTTAGCTTACTCTCAATGTAAGTGAGAGGGGTCGGACATGTACCTACTAAAGTGGCTAACAACCATTGTAAAGTCGGGCCGTGTGCTTACCGAAGCGTACAACAAGCTACCGATCAAGCTTTGGTACGGTAATGAACCGGACGGCAGCTTTGAGGTCGACGCCTCCACACAATTGCCCAAAGCATCGACCACCATATAGGTGAGCCCACTGGCTTGCAGTCCAAGGCCATGTTGAAGCGCTCCAGTATATATAAGACGTATTGTTGCTGTCCAATCCTGATGGTGCGGTTGCCGCGATCACGTTCCACTGTCATGCCAAGCAACCAAAACACTTGTCCCATGTCTTGCATGTTGAGCCTACTGCCGAAAGCCGACTTGAACTCAACGAGGAAACTACCCCCTAGTCCGACGATGACGATGTCGTCCACGTACAATGCTAAGACATAAAGCTCACCCTCCTTGCTGAAGAAGTCAATGCCGGGATCCACCTTGGACTGGCTAAAGCCGTACTCCTCTAGCCATGTTGTGATTTTCTTTTTCCATTTCATAGGAGCTTGCTTGAGGCCATACAATGATTTCTTCAACAAGCGCACCCGCACATGTCCATTGTTGTCGGTGTGACAGAATCCTTCCGGCTGCCTCATGAAGATTTCCTCCTCGAAATCGGCCTCGAAGAATGCAGTCACCACATCAAGCTGCTACACCTCCCAATCATTGGCAGGCGCGCGAGCAACGACCGAGTAGAAATCACCCTCATTGTGGGAGCGAAGGTCTCGTGGTAGTCTACACCGTGCTCTTGAGTAAACCCCCGAGCCACAAGTCTTGCTTTGTACCTTGCAATTTGCCCATTGGTGTCGCGCTTCAGCTTGAACACCCACTTGGAATCCACGAGATTGCGGCCGTCATGATAAGAGACCAATGTTTTTCCGAGATACAAGTGAGTCGAAATCGCTCTTGATAGCTGCCTCCCACTCCCTGGTTGCTTGTATGACACAGGCTCTTGAGCAGTCGGGCTGTTGGTTGACTTAACTGTTGCGGTACTTCCCGCAATCCGTCCATCTCCCGGAGCTCTCGTTGAACGGAGATTGTACCTTGGACTGGGTACACCTTGTTGTGGTGAGGCAGTGGATTGAAGATTATACCTTGGACGTGGAGTCTCCCCCGGATGCATGCCCCGGACATCTTCCATCGACCCGGAATGTTGCAGCGAATCCCGTAGCGGCGACTCCCCCATAGGTATATCCGGTTCTTCGCAACACATGGTGCGCGGGATGTTGTCCTCTTCATCATCATAGCGCTGCTCCGCATTGCTCTCCCCCATGGAAAGGACAACAGCCTCATCAAGCACCACGTTACGCCTGCTGACCACCCGACGGCTTGCGAGATTGTACACCAATCACGCCGGTGACTCGGAAGCGTAACCCACAAAGACACCCTTCCACGCGCGATCGTCAAGTTTGCGGGTTTGAGACTTGTCAACGTGAACATAGGCCGGACAGCCGAAGGCTCGCATGGAGCTCAAATCAGCTTGTCTACCGGTCGCCAAGGTGAAAATTATACCGCCGGCTCCGCTACTATGCACACGATTGCGAAGATGCACCGCAGCGGCCATCGCTAGAGCCCAACACGATTTAGGCCGCGCGGCTTGCTGAATCATTGATTATGTCATCGGGACCAATGTCCCCCATTGCCGCTCAATCCGGCCATGTTGCCAATCCGCGTAATGCGCAATGATCTCCGCGGCGATGTTGAACTCATTCAAGAGGTTTCGGAAGGAAGCACCTAAGAACCCCGTGTCATTGTCCACCCGAAGACGACGAGCCGTGTGTCCAAGAGAACGGATGGTAGTCACCATGCGACGGAACAAGGCGGGAGCCTCATCCTTGGAGCGGACCGCATCGTGCAACATAAAGCGGCTGCGATAATCAACCGCACAGTAGTTGTACCGCCGTCCTTCCAAGGATGAAACACTCATAGGCCTGTACACATCCAAACCTACGACCTCAAATTCATCAACATTCCGGTCAGCGGGCTCACGCGAGATACGGCGGACGCGCGACTTACACAGAGCACATGTCTCAAAAAAGCCCAACTTCTCCGTCTCAGAAAAGCCCAACTTCGGACGCAGAAAACGCCACACCCTCCACCGGAGTGCTCAACAGCCCGTCCAATTACAACTCGCCAAGATGACCGAGTCGGGAATGCCACAACCGTTTTTCCAATGGCGCAGTGGCGACCGAAGCGGTAGGATTCGACGAAGCAACCCGCGCCGGCAACCACACCGACAAATGCGCGCGCTCCAACGGAACCACCACGCCACCACCATGACTGGCATGAAGACGAAGGTGGTTCACGGGACGAGCTAACAACACACAATGACCATGTCGCCGAGCTTGGGTGAGGCTGAAAAGCCTATGGTAAGACTACGACGCACGACGGGATAGCTCAGGAACGTGGAGCACACTCTTCAGCACGCCAAGATTTTTCTCTCCATCGTCAGCCTTCACAATGATGCGGACCGAGACCACGCCAACAGCGTGGGCATTAATACCCTTCACCCACAGCCGGCCATTGAGTGCTCGATTCTCACAGAAGTCACGGCGCACACTAGTAATGTGATGGTTGGCGCCGCTGTCGGCCAACCACATCCACGTTTCCCCATCGCGCACGAACATGTGTCGAGCCCCGGAGAATGGCCTCGCAGGGGTGGCCGTCACGTCCATGACCGCCGGAAAAGCAACGGGAGAGTCCACATGCGCAGACTTACATCATGTGTTGCTGTGCGGGCGCAAGGACCTGCGATGGCCCTCCTTACCACAACCATAGCAAACGCCACGAAAAATCATCGCAACGGCTATGCCATATGAGGCACGACAAGTAGTCTTAGCTCCTTGAAGACATTTTAGTTGGTCTTGGGGCTCATAGACTTGCCGCTTCAAATTTTCAGTCGTTGCGTCATCATGAGACGCTGTAAAAGCCGTAGGCGTTGGAGGCTCCGCTGCATGTCATTGCACACGATTCTCGATACGCATGCCCTTTTGGCGAAGATCACGCTTGACGGCATCCATGCTGATGTTGTGTACGCCCCACTTGTCGATAGTGGAGTGGTGTTCGCTGCGCATGCCCTTCACCAAGTACATGATGATGCGCCGGTCGTAAACGGCGTCCCCAACTCGGGCAAGCTGTCGTTGCAATCGAACTAACCGGTTCATGTATTGAATGCCGCTCTCGGCGTGTCCACGTCCTAGAATAGCTCCGTAGACCGGCAAATACCATCGTCCTCATAATGATTGATTAACGCGGTCCGGAGGAAAGTGGCAGGTGACAAGTTCCGGAAGTGAATAAGATTCCAGAAAGCGCCAAGGTAGAACAAAATAAAGGAAGCCAATCTTCACGTCACACGAGTCGGTGTTGAGAGGTTTAAGGGTCCAAGCAACACAAACAAGTCGCTACCAGCCGGGTATCGAAATAAAGCTACAAACACAAGCAAGAGCCAGCCACTTTGCAAGCCAGCCGCACCTCACGTATCGTGCGACACTACAAACGTCTACCACCATTCGAGAAGCAAGCTCTAGGTACCAGTCAAGACAAATTTCTCTAAACACTAGCAGCTTGAGGGCTCATTAAAACCTCACCGTCGACCATACGGGTGGGAATGTGGGTAAGGGGAGGTGCCACACCACTCGACCGTCGAGTAGTGTGATGGTCAAGGGAAGAATAAGGGGTGCAAAAGTCTTAATGGGTTTAATGCCAAAGTTTGCCGTGATAGCTTCCCATCGACCTCCGTTATTTCGCTCGAGAAGGTGAGAGGAAGACTGGTGTAAGTATATTAGTTGCCTTCTAGCTATTAGTTGCAGATAGTTATTGTAAGCTATTCTAGATATGATTAATACATGTCTGGATCGGACATACGGGTAACCTGTTTGATTCGGTACATAGCTATCGCTAGGCTACAGCTCTCACACTTTTGTTGTCCCGACACCACGCCTCGGGTTGGTTGTCTCTTTGACTGCCCTATTTGCGTGACTGTGACTGTAACTACGCATGGGTTAGTTTCCTTCCATATTGAACGTGCTTGCACGGTTCAACATGTTATGGGCCCCCGCCTCAAGTCACTCACGCGCGACAACTTGGTTCGGCGAGCTGCGATCGCCACCTCTCGCGCAGAAGGCAAGTTTATATAGAAACGTAGTACTTACACTTTGAAGTCGGCGGTATCGCCAGTGTAAACTACGCTTTAAAACCCACCACCCCACCCCACCTAAGTCAGCTGCCCGACAGCCGAGGACGCTCGACAGCCACCCACACCGACGCACTCGTCGTGTGTGGACACGGTGCATACATGTCCAAGCTGGAGAGGGGGGGGCGCACTGGTGGGTGACTACGCATACACTGGGCGCACGACAACCATAGCTTAACTATTATAATATATAAGTATTATTAGCGAGTCAGCCATCAGCGCGACGCTACACCTGCGCTAGTCGTGGCTGCAACTCGTGCCCCATACTGGGTGGAGAACACAGAAAAGGTACTTTGAGACGCCCCGGGGCATGAGGCCGAGGGGCCGCAGGGCAACATGCCGTCTCTGTGAAACCGGTGTTAGGCACGAGTGCCGTTAGTGGTTCTTACAACTGCATGTCGCTACCTACTGGCCGCCGCCATCGCTTGCGATGGACCGAAACACCTCTAAGCATGACCACCTGCAGACACCCCTAACGACGGTAAGGACCAATCCTCTCGTCAGAGCACTCGGGGCTCCCCACCCCCCCGGATGCCCCCTCCCCGGATTAAATAGGATTGAAATTGAAATTTGAAATTGTTTACAACAATACCAGTAAGAACCGGCTGCTGTCTCTGGGCCCCCCCTTTTGCTATGCTCAACTTGTTGTTGGACTTCTAAGCGTGAGTTAGACCGTAAACCACTAATTCCAACCTTTCCAATGGCAGTAACGATACCGTCTAAAACATAACCGTATCCATGTATTTATAATTTTCTGATCTATACGTATTTTTTTGGATACAGTATGAAAAATAAAATGTCGCTAATCTCCACGTTACGCGGCCTGCTCCAACCGCTGCGGGGTCGCTGATCAGCAAGGCTGTCCAGCTTGAGCTGGTCGAGGCGAACCTGCCTGACCTCGGCTCCTGTGCGACTCCGGTCGTGCCGGAGCTTGGGGGGAAAGGCAGGTGAAAAACCCCCTCGCATAGGTCGTCGTCGGTCCCGCCTCGATCCGTGCTCAACCCCGCCCGAGGTATTAGCCGTTCCTCCCGACGCAGCTCGCCACCTAGCCGAGTCTTCTCTCCTCCTTCGGGGGCTGAGAAGAGAAAATAACTAGGCTACAGACGGTGTCCGGCTGGCTCTCCTGCCCCCGAGCCAGATTTTCTCATGTCCCATGTCCTTTTCCCGTCTGTTTCCAACACCTATCTGATCGCGCTGTGGCCGTCCGTACCCTCCCCCGGTGGTTTACGTTGCTAGGGGGGCGCCTTTACGTGCAGTGTGCCGTTACGATAACCCTAGGCACACTGCCTGAGGCAGCCTATCGATAACCGGGTACCGACTAGGGAAGGGGTTGGAAGAACACAGGGATAGAGTCGCCGGTCCTCAAAAGATGGTGGGTACGGGAATTTTTCAAAAAACCCCCCGTACCGGGCTTTTCCGGCGGCGGTCGATCCTAAGGACCGCCGCCGCCAGACCGTGCCGCTCCTCCGGCTGCGACCAGCCTCCGTCCTGCGTATCTTCGGGCCTCTCCCCCAAGGGAGACCAGAAGGTTTCGCAGGGCTGGCGACTGCTAGCGAGCGCCGTGCCCTAGCGCTGCTTCCCAGATGTCCGCCGTGAGCTCCAACATCCTCGTCCCTCCGCTGATCCGTCCGTATCCCTTACCGCCAAAACATATTTCGCAAACGCCGCCCCCGCCCCATCGTCGGGAGAGTATCTGCGAGTATTTAGTCGCGAAAAAAACATATCGGACTGCCCGAGCGGGAGATCCCTGTGCCGGTGTACGGATATTATTTTTTTTTCAAAACCCTCCGTACATGGCTTCCCGACAGCTGCTGATCCCGCGGATCGCAGCTGCCGGTACCTCGTTCAGCCCCCTACCGTGCCAGGCCTGGCACGGCTATGGGGTTACCAGCGCCCACCGCGTGGAGGTAGAGGTAGGTGCCGACGGGCCTGCGAGCGCACCCCCCTCCGGGGCCGTCGCCGCTGCGCCGCCGGCGGGCGCCGGATTAAATAGTAATATTGTGTTTGTCTTGTATGAGGCCGGACATCATGGGGAAGTTGCATGCAATCTGGGTGTTGCTATTGAAAATACCACATTTCATACAATGGAGGGTGGAATTCCACGAAGGGAGTCTAGTGTTGCGTACCCCCACATGAGTTCTTGCTTATGTGCGAAATGGATATCGGTGAATGAATGAGCTATGTTTGCGGTGATGTGAGAAGTCTGCCATGGTCGCTATGGCGCGGGCGAGGAGGGCTTCATGTTTGGATATAACAACAAGCGGTGTGTGGGTGTACTCAAGGCTACATATATGGACGTTTTATTCAAGATTATTATAGCGGTACGGTGTGGAGTTGCCCTATGGTAAAGGCACGAGTATGTATGGCTAGGTCATGTTCGCTACTTCTACTTCGGCCCCTATGGTGAATTCCGTGTCATGTAGGTTGCCGTCCGCGACTTGGCTAGCGAGTGCGTCTACGAGGTCGTTACCTTTAGAGTAGTTATGTACCTTAATTTTGACTAGGTGTGTGCAGATTCCTACGGCGGACAAGGTTTTTAGGGTGCTTATGCCTTAATCAAGTGTGTCATGTTGGGTGTGGTACCGAAAAGCGATGGTTGGTGAAGCGCATATAGCCATGAGTGAGTTGTAGGGAGCAAGCGCTATATGTGACGAGGTGTCCTCGTCCTAGATGGAGACCGATTACGATATTTGCGAGCTCGGCGCGGTTGACGGTGTGAGAGAAAGAGGCGGAGGTTAAGTAATTTTTTTGAGGCGTGTATGTATGTGTCTGCTGCCGGGCGGGTAGCTGCGGCCCCAAGCGGGGAAGAACCTTCTTTCTTTCAGCCTTCCGTGTAGACAAAGTTTTCCCAGTTTCAAGCGAGATTTCTGACGGTAGGGGCATACGTTAGCGACGCGCGTTCTAAAAGGGGATATGTAAGGGGGTTGGTGCGGTTGGGTGGGAGGTAGTATATGCATGTTGCATGGGGAGCGTAAGAGGCGATACGCTGATAGGGTGAGGTGTAGAGTGTATGTGTGGACATGGATACGTGTCTCTTATATGAATTCGAGTGTATTGTGAAGCTCTGTGTACGATGGGTGTGAGGAAAGGGTGGTCATGGTGAGAGTGTTGGCTGCGAGGTAGATGTCGACCTTCCACTTGGTGCCGAATGGACATGGGGTGTAGATTCCGGTGTGATAGTTTGGGGGAAGGAAGGTGACGGTATCGTTGGGGAGAGTGTAGAGGTGGCGAGTACGTGGCGAGTTGATGAATGTTGTCTAGAGGTAGTAAGGCGTATGTTCCCACTGAGGGAGGATGTGGAGCTTGGCGCTGGGGGAGTGGGGTGAGGTGATATAAGCGCTATTGATGGCGTGTTCCATGGCTCGGCGCATGTATTCGTGGTCGTGTTTTGGGTTCCCGATTTTGGTGCCGTGCCATGTGCGTGGGGCTTTGCTACCGCTTGAGGAGCTGAATGCATCTTAGGGGTATCGAAAGTGGTATGTTTGGGAGTGGAGTGATTAATGAGAGGGTGGGAGAAGAGGTATGTTCGCGTGTCAAATATTGCTAGGCGAATAGCATCGAGTAGGTTCTCCTAGTACCCAAGCGATTGCGTGTGGTGGATGCATTCGCGGGGATTTTATCTTAGATAGGGATCCAACGCGGGTAATGAGACGCTGTACCTCTTCCTCGAATGTGCGGCGGGTGAGGTATGGACGGAAGAGACGGTATAGCTGTTAAATGCGTGGGTTGGCAAGGGTGGTGACCGTGCGGCCGTTGGAAATGCATTGTACAATTCAGGGAGTGGATCATCCGGCTAATAAAAGTAGGGTTCGAACCATGGTTGTGCTGAAGTCCGAATCTGAGAATTCAGACTGAACTGAAGTCACTTCAGGGACTTCAGCCTGAATTCAGCTGAACAGTGTTCATGCCTAAATTCAATTGAAACTTCAAGACCTGAATTCAGGCTGAAGTGACTTTAGTTCATTTGTTCAGCTGAATTATGGCCCTGAACATAACACAGCTTGAATTCAGGTCAAGACTTCACACTGAAGGCCCGCCTGAAGTGACCTGAAGAACCCCCTGAAGCGTTATGAACCCCGTCTGACCCTAAAACCCTAAACCTAAACCCTAAACCATGACCCCGCCGAGCTTCCGATAAGTACAAATTTCCATACATAAGGCCTTACGTAATCCCATGATACAAATATACTATTTATCAGTACTTACTCAGTACATCGCAACACGGCCACAAATGGGTGACAAATAACGATACGCACTATTTCTCGACGGATATCGCCAAATCAAATAGCGGCCGAACACAGACAGCTCACCCGATTAAAAAAAATCAAATCTAGGCTGACTTCAATCTCGTCGGGTTCATGCCACTTTCGCCGAGACTTCAGACTGAACTGAAGTCACTTCAGTTTAGGCTGAACACCTGAAGTCGTCTAAACTGAAGTGACTTCAACACAACCCTAGTTCGAACCCACGAATCTGAGTAGATCCGAGACCGTGTCACGTGTACTATTCGTGCACATTTCGTGGTGGTCTTGGGGTTTGAAATCAGAGAATGTTTGCTCGGAAGGATTTGGATCCACTCCTTGAGTAAAAATGTGTCTCGGATGTATGGGTGTCTGTGGATAGATTGCTTGCCAGTCGGAAGCATGTCGATGTTGGGGTTGATGGAGTCATTTGGATGAGGATGAGGGGAGAAGACAATGGTGGTGGTGGTGGTGTTGTGGGGGGGGGGGGGTGTTCGGAAAGTAGTGAGGTTAGGGCAAGGATGAAGCCCGAGTCAAACGCCGTGAAGGCTACTGCGTGCCCGAAAGGGACCGTCTCGATGGTCTCTGAGAGATGAAGGCACGGGGCCCAATGAATCTCTAGCAGCCGGGTAAGGCCGTGAGTGTTGCCGCGTTTGCACCAATTGCATCGCCAAATCGAATGTTTGGCGATGGGATGCCAATGGGAGTGGATGGCAAAGTACGGGCACGTAGTGCTACAAGGATGGATGTGATGTGACATGCTGATTAGGGTTATGGCATTGCGTGCAGTGGGTGGGGGTAGGGACGGGCAGACATGCCGTGGTGTGTGTGGTGGAGGCGATGACGAAGCCATCATTGACTTATAGTTGGATGTTCCATAACGAGAAGCGTTATGGTGCCCATGCGACCATGTATTGGGTTTGTCCCGTGGACGGGGAGTTTTGAAGATGGAGAGGCATGTAAGGTAATCCAGTCATGTGCATGGTTGCATGGGTGTGGATGGCAGTGGTAATGCTCTCGGTAGGAGACCGCGAAGGTGAAGGGGTGGGCGATGGCCGGTGGGGAGTGCTAGATGCCGGCTCCGCGGAGGTTGTACTCAAAGGTGGGGTGGGGTGCTTGCATGTGGTAGGCGGGAATGGGAGTGTTGTAAGTAATACCTTCTAGTTATTAGTTGCAGATAGCTACTGTAAGCTATTCTAGATATGATTAGTACATGTCTAGATCGGACATACCGATAACCTGTTTGTACTGGTACAGAGCTGTCGCTAGGCTTCTGCTCTAACACTTCTGTTGTCCCGACACCACGCCTCGGGCTGGTTGTCTCTGTGACTGTCCCTTTGCGTGATTGTGACTGTAACTACGTATGCGTTAGTTACCTTCCTTACTGATCGTGTGTGCACGGTTTAACAGGTTATGGGCCCCCGCCTCACGTCACTCACGCGCGACAACTTGGTTCGGCGAGCTGCGATCGCCACCTCTCCCGAAGAAGGCAAGTTTTCATAGATACCTAGTACTTTCATCCTGTAGTCGGCGGTATCGCCAGTATAACCAGCGTTTAAAAAACATCCATCCCACCTAAGTCAGCCGCTCGAGGACGCCAGACAGCCACCCACACCGACGCACTCGTCGTGTGTGGACAGGGTGCATACAGGTCCAAGCTGGAGACCGGGGGGGGGGCGCACTATCGGGTGACTATACATATACAGAGTGCACGACAGCCTTAGATTACTGTTTTAATTAATATATTATCGTAGCGACTCAGCCGCCGCCGCATCGTCCCACCTGCACTGGCCGTGGCCCCGACTTGTGCCCCACACTGGGTGGAGGACACAGAAAAGGTGCTTTGAGACACCCCGGGGCATCAGGCCGAGGGGTCGGCGGGCATCAGGCCGTCTCTCTGCATACCGCTGTTAGGCACACGTCCGGCTAGCGGTTTTTACCGCTGCCTGTTTTTTCGGCTCTTTTCCTTTTCTCGCCCTGTGTCGAAATGGCGCCAAAAACTCGCTCTGTCGACAATCCACCTGATTCGCCTCCTGCTTCCCCTGACCTCGGCTCTCCGCAGAGCTCTGTCAGTCCCACCCCTGCTACCCTCGCACTCGTCCTGCAACAAATGGCGCTCATAAACGCCCGCCTGGACGCTCAGTCTGCTGCTGCTGCTGCTGCTGCTGCTGCTGGTCCTGTAGCTGCCCCTGCGGACCCCTCTTTCGCTGTGCGTCGTCACGACGCGCAGCTCGACCCCCATCGCGACAACCACTCTCTGAACCTCCTTTCCTCCGACCCCCCAACACACGCATCTCCCTTTCCCGGCACTCGGCTGGACGCGCAGCCGGCCCACGATGCTGCTTTCGCTGCAGCGTCGGTTGGCGACCCCCATGTCGCACTCCGCCGCCACGATGCGCACACCGCCCCACAGCCTCACGAACTACCCGCGGAACGCCTACCACCACCCCCTCCGTACCCTCCTGCAGGGTATGCCCTCCCGGATCCCGGACCTTTTTTCCCGGAGGCACCGCCGCCCCGCGTCCCCGCCTCCCGTGGCCACCCGCACCCGTACGGCCCCCCGCTTTCAATGGCCGGCCACTCTCCTTTCCCCGGCGGCCCACCTTCTCCCTTCCCCGGTGGACCACCGCCTCCCTTTCCTGGCTGGCATTCGCATCCTACACAGCGAGGTGGGCACACCACCCGTGGCGGGCGTCGCCCCACCATTGACCCGGTGGTCATCGGCCGCGCCGCCCACGAGGCCACCGGTTTCGACAAGGACGCCCTCAACCGGTCCATGAAGATGTCGGTCCCTACCATGGGGCCCACCACGGACTTCAAGCAGTGGAAGAGGAACTTCCTTAATTTCCTCTCCATCAAGGCCACTTACCTCATCCCACAGCTGGCCATCCGCGACTCGGGCGTCGTGTTAGACGAACCGGCGCAACACTACGCCTACACCCTGCTCCTCCATGCAGCTAGCGCGAACCCACGCGCCGACCAAGCGATGAAGTGCGTCTCCCCAGCACGTCCTGACTGCGCAGCGGCAGCGTGGGACCTTCTGTGTGAACGTCTCGACAGTCGGTCCTTTGCTCGCTCATTGTCGCTGCTGGACAACTTGATGGTCAGACAACGCCCCGGACAGTCACTCAGTGATTATGTCCACTACATGAGACAGACGTTCGACGACTACAACGAGACATGTCAGATGGTCGATGGTTCCGCTGCCATTCACCCCCACAACCTCGGTCTCCTCATGCTGCGCGGTATTTCCAGCAACGGCCCACACGGTCAGGCCAAACAGTGCGTCATCAACGCGTTCGACACAGACTACCTGCTGTCCGCTGATGACGTGATGGCCAGCATCCTCCACCTGGCGCACAATATGGACGAGGACGACGCCCCGGCCGCAACAGCTCCCCACACCTCACCGCCTCCCATCTCCGCGTTTGTCGCTGCTGGCCGCGGATCACACAGCGGTCGAGGCCACCCTCCACGTGTCCCTCGCGGTGGTCGCGTCCTGCCCACCAAGTGTTCCGCTTGCGGCAGCCCGGACCACATCTTGTCCTCTTGCAATGCCCCGGATGACGCCCTCTTGCGGTGGACACTCGCGAAGCGCAAAATGATCATTCAGAAGTACGGCACCCCTGCTGGTGGCTCTCACTCTGCGCACGCCGCTGTGCTGAGCGACGTCCCCGCCGATGACTTTGACAGTTTGCCTACCCTCGAGGAATGCACGGATGATTACGATGACACCGAGGTGAGTGTGCCTTTCAGCTCCGTAGCCTTCTCCTCCTCCCTCACCCCCGGTCGTAACCTCTCACAGTATTGGGTAGTCGATTCCGCCTGCTCGATCAACCTCACCGCGTTTAAAGGCGACTTCGTACGATTCACACCCCCCTCCGCTCCCTCGCGCGTTGGCGGGGTTGGTGTTGACGTCAAGGGCAGTGGCTCCGTCCGAATTTCAGTCCGCCTTGACACAGGCGTACTTATTCATCGCACTGTCCATGCGTTGTACACCCCTGACTTGTCCTCTCGCTCTGCTCAACGCATCGGCCGGTTACTTAGTGTCAGCTGGATGCAGACCCACAGCGGTTGTGAATTCATCTTCCCCTCTAACTCTGACACTGGTTTACTTGTGGTGCCCACAGGAATGGGTGTGCTAGAGCCCTCCGGAAACGGCCTCTACCTCCTCCCCCACAAGCCAGAGCCCCCCCCCAGTACCTCCACGATGAGAGTGAATTCTCCCTCCCCTAGTGTTGCCCTTGCTGCCCAGTGCGACCCTATACTGTGGCACCGTCGGTTTGGACACCTGAACATGCAAAGCCTGCGGGCCCAGCACACGCACGGTGTCCCGACTAGCCCTGCATTAACCAGCTCTGTAACCGATGTCTCTTGCGACTCATGCTTGTTACACAAGGCCACAGCTGCACCGCGCAACACCAGTGCATGCGCGAAACCTTCTCGTCCCCTCCTCAACCTCTCCTCTGACCTGTGGGGACCGGTCAACGTCCCCTCCCCACATGGCCTCCGCTACTGCTTGCTCGTCATTGACCACCACACCCATTACATGTGGGTGCGGTTCCTCAAGTCCAAAGACGATGCGTGCTCGGAGTTGGAAAACATCCTCCTCGACATCAAGCACATGCATGCACGTTACCACTCCCAATCGGGTGCGTTTGCCCCAATCATAAAATTTGACTCGGACTCTGTCTTTGAGGCTGCAACAACCCGCCAGATGTGCGCACAGCTCGGCGTTGGGGTCCAGTTCTCTGCCCCATACGCCCACCACATGCTCGGCAAAGCCGAACGTCCTTGGCGCACTATCCGGGACAATGCGTCAGCGATGCTCCACAGTATGGCCGTTCCCAACTCCATGTGGTCATGCGCTGTCAGCACTGTTGTGTACCTCCGCAACCGCACGTACAGTCGCTCAGTCGGCCCCACCGGTGGCATCCCACTTACCCTCCTCACGTCGTCTGTGCCTGACGCCTCCAAGTTTCGCGTCTTCGGGTGCACCGTCTTCGCCAAGGTGCCTGACAAACTGCGTCGAAAACTCAGTGAAAAGGCGTTTCGTGGCGTCATGGTCGGCTACCCCAATGACGCACCCGGGTACCGCGTTTACAACCCGGAAACCCGCCGAATCACCACTTCCGTCCATGTTGTCTTTCAGGAAGACACCCCGGGCTTCGGCGCACAACTCTCCGTCGACTCCACCATCACCAACCCTTCGGATGACGCACCGGCCACCTCACTCCAATCCCACCCCATCGACATACCATTGCCAGACCCCATGCCCCCTCATGCCGCCCCTCGCCAAACTCGGCTCCGTTCTCATCCCCTACGCTACGGCGAAATGGTTGCCCACGTGGCCGACTTCCCCCCGACCCTCGTGACGGCGTGTTGTGACCCTGAACAGGGCAAAGCCAAAGAGGACATCTTCGCACGCCCTCACGTTCCCAACCTTATCACTGGTCCCCCTCACACACCTGCCGGCACATCGCCTACTGCCGTCGCCCTCCTGTCCGCCCGGGAGTGTGTGGAGCCGAAATCGTACCGAGCTGCCTTGGACAGCGCCCAGGCCCCTCAGTGGCAAGCCGCTATGCAGCAGGAGTACTCCTCCCTCATGGACAACGGCACTTGGGAACTCGTTGACCTTCCCCCGGGTCGCATGGTAGTTAACAGCATGTGGATCTACAAAGTTAAGTCTGACACCGCCGGTGACGTCTCCCGCTTCAAAGCGCGGTTCGTCGCCAAAGGGTGCAGCCAACGCGCTGGACTAGATTACACTGAGACATTCTCTCCTGTCATCCGCATGGCCAGCCTGCGTCTCTTCCTGACCATCGCAGCCGCCCGTGACCTTGAGCTTTGCCAACTTGACATCGACACTGCGTTTCTCTACGCACCCATTAAGGAAGACGTGTACATCCGCCAGCCCCTCGGCTTCAGCGATGGCACGTCCAAAGTGTGTCACCTCAGGCGCTGCCTTTACGGCCTTAAGCAGTCCCCCCGCGAGTTCAACATGCTCCTCCGTGCCTGGCTCGTCGACAATGGGTGGCAACAGTGCGTTTCTGACCCTTGCATCTACATCTTCCGCACCGGCCACGTCTTCGCCATGATCGCGTTGTACGTCGATGACATTCCTGCAGCCTGCAATGATACCGCATGGCTTGCATCGTTCAAGGCCAAGCTCGGAGAACGGTTCAAGATCAAGGACCTCGGCGACCTCTCCCAATTACTCGGCATGCACATCACCCGTGACCGCTCGGCACGCACCGTCTCCTTGGACCAATCCAAGTACTTGCGCGATATCCTCGCCAAGTACAACATGACCGACGCTCGACCGTCGTCCCTTCCCATGGACCCTGGCTTCCTCGCCGGCCTCGCGCACATGTCCTCGCCCCATCTCACCGGCGTGGCCAAGGATGTTTACCCAAGCCTCTTGGGCAGTCTCCAGTACGCGGCCGTCTGCACGCGCCCCGATGTCTCCACGGCGTTGAGCATCCTCGGCTCAGCCCAAGCTTCCCCCACGGAAGCCCACCTTCAGGCCCTGAAGAAGGTCCTTCGATACCTCCATGGCACCATCGACATGCGCCTGACGTTGGGGGGGGGCACGGACCACAGTCTCCAACTCACAGGCTTTGCCGACGCTGATTGGGCCAACGACAGCAGCACCCGCAAGTCTCGCTCCGGCTATCTCTTCACCCTCGGACGCGGGCCAGTAAGTTACAAGTCCAAACAACAGACTTGTGTGGCTCAATCCACGTGTGAAGCCGAGTACTACTCTGCGGCCGACGCCACCAAGGAGGGACTCCACCTCCGACAACTTATGGGGGAGATCTTTAACGCCCCCATCACCGAAACCACCACCATCTGGGAGGACAACCAAAGCGCCATCGCGTACTCCCAGAACGCCTTGGTCAGCGAGAAGACCAAACACATCGGTCTGAAATGGCACTTCCTCAAGGACCATGTGGAGCAGGGAACCATCAAGTTGAGGTACCTCCCCACTGACCAGATGGTGGCTGACATGTTCACCAAGCCCCTCCCAGGACCAGCACTCACAAGACACCGAAGTGCAATCCTTGGAGGACAAGACCCAATGCAACGCTTCATCCCGTAGCTACCTTCAGGGGGAGTGTTGTAAGTAATACCTTCTAGTTATTAGTTGCAGATAGCTACTGTAAGCTATTCTAGATATGATTAGTACATGTCTAGATCGGACATACCGATAACCTGTTTGTACTGGTACAGAGCTGTCGCTAGGCTTCTGCTCTAACACTTCTGTTGTCCCGACACCACGCCTCGGGCTGGTTGTCTCTGTGACTGTCCCTTTGCGTGATTGTGACTGTAACTACGTATGCGTTAGTTACCTTCCTTACTGATCGTGTGTGCATGGCTTAACAGGGAGGGCTTTGTCATATATGTGCCTAATGGTCTTATGCATTGTGATGAGTGTATCGAATGAGGGGAAAAAGGGTAGGGCATGACGGGGTGTATGTCTACCCCCCATTTAGTGCCGAATGTGGTTGGAGTTGGGATGCCTGTGTGTTGGTTAGGAGCAAGGAACGTATTTAAGTCGGTTGGGAGGTTGTAGAGAAATGAAAAATGATTTACAACAATACCAAAGAACTAGACCGACAAATGTCTAAAGGCCATAAATTGCTCAGCCACATAGGACACTTAAGAGCAAAGATTGGCCCGGGTACTCTTCGACCATGTACACCTACCGACACACCTATCTGTAATGTGTGCCAACGTTCCTCGGGGGTTAAAAATCTGTAAGCAATAGTAATAATTGGCACAACCCTCCTCCACAACATCAATACTTTTGCAATCCAGAAAAACAGATCTAAAGATAAATGCACTTGTCAAGAAATGCAAAATGAAACTGCTGCTCGACCTTCACGATGCATAGCCCGCTCCGACCGAACCGGGGTGCCGACCGGCCTAAGCCGATGGGCGTTCGAGAGGGACGACGGGCCATCCTAATGTAACTCCCGAGTGATGTCTGGCATTCCGTTTTGCGCCCTTACCCTCCGCCCTCCGATCGCGCGTCCACCGAGGAGCCTTGTTATGAGCGTGGGCCTCCGCCCTTACCCGGTCTCGCACTCTCTATTATTAGGTTCGCCAAGGGATAGTGGGTATCGATATTGAAATTTTGATTGAAATTGAAGTGTATCACAACAATATCGGCAAACTGGACCGATTGTTGTCTAACGGCCATCAATACTATGCCATCAAGGACACTAAGGATAACGATTGGGCCGGTTACTCTTCGACCATGTTCACCTACCGACACACCTATATGTAATGTGTGCCGACGTTCCTCGAGGGTAAAAAACTATAAGAAACCGCAATAAATACCACACCCCCCCTCCCCCCCCCCCCCCCCCTCCCTCCGCCTAAACAATAACAGCAGACATAATTTTGTAATCTAGACAAAAAATCTAAAGTTAGATCCACTTGTCAAGAAATGCGAAATGAAACTACTACTCTACCTTCACGATGCACGGCCCGCTCCGATCGAACCGGGGTGCCGACCGGCCTAAGCCGATCGGCGTTCGAGAGGGTCGACGGGCCATCTTAATCTTGCTCCCGAGTGACTTCGGTCTTGCTGGAGGAAGGCGGGGAAAGGCTAGTGAAAAACCCCTACTCACGCGGTCGCTCGTCAATCTCGCCGTCGCATCTCGTAAGCCCCGCCCCTTAGCCGTAGCCGCTCCTCCAAGCGCGACTTTCCTCATGGTCGAGGTCCCCCGTCACCTCAAGGGCATGTGGGGAGGACCGAGAGATCCAGCCAAGAAAAAGCTAGCGGTCCTCCCGCCGCGCTGAAAAGCTTTCCCGTCCATTTCCCCGGCTTTCTTTGTGTTGCTACCCGGGTACTTGTTTGGATAAATCAGCCAGCGATCGAACCTTCCACCGACCGTTAGCGCGTCCATCGAGCACCCTTGTTTCGAGTGCGAGCCTCCGCGCTTATCCGGGCTCGCACTCTCTAATATTAGGTGTGCCTAACGATAATGGGTAGCGGTGGATTAGTGCACGAACGCAATAGCCGGATCCAAAAAGGCCGCGGGGGTGCGGAAATTATTCAAACCCTCCGTACCGGGTTTTCCGGCGGCGGCTAATCCTCATGAGCATCCCGCCGCCAGACCTCGCCGCTCCTCCCGTCGCGACATCCTTCTCGCTATTGGTGTCGTGCTGCCCCCTTTCGGCCGGCTTGACGTCAGCACGTTGGTCGACGTCGAGTGAGCGCCATACCCTAACATTGCTTCCCGGCTTTCCGCCGCCAGCTCCAACACCCGCGTCCCACCGCTTATCCTTCCGTACCCTCCTCGCCACCACACACTCATGAAGAGTGCTCCTCCCCCCCAAGGGGGACGGTATCTTAGTAGTATCTAGTATTGGAGAATCATATCGGACGGGCCGAGCGGGAAATCTTGGCGCCGGTAGCGTACATAAAACTATAATAAAAAAACCCTCCGTACTTGGCATTCCCGACCGCTGCGAATCGCGCTGTCGGCCCTCTTAGCCCCCTATTGTGCAAAGCTTGACACGGCTACGGGATTTCCGACGCCCCCAACGGGGAGGTGAGAGGATGCCGACGGGCCTGCGAGCGCACCCCCTTCTAGGGCCGCCGCCACTGCGCCGCCGGCGGGGGGCTGGGTGTCGATAGTGGGAGGGCATGTCACCGTAGCCGGATCCGACGGGCCGCGGGGCACGAAAATTATTCAAAAACTCTCCGTGCGGGGTTTTCCGGCGGCGGCCGACACGGAGGGTCGTCGCCGCCGGATCGTGTCGCTCCCCCCGTCGCGACCGGTCTCCTTGCCGCATACGCGTACTCCTCCGCCCGGGTGATGTAGCTTGACGACGCAGTTTTTTACGAGTGAGCGCCCTTTACTAGTGTTGCTTCCCGATATGCCATAGATCCGGCGCCGCAGATACGCCCGTACCCTTCTTACGTCCCCCCAAAGAGTAGTGGGCCAATCCGTATCATCCGCACGTTGGACGGTAACCACTCCCGTATCCTTACACATGTTTCCGATCTTTGTTGGGATAACTAAGGGAGATCCGTGGGGTAGGGCAAGGTAGTAACCGCTACGCCGGGTACGGACATTATTTACTTTCCGAAAAAGCCCTCCGTACATGGCTTTCCGGCGGCGGCTAATCATGATAATCGCCGCCGCCACACCGAGCCGCTTCTCTACCTGCGACTTGCCTCATGCGGGCGTCACGTCGTGCCTCGCCCCCCGGGAAGGCGCGAATGGCCCATGGCTGGTCGACGGCTAGCGAGCGCCCTTCCTTGACGCTACTTCCCGGATGTCCGCCGCCTGATCCGACACCCGCGTCCCAACACGGCCCCAACCGTACCCTCCTTGTCACCACACGCTCTTGAAGATACATGCTCCTCCCCCCCCCCCCCCTCCCCCCCCCCAAGTAGGACGGTATCCAATATTAGTTTAGCCACAAGAAAACATGTCGGACGTACCGAACGGGGGATCTTGGCGCCGGTAGCGTACAAAAAGTCTTTATTCAAAAGCCCTATGTACATGGCTTTCCCGACCGTTGGGGATCATCGCGCGGATCGTAGTGTCGGCCCTCTTAGCCCCCTACCGCGCCAAGCATGGCACGGCTACGGGGTTTCCAGCGCCCACCACGAGGAGGTGAGGGGATGCCGACGAGCATGCGAGCGCACCCCCCTCCGGGGCCGCCGCCGCTGCGTCGCCGGCGGGCGCCGAGGTTGTAGATTAGGTGTGTGTATGGCGAGGAGGTATATTTCTCGTGTCTGAAGGGTGTGTGATTCTTGTGTGATAGAATGAGTATGGTGGCTGACGGAGTGTGGGGTTCCAGGTTATGAGCGCTAACAATGGCGTGCTCCACCGGTCGTGGTATGCATGTGTGGTCGTATTCGGGGTTTGCAAGGTTGGTCCCTTGCCAAGCGAAGTGAGCGTTATTGCCGCTAGAGGAGATTGCCATATCTTCCGGGTAGAGGGAGTGGTAGGTTGGTGAGCCTAAGGATTTGTTAAGGGGGTCTGAGTAGAGTTATGTGGTTGTATTGAAGGATGTGCGCATGGCCTCAACGAGGTCCTCCCGGGTGGCACATGTGTTTTGCTGGGTCATAGTTGGGGAGGGGGTATCGACTTCGGAGGCATCGCGAACGCGGGATACTAGGCGGTGAAGTACTTCCTCGAAGGTGAGTTGGGTAAGTCCGCGTCGGAATAATCGGTTGTAGAAGTGAGAGATGCGGTCGAGGGAGAGTGTAGTGACGGCCATGTCGTTGGGGAGGCAGAGGATTGCGACATGTGATAAGGAGGGATGTTAGTGGATGGCAAAGAGGCCCGTGGGTTTCATATCTATATCGGAATTAACGGGGGTGTGGTCAACGGTGACCGTCGAGGTTCGCCATGGTGGTGTGTCTCGGATGGGGAGGATGGGTTGTGTTGCGGGGGTAAAGCCTTTTTCGAAGATGGTGAGGGCAGCCATACCTGAGGGGGTATTTGAAATTTGAAATTGTTTACAACAATACCAGTAAGAACCGGCAGTCGTCTCTGGGCCCCCCCTTTTGCTATGCCATACAGGACTTAGAAGCGTGAGGTAGACCGTGAACCACTAATCCCAACCTCTCCAATGGCAGTAACGATATCGTCTAAAACATACCCGTACCAGTATCTAGGTATTTACTATTTTCTGACCTATACTATTTTTTTTTCCTGGATACAGTATGAAAAAAAAAATGTCGCCATTCTCCACGATACGGGGCTTGCTCTAGCCGCAGCGGGGTTGCCGATCAGCAAGGCTGGTCAGCATAAGCTGGTCGAGTCGAACCTGCATGACCTCGGCTCATGTGCGACTCCGGTCGTGCCGGAGGTAGGGGGAAAGGCAGGTGGAAAACCCCCCTCGCGCAGGTCGTCGTCGGACTCGTCTCGATCCTTGCTCGACCCCGTCCGAGATATCGGAGATAGTGGTCGCTCTGCTCGGCGCGACCCTCCACCTAGTCTAGCCTTCTCCCCCCCCCGTGGGGGCTGGGAGGAGAAAAAGCGAGGCTGCAGACGGTGTTCGGCTGGCTCTCCTGCCTTCGAGCCAGATGTCTCATGTCCCCTGTCCGTTTGCCGTCTGTTTCCACCACCCATCTGATCGCGCTGTGTTGGCCGCACTTGTCTCCCCCGGTGATTTGCGATGTTAAGGGGCCGCCTATACGAGCAGTGTGCTGTTGCGATAACCCGGGGCACACTGCCTGAGGCAGCCTGTCGATAACCGGGTACCGACTAGGGGTGGGGGAACGGATAATGCCCAGGGATCGGCTATCCTCAAAAGATGGTGGGTACGGGAATATTTAACCGAAAACCCCCCGTACCGGGTTTTTCCGGCGGCGGATGATCCTCCCGACCTCCGCCGCCAGACCCTGCCGCTCCTCCGGCTGCGACCAGCCTCCGTCCTGCGTATCTTCGGGCCTCTCCCCCAGGGGAGACCAGAAGGTTTCGCAGGGCTGGCGACTGCTAGCGAGCGCCGTGCCCTAGCGCTGCTTCCCAGATGTCCGCCGCCACCTCCAACACCCTCGTCCCACCGCTGATCCGTCCGTACCCCTCTTCGCCAAAAAATATTTCGCAAACGCCGCCCCCGCCCCATCGTCGGAAGAGTATCTGCGAGTATTTAGTCGCGAAAAAAACATATCGGACTGGCCGAGCGGGAGATCCCTGTGCCGGTGTACGGATATTATGTTTTCCAAAACCCTCTGTACATGGCTTCCCGACAGCTGCTGATCCCGCGGATCGCAGCTGTCGGTACCTCGTTCAGCCCCCTACCGTGCCAGGCCTGGCACGGCTATGGGGTTACGAGCGCCCACCGCGTGGAGGTAGAGGTAGGTGCCGACGGGCCTGCGAGCGCACCCCCCTCCGGGGCCGCCGCCGCTGCGCCGCCGGCGGGCGCCCCTGAGGGGGTAGTGATGGTGTCCCGGAGCTGCAAACATGAGCCCCATTGTGCGGTGTGGAGGGAGGCGAGGTCGTGTTGTCCTCCGTGTTGGCACTAGAGGCATGTCCATCTAGCCGGGCGCTTGCGTGTGGCGCAATGGGAATGGACGGAAAAGTTAGAGCACGTATGGCAAAGTAACATGTCCTTGGTGGAGGAGCCAAGGAAGGGTTTGCTGTGGTTAAGGGGTGTGCGTGTAAGGAGTTCGCAAAAATGTTTGATTTGTTGCTGTATCTCCCATTTGGTGAGGAGTTCCGGGGCCTATTCCACCATGTATTGTGTTTGGTGTGTGTTGGAGTTTTAATGTTTGGAGAGGATATTGATGACATCACACGGGGAGTAGTCGGTGTAATTGGGTTTGAGGTATGTGGTGTCGGTGAATGTGTGGGGGGGCGGACTGAGGTTGTGTGGGTGTGTTGGCGTATTGTGTACTGAAGGAGGGTGGAGGATGGTGGCGGGAGGTGTGGGGTGAGCATGGACATCGAGGTCGGGCGGGCGAGGATAGTGGGGAGTGCGTATCGGGGCTGAGGGGTTTGATGGTGGAGTCATTTGTATATGGTAGACGTTGGATCCGTGAGCACAGCGTGTAGGTGGTGTATGGGAGTGGATATGTTACCACTGATCCACTCTAGTCTCTTAATGTGGTTCATAGGTTTCATGATCAATTTAGTCTGGGAGGCGCGGAGGGCCAACTGCGGCTAGTTAGTGATGCCTTGCTTCCAAAGTGGAGAAGGGCGAGTAAGAAGTGAGAGGTGTGTGTATCTGGGTTGAAGGTTATGATGTGCTTGGCATAAGTGTAGGGGATCGGCAATGGAGGTGGTGTGGTGATGAGGTTTTGCACGAAGTTAGTCGCCTTGATTTCGGAAGTATGAGCGGATTGTGTATGCTGTGGGGTTGGTGAGGTCTAGGGGAGGGAAGCCGTGTAGGGGGGTGCACGCATCACGTTGTATGCGTACGAGGCTCCGGAATGTGGGGGTCTGTCCGCGCGGGCAATGATAACTTCGACATGCAAGTGTTTGCAGTGTTGTATGATGGTGTGTATGTGGCTGCGGGCCATAGAGTGCCACGGTAGCCCGGGAGGTATAGTATCTTGTGTAGACCACCTTATGCCTTTGCGGTCGCCATACGACTCACGCAACCCACCCTTCTTTCATTGATCAAGCGCTGATTAGAAATAACAGCACCTCATGTGAATAGGTGTTTTATCGATAGTGTCTGCTTATCCAAAATGTAAGCAAGATGTCATCATTTGTATAATCACACTCCCAGCATGCTGCGCAGTAGTTATTCTACACGACTAGTACCCGTACAGCGGCGTTGACCACGACCATGAATATATCACCTCTGATGGATGAGCGAGAAAGACGGCGGACACACTCCGCTGCACTCTTCGACCGACTACCGAGTATCGCTAGCTAGGTCCCTAACAGCGGGAAGAAAGAGGCTACCTATCGCTAGTCTGTGCGTGTTTATCCTCATCTGCACGCGCGGTTTCTACGACCGTTCAAGTCACCGACAAGACCGCAAGGGCACAGTACAGGTAGGTGTTAAAGTACGAGGGGATGGCGGACGGACGACCCTTCCTGCCCGCGCCCACCGGCAGCGGGAGCAGCTTCAACACGGGAGCGCTGGGCTTCTCGGAGGGCGTGGCCACTCCGACGCAGGTGCCGAACGAACGGCAGGCGGGGAAACGATCGGCTGCAGCGAGCGCGGCGTCGGTCGCCGGAGGGCAGCGTACGTCCTTTGACCGCGGAGAGCGAAGGGAGAACCAAGAGGACAGCAGCCCCCCGCCAGGTGTTTCCCCCCTCTGCAATGCCTAGTACCTTCTTCTTCCCCTCTCTTTCCTCCTTGTTGATACTCCAAGTACCGCGATACATATAAGATACCGCTCAAACGTTGCAGTAAAATAAGACAGACGTTGGACATGTGTGTGTGTCTGTTTGTGTGTGTGGTCCTGTATGCATATATGTATCTGTGTGTGAGGGCGAGTTTATTTGTGATGAAATGTGTGTATATATATGTGTGTATATATGTGTGTGTGTGTGTGTGTGTGTGTTTGTGCATGTGTGCATTTGTGTGTGCGGGCCTGTTTATTTGTGATGAAATGTGTATATATGTATGTGTGTGTGGTTCTGTGTGCATTTGTGTGTGCGGGCGTGTTTATTTGTTATAAAGTGTGTGTGCGTCTGTGTGTGGTTTTGTATGCATGTGTGTGTTCGGGCGTGTTTATTTGTGATAGAGTGTGTGTGCGCGTGTGCATGTGCGTGTGTGTGTGTTAGCGTGTGTGTGTGGGTGTGTGTGTGTAAGTATGAGCGAGTGTGTGATGTGCGGGCGCATGCGTGCGTATTTGTTTGTGTGCATTTGTGGTAATTTGCGTGTGTTTGCGTGTCTCAAAAGGAAGGAAGGGGTTGCAGGTTGGAGTGATCCGTTCTAGGCGGTGGCGATTAAACTGTAGAGGTGGTGTCATGGCAGGTGGACCGGCTGGCGTGAAGTGGCTCTACCTGGTGGGCTCGCCTGAAGCTGGGCAACGCTCCGCAGAGCGGTCTGCTGCAAGGGAGAGGGAGGAAGAGGGGTCAGAGGAGGCAGGGGGGGCAACTTTTGGTGGTGAAAGCGTGCCTGGTTCCCCCCCAACGCAGCCCAGCACCCGCTCACCGGCCTTTTGGCGTGAGATGCGCTCCCCTCCTCTCAACCTGCCGGACTCACCGCAGCTGCCCCAATCACCTCATCATCTGGAGAGAGAGGGAGAGGAGGGGGAAGAGGCTGACGGTGCACCGACTGGGCTCTCACCCATCAATCCAACGGAGGCGCCCGTGCTGCGAGGGTCCCAACTCGGGCACGCTGACATCTTCGCGCGCAGTCTGTCTCAAATGCCGCGCACACATGCATGGGACCCAGGCGAGCACGGCGCTGAGGGCAGCTCCATCGACGGCACTGTGACAGAAAAACAGGACGCACATCCACAGGACACCTCGCTCGCTGGAGAGCACAGCACTGAGGGGAGCTCCATCGACGGCAGCGATAGTGGGAGCCAAGGCGAGTTCCGTCGTGGCAGTCAGGCGATGCTTGCTGAGCTGGATGCCGTGAGGGACGTTATCCGTGAGTATGAGACCTCCCTCCCTCCACTACCAGACCCCGTGATACGCGACGAAGCAGCTGCAATCGAGCCCCCCACGCGCAACCCGTCAGCTCGTCCACCTGAACCTGCCTTGCAGGCTGACAGTGGTTCCGGCGGTGCAGCACGACAGGCTCCCAGGCTGGCAGATAGTGCGCAGCTGATCAGTTTCCTGTCGGGTCTCAAAACAAAGTATCGCCTGCGAGGGAGCGGGGGCAGCAGCGTCGCCAGTGCGGCTGAGTCCCGACCCTCTGCGCCTTCTGAACGAGCATCTCCCCCGCCCTCCGTCGCCCCATCTGCTCACACCGATGATGGAGTCAGCTCTGCCTCTGCTCCAGCATCCGCGACCCAAGCGTTGGGCCCTTCGAAGCCAGAACACGTGGAGAAGGCTGCCAAAGCCGCGGTCAGTGACAGCCAGCCTCCACCCTTGGATGACAGCAGGTGGCGTGAGGCTGTGGAGCAGCTAAAGGGGTTGGGGCTGGGCAGATTGGTGGAAGAGGTGACATTGCTACCAAGTGGGGAGGCACTGTTGGGGTTGTTGCTCTCCGTGCTGTCCGAGCTGCGCAGTAAGGCGGGTATGATGGGGAAGGTAGCTGCGGCGGTGGACGAGGCGGGGAGACGGGAGGGGAAGCTGATGCAGCAGGTGGAAGCGCTGGGAAGGGAGCTGGCGGGGGCGGTGGAGGAGAAGGCTGCGTGTGCTGCACGTGCGGATGTTGAGGAAGGGAAGTTGAGGGAGGCGGTGGGCGCTGCTGAGTCGCGTTGCAAGCGGATAGAGGCGGAGGTGGGGACGATGCGGCAGCGGGTGAGTCAGATGGAGCATATTTCACGGTCAAAAGAGCGCGTGATAGAGAAGCTGAAGGAGCGACTTGCTGAGGGGGTGACGCGGGAGGAGAGGCGGCTGGCTAGGAACAAGGAGTCTTACGGTAGGTTGCGTAAGTCAGCAGCACTATTGGGGGGTAACGGGCGGGGGCAAGGCGGGGCGGTGGCCCGCGCTGTGAGGGAACTTCGGCCGGTGGAGATTGTGGGGATATATGAGGAGGAGGTGGGGAAGATGAAGGAGGAGGGGAGCGCACTGCGGGCGGAGGTGAAGCTGATGGCGCAACAGCTGAAGGAGGCGGAGAATGCGCTATCGGATATGCAGCAGCGGGAGGGAGGGTGGCGTCCCCCGCAGGCGTCATCACAGGCGTCGCAGGCGTCTGCGCTGCGTGTGGCTGAGTTGGAGGCGAGGCTAGCGGAGGCAGGAAGCGCTGCGAGGGTGGCGGCGGCAGCGGCGGCTGATGCGACCTCGGGTGCTGCGAGGCGGCAGGCGGAGCTGGAGGCGCGGTGTGAGCGGCTGGCGGAGGAGAACACGAGCCTGTTGGAGGAGATTGAGGGCAGACCGTCCATCAAGGAGCTGCGATCCGCGCAGAGACAGGTTCCACCCACCCACTTTAAGCATGCTTGGACACACGAAATGAATGAAACTCTCGTGGGCGCATGTGTGCAAAATCGTGGAGAGGGAGAGAGAGAGAGAGAGATGAGTGGGATAGAGTCACTCACTCTCTCTCTCACACACACACACACACACACACATGCACTCACACACACTCAAACAGACACACGCACATACACAAACAAGACTAAAAAGCAATGGTGCACTATTGAACGGTCGAAGCTAAAACATAACAAAGGCCGCATGCACGCACGCGCATTCTGAATGATGGGTGATGCGTAATGTTCACATTTTCACGAAGTTTTTGCTATCTGATGGTGCCGTGGAAAACGTACAGGTGGATAACAAGTACCGTCAGTATCGCTAAAAAGGTCCCGCTTAGTGTCAAATTTGCTAAAAGGATTCCCTCTAGGGATAGCTTCATATCAAAAAATCCGACGCGGCATGCCGACGTACCGAAACGTACCAAAACAGACCAAAACGTACTAAAATGTACCAAAACGTACCAAAACGTACTAAAATGTACCGAAACGTACCAAATGTACCGGCAGAAAATTTCGTGCATTGCTCGTCATATCTTCGGCTACTAACTGTCTGTT